>VXBC01002434.1:1177991-1220360 GCA_013399945.1 Ploceus nigricollis | reverse complement strand
AAAAAAAAAAAAAAAGTAGATAACCCTCCACTTTGTATTTCCAGGCAGCTGGAAACCCAGCAGACAATGTAGCTGTTGCTTAATAAACACAGAAATCTACATTGTATGCCAGGTTCATGCCCCAAACCTGGACAGTCTTCACACAGAACTGATAAAAACCAGCTGTGCACAGCCAGTTCACAGTACAGTTTCCTCCCCTAACACACTGGAGGTGTGAAAAGGTGTTTCAATACCTTCCCTTTACAGGAGAGGCTAAAGATCCTTCACTGAACAAAGTGAAGTCCATCTATCTTCTTAGCTCAAATTTGCAAATATTCTCATGGGTTTTGACTACTGTAAACCCCAGGACTAGGCTACAGAAAAGGCTGCTGCTTTCCAAGCCACAACATCCAGGTATTTAATCTGATTCTCACTGTGAAGCAGATCCAACAGATATCCAATCCTTTATTTGGGGCCACACCTCAGGCGTTAACTTGTTTGCACTGTGAACTTGTTCTGCACCCAGGAGAGAAGACACAAATCCAACAAAAAGTCTAGACAGGAGGTAGGAGATGTCATCAGAGACCCAGTAGCCAGATGTAGCTGCTGATTGTAAAGACAGAATCTACACTGACTACTGAGCGACTGATGGGCAACTACAAGTTCTGGGTTGATTGATCCACAGCATTAATCCAAAACGACCTGCAGAAACAATCAGGAAAAAAAATTAAAATCAGTATGTGAAAGAGTTCTGTAGATCAGCCTTTGTAAATAAAGAATTTTCCACCACTGGTATCACACAGATTTCTTGTGGACAGGAAACAGAAAATTGTGTTGCCAGAACAGTCACCTCAGGTATGCAGTCATTGGCTTTTAGAGTTAAACAGTACTCACAGTGTTCATACATCTTTATTCTGAAACAAACTGTTTCATCCCCATGTATTAGTAAAGACTTGCCCCCAAAAAGCAAATAATAAGAACTGCTCACAAATGTGAATAGATTAATAGCAGAACCAAAGTCACATTAAGTTTCTTAATCCTCCAGCAATACTGTGCAAAATGACATGAAAAAACCCATGAATTATGCAAAACCAGGCTGTTCTTAGTCTGTCAGAAAGGGCATTCAGTAAATAAAAGTAAATTTAGAGGCAATCCTGAAATGGGAAAACATATCCCACATTGCAGTGGGGAAACAAGTACAACTCCTGTGTAATTTAGCAGAGATAAGGAAAGACTCTTAGAGCTAATTCCTATTAGAAATCAGTCCAGCACATCAAGTCTTCGCATAAAAATCTCCCATTCATGGTGGTTGGAAATTCTTCTATCTCTGTTGTTAAATGAAGAAATCCTGGCTCCCCTCTGCCAGCTCAGGAACTGCCCCAGCACAGCGCAGCACATCTCAGAAAAACCCCAGTGGATGCATGCCCAGCTTGGCCTTTCAGTGGTGGCTGAAATGTACTCCAGGTAACTCCTTGAAGTCTTGCACATGTTAAGATTTTCATTGCCAGAAATGTCATTATCGGTAAAAACAAACAAAAAATGCCCATCAAATTAGAACTGCTTGTTAAATATTTCAAGTATTTGTTTAAATAAAACATTTATCTGGGAACTGGGAAGACTTTCAACTTCAATGACAGAGTATTTTAATAGCCATCAGCCTGCCAAGTGGGTTTTTTTTTTCCCCTCCTTTTAAATACAGAACCAAAACTGACTGTAAGAATTTTTAATAATTTTTAATAATTTTTTGAGCACTTTTATCACTAATGTTTGACTAGATGATAGCAATATCAGCAGTGATTCAAGACTGGTCAATTGCAAAGGAAATAAGAGAACAGCTTGCCGTCAGATACTTCTGGAAAAGAGCAGCAGTCACGATGCCCCCATTGTAATATAACCATGTGGGCACTGCTGAACTTTTTTCCACAATAGGGTTTCACAAATAGCATTTATTAATGATGAACAAACATTATTTAGCCATATCTACCTATGCCAACCTCTGGAGCTTGCAGAGCAGGGAGGTTTCCCAGGAACAGGTACCAGAGACACGAGAGCAGCGGCACTGAAGCTGGGAATTGGACACTTCTCTGCTGGAGCAGAGATATGCACAACTCATTCACTGCAACCTGTCTATTTCTCCCACCCTTCCCTGGCTTCAATCCTCCTCAGGACAAGCCAACATAACCCACTGCAGTATTGCCACCATGCTGCAGCCTAGAGTTAAAGTCATTTCCAACCTCAGAGCACAACACCTCCAGCTTCCCTCTCAGCCAAGGCTAGCAGTATTCAGGAGGCAAAGGATCATCCCTCCTGAAACAAGGAGACAGAGCCTTTTCACTACAGGCACTTTGGGCTTGGGGCCACTCAGAGGAAATATCTCCCCTTCCATCCTCAGTCAAGCAGGTTCTGGAACAAGCCAGAGAAAACTTGTGTGACATGGTCACTGTGTCTTCAAGAAGAGACCAAGAGGCTCAGACAGCAGCTTTATGAGACTTTTGGTGGCACAAGTGTTATTTTTAAATTAGAAATTTTTATTTTAATGAAAAAGCTTTGTTACATCATCAACTAGTCTCATTTGTGAGTTTTAGCCAGAGCCCCTGCAACTGTAAAAGTGAGGTGAGGGGATGAGCAGAGCCTTGAACCCAAGTATCAGCCTCTGTTTTAGGGCAGGTGATGCTGAGGGGCAGCTGTGGAGTAGTTTTGTAAGGACCCCCAGACTTCTGAAGTTCCCCCAGACCTCTAAAAGGGTGTGCATTGCACTCAACTTTAACCCAGCCCTAACGAGGCCAGCAGGAAAAAGTCCAAACCCCTCAAATGACAAAGGATTGGGCCACTTCAAATTCAGAGCTCCTGCAGGAAGGGAAAGGAGGAGGTTTGTGAACACTTCATAGATGCAGGAGCTCTTTGCACATATGTAACCTGAAGCCTCAAGCTGTACCATAATCCTGAGCAGTGCCTGGCTTTGGTATTTGTGCAGACAGGAGTCTCACTGCTTCATAAAAGCAAAAAATACCAAGTTACTGAAAAAAGCCCACCATCTGTCATCATCTAAATCCAACAGGCAAAGCTTTTGACACTGGTGAACTGTTCTAATATAAAGGTTTATTGCCAAAAAAAGCAAGACATAACGGAGCCCATCACCATATCAGGCTAAAATTAGAAAAAAAAAAAAAACCAACTAGATGTGTGTTGTGCATTAAATACAAAGGCAGGTGATCAGAAAACTCGTGAATCACCTCCTAACAGACTCACACCTTTACCTGCCGAATCCAGGTATGTTTAATATGACTGAATGATCTTCAAATGCATCAATCAGGGCTGGAAACACAACAGATGCATGCATAGGCCACCATTGTTTTCCTGGTTTGGATTAAACATGTAACTTTTAAAATCAAAGGTCTAGATGTGGAATTCATAGGAAAGGGAACAATCAGGTTCTCAAAGAGCTCTGCTGTGAGAGTCACATCATGGGCTAATACATTCTAAGCACAGGGATGGCACTGACAAGCATTAAAATCTGTAATGAAGCAGGGGAAAGATATTCAGTACAAATATTTTGGTGGGTGGGGAAAGGAAGAAGGGAAATACCAATTACTTGTGTTTGGACAATAGCTCTTCCCATGAAGCTACTGAATCTGGTAAAATGTTTTTGTCCTGGACAGCACAGCCGCTGGTGTTAAGTGAACTGAACACAAAGAAATAGGTGCTATTTTACTGGTTTGTTTAGAATCCATACCATGATATTTACAAGTGGGGAAGCTGGATACTTTTAATAAAAATTTTTTAAAAAATCATTACCTGGATGCCAGCTTCAGTAACTTCCCAAACAAAAGCAAGCCAGCATCCCTGCAAGTCCAGAGCTGACAGTTTTGCTGAGATTTAATAAAGCCATCACCAAGGACAGCCAAAACACATAATTTAGTGCACTGGCACTGCAGTTGAAGAAATATTTCCCCATGCCTAATGCACAACACAATGGAATTTCAGCATTTACCAAGCATGCCAAGAACTTCCAATTACCTAATATGAACTTAGGCAAAGAGCCATTCTGTCTTAAGTTCTGAATTCAGTAAAACAGATCAGTGCATTGTTTCAAGCGAGTAGGCACAGAGTTTATAAAGAAAATTCACAATCGTGGAGTTCAGCTCTGCACTGCAATACACACCACTTAACAAAATGGGAAAGTTAATCAAGGCAGTAACTTTTCTTTCTTAAAAGCCCACAGTAATGACACAGAAGGTGAAACATTAAATACAGGTGTCCAATTAAAACTCATTCCCACACACATGAATTCCTCTGCAGTTACATAATTACGCCAGAGCCAGGATATCTCTGCAGCAAAGCATGTTTTCAGTGATCCCAGCTCCTGCATACCTCAGACCCTGTGACTGTAGTGGTCAAACCCATTCAGACCAGCTGATGGTCACTTGACTCTCCGCACTATTTATACATTGCTCTATTAAGTGAAGCTTCTGATTGGGCTGAATAGATTTATGAAAATCCTGCCCAAGACATTTCTTAAATTGCTTTGCCAGAGAGCACTAGTATGAGCAAGCCTAGGGACGTACAGAGTTGGCACAGCCTACTAAAACAACTTCCTAAAGGCAAAAACACTCTCATTCTCAAAGGCCAACTAACTAACTTGTTTTTAAAATTTGATTGCTGATAAATGCAAACACAGTTACCTTTTACCAGGGCCTATTTTTGCATTGACCTCACAGACACGGTCTTTGAAGGATTTGATACAGATAAGAAACTGACTTAGCTGCAAAAATCCATAAAGGATGCTGTAAATAATTACTTATTTGAGCATGCAAAAAACGACCAAGCCAAGCTGCAGACTAATTCAACATACATTTTACAGCCATAATAAAATAGGTCTCATAAGCAGTTAAGAAAACTGTTCAAGAAATTGATGGAATAATGAAGCTTGCAGCTTTGAAAAGTGGCACAAAACTTCCATGGAAGGGTATGGGCATGAGTTAAGGTCCTTCAGCTAGGGGCTTGTGTATGCTAGGAAGTCATGAACTAAATTTCTATAATGCCTACATTAGGACCACACTGTTCTGCAAGTGAGTAACATTCAGTTGTCAGCTATTGTTAGTGCATGCTCATACCCCAGTGTATTGTAACTGTCCTCTGGATGGTAATAGAATGTGAGAAACTGAATTAACTTATTCATCAAATCACGATTTTATGAGCAGTAAGGTAGAATTTTATATAAAGGCAGCAAACAGTGCCAGTGAAGTTTCTGTTTAGGCACACAGTGTTAAACAAACACCTTGCCAAAGGATTCCAGCTCCGTTTTTTACAAGACATATGGAAGGTAGTGCTGTGCATTAGAGAAACACCCACAGCCAGACCTGCTTGCATGGACACAAACCAAACATTTCAAAGCATGAGGCAGGGTTATAGTGCAGGAGGCTGCCAAAGCACAGAAAGGTGAAAAAACCTGTGTGTCCTGGGTTCCTCTCAGCAGTCACAGCCCCTGTGCCACTGCAATAGGTTTGCCAGACTCACTGCCCAGGAGCATTTTGGGAACACACCAGGGTGTAGAACATGGGCAGAACAGGCCCACCCAGCCATTCAAGAAGCAAACAGCTGGTGCTCACAGCATATCAATATTGTTGTAGTAGAGATGCTAAGGATTCAACAGCCATCAAAGAATTATTTTATCAGTTTCTTAGATAGCTTAATTCTCTTTTTCTAAACAGCATGCATGTACCTTGCAACAACACACCCTTAGCATGCCAAATATCAACAATTTGACTAGCAATGCAGCTGAAACATGAGCAGAAACTAAATGGGTAATCACAAAAGATTGTATTTTAGTGCAGATATGATTCAGCTGAAGTTAAGACTAAATACTAATAAATTCTGATGCCAGGTGAAATTACTCAGGCAAGCCTCTCTCAGTACCCCTACAGAACATAACCTTTGATGGCTGGGCTCTGAAAGCCCTGCTATGTCCTCGCCATGCAATTCAATTCAAGCTATCACACAGTTCCACCCTCTATAGTACCCAGTCTGGGTGGAAAACAGGGGCCCTCATCTTTAGTAACACTGTTATTTATTCATGCTGGATACTTAACGTGCAGAAAATATCAGGGAAAGAAAATACCAGCATGAAATGGCAAGCACCTAGTAAACAAGTGAAAGCACACCAGGGATGAGACCAGTTTGATCCAGAAGTTGGGTAACAAGCCAAGTGCCAACATTTCCAAGACTAACTCGCAGCACTGAAAGTGGAATCCTTCTTTATCCTTCTCAAGGACCTACTTTAAAGATAATTACTCTTCTAAGTGCAGTTAGTACTTACTTCAGAAGAGAACAGCATTTGTGTTACTTGAACTTCACAAAATAAGGCACTTGATTAGTCAATTATGGAGATGATGTTACAAAGCTACCTGGTCCTGTATCACACCCTAATATGCAACAGGAGGGTGGTGAATAAAAATTCATTCACTCTCCTGTTGCCCACCATCTCCTGCTTGTCTTCCTGCGAATTCAGCTGGGGGAGGTAAACACACCCTCCCCACTCCCTTTCAGCCAAGTGCAATATGAAACTTCAAATATCTAGGCCGAGAACTTAAAATGTTTCTGATCACCTCCCTGTGCTATAGGGAAAGTAATTCTGGTCCCCAAGCAGACCTGGGCAAGTGGGGAAAGAAAATAAAGTTACTACCTAGATAAGTGTTTTAAACCAATTAATCCTGTAGGATTATGAATTGGACTACAAGCATGGTTTGGGCATTGTTGTGCCTTAAGAATCAGAGATATTCAATTTATCCCTCCAAGCCATGGAGTTTAGATGACAGCCACCTTTCTCCCCTGGTAGGTGCTAGAACCATCCCAAAAACCAAAGCAAGTCCACACAGGGTATCACAGTTATCTTACACAGCAGCAATCTTTACTCTGGAAACCCAAGGGGGCAAGTTACAAGTGTGTCAAAGAAAATGCAGAGTCTACAGCTTCAACAAAAACACACATATAGTCTTAAGGTGGACGGCAAAAAAATCATCAGGGGACATTAAAGCACTCAGAAGTCTGAAAATCTGAACAATGCCCAGACTACAGTGCAGATGCAGTTACAGTCTTCAAAAAATTTGAAATCAAACCAGAATTGGTGTTTTAGATAAGTGTTCTGCAAATTACTTAGATGATGAAGAACCTTTCAACAACCAAAAATAAAGTTTGCAATTCTTCAAGTGTTAAGAAAGCTTTGCAAGAGACATCTGAAAGCCAAGGGCACATTTTATCTTGCCTGAAGATTATCACATGACAACAGCATGCTACTATGCCACAGAGACCTAAATGTGTGTGTTTACCCCACAGCTCACATGACTTTGCTTCCTTTAGACCATAAACAGTGAAGAGAAATACGTTTAGCAGAAAAGCAACAGGTACAATGTACTAAGAAATTTCCTAAAATAGGCAGATATTCTGCAGAACCCAGGGTAATATTTACTGGTATTAAATTTGCATAAAGTAATAGTCACCAGCAAGTCACATGCAGGTTACAAACACCAATTCATGCAGCTCTAGATAGGCAATATTCTATATTTAACTGAGGAGAAAACAGGAATAGTGATGTGTAAGGGACAGTGGCATCAACACTTTCGAAGTTAGTAAGATTCTTATTCCAAATTGGTACTCCCAGGAACACTGTGGAAGAAGTCACACAGTTCTAGCTTTACAAGTTGACCAGCAGAGGAGTTTTAAAGTACACAGAGAATTAAGGATCCCTAGAGAAAAAAGATTGTGTTTTACTGAAACAACCATTTAAATGAAGATCCCCCGCTCCTTCCACATAAAAACACACACACACACTTCACTGGAGTGATCAGGTAAATAAGGATAAAACAAGTGCCTTGGCAGGGGAGATGGATGGCTGTCAGGGGTGCTTTACCTTCTTTAAGCAGCATTTCAGCAGAAAGGCCTGTTTGGATGTGGGACTGTATGATGTGGGCCACCAGCTGAGTTGTGTCATAAGGCCACTAACTGAGTGACACATCTAAGTCAGAGCCAGGCTGCCCTCTCATGCTTGACATCATACAGGTAATTAAGAGAGCCAAAACACGGGGCTGCATCCATCAGTGCAAAAGCAGTTCGTACACAGTAAATGCTAATCACTAAACTTCTAAAAATGTCACAGTAACTATGCTAAAAAGACACAAAAGTGTGGGGTAAGTCTTAAATGGGATCCTGAAGAAAAAACAGAAACCCACGATCTCAGTAGGTCAAAAAAATCCATGTGAACACATTATGATATTAAAATTTAACTTTGACTTTACCACTTTTTTCAAAAGGGGAAATACAGAACCTGGAAGGGAAGACTGAACTTATAGAAATATTTTGTGCAAGTGATATAACTCCCACAAAACAGAATAGAGGAGGCACCAGCTGGAGAAGCATCTTCTCTCACGGTAGATAGAATCTCTAGGCTGTTTTACCCACTCAGAATCTTGCCAAGATTATCTTTTAGATTTTCCATAACATGGACTGTTTTTAGACCATCTCCAAGAAAAAGGCAAAAATTAGCCCAGGACTGTTGTGTAAGATGTGACTGGAAAGAACAGAAAAGTAACTCACTCAAGTATCCAATTAATTGGGATACCTCAAGAATCTCAGGAATACTCAAAAATTCAAAAGTATATCCAGGACAAACAGGAAGAAATATTGTCCTTCACCAAGGTGACCTTAAAATGAAGAAGGCAAATTTATTCAGGGCAGGCAGTGACTACAGTGACAGGAATTCACAATACTGAGAAAAAGAATAAGGACAAGAATACCAGTGGGTTTGAACAAGGCCTCTTGAAGGGGAATCCTGGATAGTGTGGAATATCAGTAATATCTCATCTTGTATGGATTGCTAATAGGTTCAGGCTATGACAAAACAGCAGAGCACAGCAATCAGAAGGGGGTCTCACTTTTGAGTTGTGTATTAAACAGTATCTGCTACCAAAGCTTTGAGATTAACACCCCACTACAACAGTGTGTAGCAGTGGACAGTGATTAAACTCATTCTGCAATTTGAGAAGGTCTCTTGGAGAGTTATGAACACTGTGTTACAACAGCAGATTTAACTGGAGCCTCTCATGACATTCCTGATGTGGCCTGAACAAGCACTGCTTCAGGAGTGCGTGACTACAGGTTCCAAGTGGAGAACTCCACTGAAAAGCCATTTTTCCTGGTTCCCAACACATGCTTAAAACACCAGCTCAAAGCAGGCTGTATTATTGAAACCCAGGCTATACCGACCCTATTTCACCCAGTTTGACTCACTGCAATGCCCACTCATTAGCCATTGTTAAATTCAGCTACTTAATAGGACATCTACTCTAAACACAAGCATTATCTATTCTTACTCCTAGAAACACCTCTGCAGAGCAGGAGCAAGTCCTGGTTATTCCTCTGAGAAGCTTTAAGGGTTCTGTGGGATTGTTTGCTTTTTTAATTCCAAGTAATTTTAAGGTATTCAAGTACTGAATTAACCACAGTACACTAGAATAAACAACAGAGCATTTTTGAATCAGATCTACTCCAACTCAACAACTTTCTGCCCAAAAGGGCTTTTTCATAATCAGAGATGCAGCATGAACAGATGACAGCAGAATATTCTCTTAAAGGTAGTGTTTTAAAGACCAGGACAGCGAGGATGATCAAACAACCCAAAGACTTAGGGTACATCAGAACACTACAAGCATTTCAAAAGGGCAAAACTCAAAGTAACTTAAGTATGAATCAGCAAGCAGAGGATACAGACCAACCATTTCAGGTGTGTTTGCATCAGTATTGTAAATGAAGACTGCACTGCACAAAGGAGATTTGTTTCACAAGTGAAGTGGTCTCCATCTCTCTACAGCTGCAAGACACACTGACATAAGTGTGTCACTACATGTTTTGTTGGTCTAAAAAGAGAAATATCAGTAGCAATCTCTGCAATAAGCACAGAAGATAAGTGGCAGAGAGTTCTATATTCATGCACAGTAGTTTATCTAAATGCAAGGTTACCTGGACAAGGAAAGTAACATTCACTGCAAAATACTGTACAACAGTCAGGAATGTGTCAGATACATTGGTGCAATTTAAATTTAATCTCTGAAGCAAAGCCTTTAGAACTAGATTCCTATTACAGGTCAAGATGACATTGAGAAAACTTAAATTTAAGAGAACTGAAATATGGCC
This sequence comes from Ploceus nigricollis, assembly GCA_013399945.1. Taxonomy (NCBI): domain Eukaryota; kingdom Metazoa; phylum Chordata; class Aves; order Passeriformes; family Ploceidae; genus Ploceus; species Ploceus nigricollis. Next base: position 1,210,196 of record VXBC01002434.1, on the reverse strand, counting down.
ATATCAAATTCAGATCACACACTGCATACTTTTATTCTTTATGTCAGATGAAGGAAATATCGCCTTTGCAGCATAACAGCTGTTAAAAACTCTCAATATTATCAAAACATATTGTAAAAACACCAGGTAAATTTATACTGATAAATCATGAGGTAAAGTCTAGTTAAGCCTGGTAGCTTGCAATGCATAGCAGTAACACAAGAACTACTCTCAAAAAGCCAGTCTCACTCCTTTCTAAAGATGAGTGGGGAAACCCAAACAAAAACACACGCATGAACATTTCTGATAGGCAGCAAGGATGATAGGCACTCTTGACTCTCCATTCTGTGTCTGCTAATGGCACGATCAGCTTCAGAGTAAGTCTTCTTTTTATCTCTCTGCCCATAAGAGATTCACAACTACTGATGTGAACACAAAGTAATGCAACAGAATTCCTTTTTCCTGTCAAATGTTGTAAGGAAGGCTCAAGGCTTTACTAATAAAGCAGAGTCACTCACAAGCTTTAGAGTTATGGATAACACAGCTTTTCCACTCTAATTGTTTTGTACCTATACAGCACAGTCAGCATTGTAAATAATGCACAGATTTCCAGAGAAGAGACCTGAGAGTTCTACACTCCAGCACAGGTTCAATGCGTTTTCCCATCATCTGGTATAGCAGCATTTTTCTCTAAAGGAAGAGTATGCTCCCTTGGAGAGTCTCCCTTGGAGACTTGCTTTGCCATCCCACTGCAGCAGCCTTCCAAAGGCTCCCAGGGGAAGCATCTCCCTACTCTTGGCAGAATGCCTCACACAGCATCACTGGATACCTGGGAAATCCAGTGCACTGCAAGAACACAAACATCAGCACAAGATGACAATTAGATGGCAGAGCTGCACTTATCAGTAAAGTCAAGGAAGTACATTAAAACAGTAATTTTGGAGATAATGCCATTCAGAGCCTAGATCCTGGTGCACATAAACACAAACATTATATGTAAAAAAAATAAGTCAATGGTATAAGGCAGGAAGACGCTGGTGAAGTTGTTTAAAAATAAGTCATTCTAAATAGACAGAGATTCATAGTACAAGGCAGACATTTTCAGTGAAAGTAATCCCTCTGACATCTTAAAAAAAGAGACTCTTAATAATTGATGCCTTCAAGAGAACTTACTTAGCTGAAGCTGTATATTAAACCCCAGGAGATGCAGTACAAGTGTTTTTCACCACATTCTGCCTTAAGAACTAACACTACAGGTTCTAATGGCTTTAACTGCTTTCAATACTAAAATGTGGTGAAGAACTAAAATATGACCCAAAGTTTGTCAGAAGCTGTTTCTAACTCTGTGTGTAGTACCACCAGTGATCAGTCATACACAGACCTGCTATAGGAAACTCTCCTGAAGAATAACCAGGCACTTAATCTAAATGGCAAGAATGGTAAATTGTGAGGGAAGATGCAGATGGAAGCAAAGCAGCCTTCTCATCCAGCACTGCCTGAGTTCTGACAGTGGCAGGACAGAGGAGTTAAAAGGTCACTTTCACAGTTGATGTGGGTTTCCTTTAAGATGCCTGGAAAATGACTGTGTTGACCACATCCACATTCTGAAATACTTTTTTGAGAACTCCTAACGAAGCTCCAGCCAAAGGAACAGGAACTGACTCATTTGTACAGTACCCATGCACTGCACAGTCACACTCAGATGCGTGCCCGAGGTGCACGTGGGCAGGGATAAAGCAGGCAAAGTTCACATTGTATTTGAGAGGCTCCAGTCTGGGATTCTGCCTTGACACACCAGTGCTCAGCATGAAGGTGTGCTCACACACATCTTTATCACTGCAGCCTGCCACTCACTGTCAGCTTCAGCTCTACTATTCCTGCCTCTGAACACAAATTTATGCACAGAACTGAAGACTACAAGCTGAGCTCCAGACCACAAGCTGTCCTCAGTATTTTACTATTTGCAACTCAAACTAGCCATGAACAAAGATATAAAGATAAATAAGCTGTTATGCTATTACAGCCTGTGTGCAGAGTGGGGGAAAAAAAAAAAAACCTAAACCAAGTGTACCTTTTAAAATGGACTTGGCTGCATATACTGTGTGTGAATCAACTCAGCCCTAGCTATGTTTTACTGCAAAATAAAAGAGTTCTGAAAGCAAAACTTGAAGGATCCAACAAATCATTCCAATATTTCTAATTCACTCAGCAGTCTTCAGTGCATGGGAAAAGAGAATGCAGTGAGAGGAGCTCTGTACAGGACATAGATACTACCAAGTATCACCTTGCAGCTGTTAGCTATGTATAGACTTGCAGAAAACAGGCATCCCATTTAAAACTCTGCTTTCTACAAAATAGGTGTGCCACTAGGCCATTGTTTAAACCCACTGAAACTGCACTGAATCATTTCCCTGAATAGCATCACAATGAAGTGGGTGTGTTGTTTTTAAATCAAGGTGTCTGCTAAGCAAGTTCTTTTAACAATTTTTGATTATCAGTACATCCCAGAAGCATAAGACCCATCTCTGAAATTCCACAGAAATTACACTTACAAGCAAAAGATGCCAAAGAATTACTCTGCACCAAATATTTCAGGGAAAGTAAAAGGGGGATTCCAGGTAGAAAACACCTTTGGTCTAACTACAGAACTATGCTGCTCTGGATATCCATCAGAACCTTCACTGCTCCAGCCTCACTGGGCTACTGAATGCAACCCTTTAAAAGCAAATTTACCTGACATCCCAAGAATAGTTTTCCCCATGGGTTTGGCTCTCCAGGCTATCATGAAGAAGCAATTTTATCTACAACACACCAACTTTTTGTTTGGGGTTTTCCCCCCTCCCCTAAATGAATATTTGACTAAGCATCCTTGCCCATATCCAGGCACCTTTTAATTGATGTGTATTTCTGTGGTATTGAATTGCACACTGCTCCTCCACCACAGCATTTCTTTTAACCTCAGCCATGGAATAAGAAAGTTACAGAAGACAAATTTATCAGGCACCAAAAGCATATTGGAAGTGTTCAAACCAAACAAGTCAACCCCTGAAGTTGCAAATTATTGAGGGGCTACAACATGCAACTCTTTGGCAGAAAATCCTGGGGAAAATACAGCACTCATCTTGCTAATACAGCCTTTTTCCTCCCTCTCCCTACCAGATCAGGTAACCAAGCAGATGAATCCTGACAGGAGAGCAAGACATGCCATGGTACTTCATACTTAAGAGGTAATTAGAGACTTCTGATTCAAATGCATTTCCACCTTCTCTACTCATTTTCTAGAGTAAGATCCACATATGTTTTCAGGGGAATTTTAGTTACATAATAATGGTACTAAATGGTACTAAAACACATCATTGACAAGAAAAAGACACCTAGATAGGATAACAGTCATAAGAGCTTTCTTTTGTGGTGTAAGAAACAAGTGGTACATTTCAGTTTCTTCTTACATAAAGGTTTCTCCTACCTTGATGCTATTACTGACACACCTAGTAGAAGACATCACCTTCCACAGGAAAGAGCCATTCCTCCCCATCATTCAGCCTACTGAAAACAGCTGAACAAAACCAATAAGGCAGTTGCAACCTGGAGCATCACCCTGACACCAGCAAGACTTTCAGTAAATTTGTATATGGATTTCAGAGCTTCATTCTTCCTACAGCCATAAGCCAGTTGGGACAAAAGCACTTTGATTTTCTGAATGTGACAGGAGAGTTTTGCCTTCTCCAGCCGCTGTAGTAAAGAAGGCTTTAGTGAGACCTGCCTGATATAGCTCAATAGTTTCTGAGCAGTTCTAGACAGGCAGGTGATCTCCCAGGTAAAGTGGCGTCTCTAGTGAGAGACAAGCTCACACTACACCTGCCTGACAAAGGGCAGCAATTTTTATGTTCTGTATGTGAAGATTGGGTATCATCAGTCATTTCAACTTCTCAGCCATCTGAGCAGCACAGAGCAGAACCACACTCCTGTAGCTGACAACAGTGGAGGAGACTGGACCACTACAACACTCAAGTGAGCAACTCCTTTAGAAGACACATAAATCACAGACAGCTTCCACCAAAAGATTGCCTGGGCTAAGCAGCAGAGTGGAAACAAAGCAGCCACTCAACTTCCAGTTCCTCTCCCCAGCCACAAGGCACATCCTCCTGTCTGCTTGCACCAACAGATGCTCCCAAGACACTGCACTGCAGCTCAGTTCAGCTGGCACCTACTAAAGGAAGGCCAAAAATCTTCTAAGGATGCTCAGAATCTCTTAAGCAAGGATCAGTTCCCTGATAAAGCAGCTTAATACCTTCAGAGTCCACACTGTGGCTGTTCCTGAGAACACAGAGTTTCTAACATCTCATTCTCCTCGTGCCCTGCTCAGGCTTTCCCTATCACAACTGCAAACACTATTATGCAATGTACGTGAGTGCTACATTTCCTATAGTTTCCGGGAGAAAGAATAAACATTGGATTTCATCCTCATTCCACAGCTGCTTGTGGGGAGGGAGGCCTCCATCCACTCCTTCCTCCCCTGAGGAATTTTGGAGGAGGCGTGGAGCTCTCCCAGCCAGGGCTCCAGCTCAGCTCCTGCCCACCAAACCCCGGCACTTCATCCCTGGGCCACTGCACACGGCAAAATACCTGCCTGCTTAGGGAGCTGGCACCCTGGAGGCTGGTTTTGCTGTTAGAGGTAAATTGGAAGCACTAATTATTGATGATAATCTAATTTTTTTTCACTCACTAGGGACTATGTCAAGAGCAGGCTCCCAAAAAGAAGTCTATTTGTAAGCACAGCGCAAATTGAGTACTATTAGCACACATAAAACATATCCAGCAGAACACTTTTACCCTCATTTACTTACTCAGAAGTCAGTGCTTTATCAGGTACCTAAACATGCTCAAGCTTTACAAGAGACACGCTAAACTGATTTAAAAAGACTTGTGCACTGATAAGTGATTAGTGATGCTACAAACATAGTCATTAATGATGACTATTTACATATTCATTAATTCATCCAGAAGCTTAACCAAAGCCATAGGTCTGAGGAGTTAAATATTTGCTGATGCTACATGAGGATCTCCTCCATTCAAAGGTTGTCCTTTTACTAATTAGTGAATTTGGATGCAACTTGCAAGATTTGCCTGAAAGTTGACTCTTCCCACATGTTAAATGAATCAAGAAATAGTTCAAAACCCATCAAATTTTCAATTCTTTTAATTTCCACAGATTCCTCCTGAAACAAGTCAACTCTCATCTCCCCATAGTCCCAAATTTTTCACCTTTTTTTCCCTAGCACACAAGCTTCCCCTTTGTATCTGCAGGTAGATACTGGCAAATACCTCCAGTTTTTACACAAAACCCAAGAATGATATCACATGATCACATTCACGTGACCATCTCCCATTCAAAGCATTCAAATCCCATCCAGTAAAGCACACCTCCAAATGCTGAGCCTTCCTTATCACAATATCACAATTTTTAACTAAGCCTGAAATTTAAAGTAGTATTGGGTATAAGCATTATAAAAGTCTGTTCTTTGAAATGTTGTTATTTAAGGTTTTAATATCTGTTCCCTCCCCGCTCAAATATAGATTAAAAGGACAAAGCAAAATGGGCCTCTCAAATGAACAAGCACTCCAGGTATTTGCAATAAAGGTAGAAAATAGAAACTGTTGCCAATAGAAATAATTTCAGGTGTATTGCCCAACCCCACACTTGTTAGACAAGGGCACTGAAAGATTAGTAAAATACAAATATTTAATTATTCACAAGCCATCCAGACCTGTGATGTTTTCCTTAAGGTGTGAACAGCTGGCTACAAAATTTAGACCAGATGTTGCTCTTAAAATGAGCACTGATTTATAAACACAGTTTCACCATGACCAAGACAGCTACAAAACATACAGCACTATGCATCTATTTATAGGAGATATTTCTGATGGTGAAGAAAAGTGAAACATCTGGTTCAAGATGATTATGAAACAGACAAATCTCATCACATAATAACTACAGAGCATAACTTTTCAAGAGCACAAACTGATGTGCAAAAAGAAACCCAAAATTCTGCAGAAAGGTACTTGCACATGGAGTAGGGAGAATTATTGTAAAGATGGAGTGTAGAGTGACCATTAGAAGGCCAACATAATTTTCTTCAGGACGTTGACTTTGATATCTCATTATGCAGGGAGTAACTCCAGCCTGCAGATTCACTAGGAGGGTTGCATCACTGCCCAGTACTAAAAGCAAGCATGTACTGTTGTAACACAAGTAAAAGCTGACATATTCAAAATGAAGGGGGTTTTGTTCTCCCTCATCTACAAAAATCTTTGGGGACAACCAGAAATTTTCAACATGGACACAGCCAGGAGTAAGAGCTCGGCCTAGAAAACTTACTTCTTGATGGCTGAGATGTTCTAGAGTTCACTTGTGCTCTTGCAGAGGAATAAAGCACATCTTAGAAGTAGGGAAGAATCTGAACAGGGCTATACAAAAAGTCAGTGAGTATTTCCATTTGAGAAACATGTTGCTTACACAGTGTTTCTAGGCAATAATTCTGTCAGATCATTAGTTTCCCTGGCTCAATACCTCATTTTATAATACACAGCATGAGCTGTGCCAATATAGTATATTTTTTTTAGAAGAACAGCTACAGCTTCTTCCCTAAACTTGGATGCTTACAACAGCATATCTGACTTGTATACTACAGTCAAACACAGAAGTTTTCACCTTTATAAAGAAATCAGACTAAAAAAAATAATTTCTAGGAGAGTGTATTCTCCTGTGCACCACACCCAGTCCCACCTTTTCAAATCTGTTTAGGCAACACGATGATGTGACTTTTGAGACATTGTGGGGATATAATAGTACACAAACTTGAAAAGGAGGTTTAAACTGTTCTTCTTGGACAAATAGTTTCAGTTCAAATTTATCGCCAGGAATAGTCAGATTCAGCAGCATCTGTATTGTTAGGCAAGCCTAGACAAGGCAAGCTTTTCTGCTGGGAGTTGCACAACAGGGCCATGTCAGTTATCTCTGAGAACAAGTCAGAAACACAGCCATCAGGATCTGCTTAAAAACTGACAGCCTAACCATTTGGGCAGGATGATGGTCTAGAGAATCTCCTATGTGCCAGACAGAAGGTGTGAAAGTGAAAGAACAATTTGTAGGTCATCACTCCATCATCATCTTCAAAGCCATCCAGCAACTCCATAAGGTTGCTTGAGTCAATTCATTCTTGAACTTTACATCATCCAGCTGAACTATAAAAGCAGATTTTCTGTCCTGGGACTGTTGAACTTTTAAGATACTGCTATTTGTACCAGTAAATCACTTATTTAAATCTCTATTGCTCATCAGCCTTTATGAGCAACACTAGATCTTCACAGAAATGAGTTGATGATGATGTTCTGGCATTATGAACTGAAACCAATGATAAATCATATTTATCATATGTAGGAGACAGGAGAATTTAGATATGCACTCCACCTCTGTCTGTCCATGCAGGAGCTTAGGTTTAAGTTATTTTTATTGGTGTTAAGGATTTTCAGCAAGACATTTGAAGAAATATTAACAGCCTATCACAAGCCTATAAAATTGCTACATCTCTTATACATGTCTTTTTAAAGATGTCTCATCTTTCTCACAAATTCCAAGCAAATAAGTAATACCAGCTCAACTTTTCAGCTGTGTCAAGTAATTTGTAAGAACAAATCAAACATGATAACCCCCAAAGAAAACTACTTCAATCATGTTACACTGCATTTCTAACAAGTATAGGGGCAGAACAACTATCTGCAGTACTAATATTACAGACAGATGAACAAAGTGTTTCTGCATTTGTAGAGAACAGATTCCACATAAAGAAACCAGTTTTCAAACCTCAATACAACCAGATATATAATATATAAATACAGATATAAATACAACCAGAATATAAAGGGGAAAAATTTGCTCAAAGAATTGCAGTGAAGGAAAGTAATCTAAAGGGCAACTCCTTCTTCCTTTGCCATGTAATAAATGTAACATATCTTTAGGGACTGGAAACAAGCATCCTTGGCTATTAAAATCTTTCCCTAAGTTAAGGTTAACTAGAAGCACAGCAGCTAACCCAGCCCTCCATTCCTGGGCAGGGGAAAGAGTAATGCCTAAGAGACAGGGAACCATGGTACTGCCAGAAGCAATCCCTCACTGTCACACTTGGGAGTGTGCATGTGTGTTACGCAGACACTGAAATGACCTATGGAACACAACCCATTCAAGATGCTACAGGGTGAGGGTGGTACACACCACACAATTGAAGTTTCCATGGCTCACTGTAGCTATTATAACAGTTTCTGATCTCTCACTCAAAAAACCCATTTAGTCACAAAAAGCTATGGATATCCAGGAGGTCGGGGTGTGTTATGTGTGAAAGAGGAGAAGAATGTGATGTGCACCAGCACATGGTCTAAGAACATCCAAATTAATGAGTCTGGAACTTGCTGCTAGCTGACAATCCTGGGTGTCACCATGCAGTGCTGCTCTATCACACATGTGTAGGTGTCTCCACGTTGTCTTGCTGTCCACACAATCAAAATATTTTACAGAATCCACACGCTGCCAAAGTGCTACCAAACAACTGAATAAATCAGGGACAGAGGTGAACCAGCCATGTAACCCTTTCAGCATCTAAGCTCATAGAGAACTACAACAATCCCTCCCCCTGAAGAAAGCTAATTTTATGCATTCCTCATGTCTCCCATATTTGCCCTTCTCTACATCAGTCAAGCAACAGCACTAGCAACAATCAGTAAGAACTGTTATAATGACACATAACAAAATTTACTTCTTGCAGTTAAAATTTCAGATTCCCCCAAAGCATTTTGTAATTCCAGGCATTTTCTTTTTTAAAACAAATATTTTCATTACATATGCTCACAGAAATCAGACAGCAAAAACTTACTAACAGAATGAGAGTAAAATGTGGTTTTGCATGAGATCATATACTACAAAACATAAGGGGTTTTTTTAATGAATAAACTGGAACAGTCAACAGTATGACACAAACCAAAGTACAAGTAACAGACATGATCTAAACAGAATTTGACTGGAACATGTTTATTTAATTCTCAAAATTTCAGCTTATGCTTAAATCAGTCAGCCCTCACCTCATACAAGTATTTCAAAATAGGTGAGCAAAACCCAGTGGGAGGGGACTGATCATTTTAATAATAGACAACAAATTGACTACAGTTAAATTTTTTTCAAGCACTGACTACTTAAACAGAGTAGTATGTGCTTTTTATTTTTGGGAGAGTGGGGGGAAGGGAGCTGGGGGACCTCTGGGAAGAATGCTAACCTTATGAATTCTTCCTCTGGAATTTTAATTGGTAAATCTATAAGTAAAAACGTACCCAGCTGCAGGGAGCTGCTCCCCAGCCCCACCACAATCACAGAACCTCAGAGCCGTGTGCTCAAGCCTGAAAACAGAACATTTCCCTCAGATGGTGCCCAGCCACACCTGAGCTAAGGAGGAGACTCCCACAGCACAAGTTGGATTATGCTCTTCCCGAGCGGTGAAGCCAGAGTGCCTCTGGAAGACACGCTTATCTCACCATCTATTCTTTTTATTGCTGCTCTTATTAGACATTTCCTACTCGTTTTTGCAATAAATTTAGCTACACAACAACCTTGAGCCCTATTTTTATATGCAGCATTGTTCAAAGAGCTTCCGAAAATTGTATTAGGAAAGAGAGAAAGGCCTTTGATCAACTAAGACAATCTTCATAACAGAAATGTAATCTCAACACGAGCTAGTTTCTTTTTTCCCTTTTCGGAAAAATCTTCATATAGGAATCTCAGACAGATGAAAGCAAGAGATTTAAAAATAAGAAGCAGCGTTTTATGCATCAGAACCTACAGAGAAGACCATACCCTGCATAACACCTTTTAACCTGTAACCAAAGATCTTTCCAAGTGCATGTTGAATAAGTTACAGCTCAAAAGGAAAGTAAAAATAAAGCTTACAAAGTTGAACAGCAAATTGGAAGCACAGGTTACCATTTCCACATAATATATTCATTCTTTACTTATTGATCAAACGCAAGGTCTACACTGTATTACAGGCACTACTGTTTCCCATCTGACTTGCAGGCAGTTTTCAGTGTAGCAATTAATGTACAGTATTTAAAAATAATTGAAAGAAAGCGGTTTTTCTACACACTCACACGGTAACGTGGTTTCTAGGATCACACTATATTCGGAAGTCTTGTAAAAACCAACATTCTGAATATCTATATATATTTATGTATCACGCTATTTCTGCTTTAAACAGAATTACGCCTCTGAAGAACATTACTTCTTTTTTCCCCTAAACACTGAGAGGATATTAAGTAACAGGCACGTGGGAAGTTATATCTAGTTTTAACACGCAGAACGCAAAACGATCACGCTCAGCTCGTGATTTAAAGTCACTTCAGCTTCCCCACACGAAAAACAATGGCAAAGCAAACTTCCAGCGCCTGCAGCCCCAGCCTCCCCCTGCGGCAGGAGCCCCGCACACCGGGGACCTTCCCTTCGCCCACCACCACCCGCACCTGAACGCCGCGCTCCAGCTCCCACCCCCGGGCAAGGAGAAAGGAGTTTCCTCGCGACAAGGAAGTCGCAGACACACGTGCTAGGGGTACTTTTATCCAGACGGGGTTCCGAGAAACCTCCGAGGAACTTCCCCCTCGCCCACGAGAGGAAGGGGGAGCCGGCAGCACCCGCGGCGCTCCCCCCGCGCCCCACAGGTGCGCCCCTTCCTTTCCCTTCTGCACGGGGCAGAGCGCGGCTCCGCGGGCCGCGCTCCGCACTCACCCGAGCCCGGCGGCGCTCCTCGCTGACAGGCGGCTCCCTGCAGCCNGCCAATCGGCGGGCGGCGGCCACGTGACGGGGCAGTTCCAATTACGGCGGAGAATTTTCTGAATTAGCGGGGGTACACAAAGGACACTCATTGAGGGGGAAGGAAAAAAGGGCAGCGAGCGGGAGCGGGAACGCCCAGCCGGAGCCTGCTCGGTGATTTAAAGCAGGAAACTCCCTCGCCTCACACAGACACGGCCGCATTCAGCACCGGCCAGCATCTCCGCGGGAGGAATGTCTGGCGCACATTACGCTAATCCTCGCCCCCGAGCTGGGGTTTACACAGCCACCGCGGCCATCGCCTCGCCCGCTTCCCCCTCGCCGAGGGCAGAGGCGCAAAGCGGCACCTCCCGCCTCACGGCCAAAGAAGTCCTGTCTGTTACCTACATATACACACACATATACAGATATATTTTCAAGTGTAAGCTGGAAGCGGCTCGCAAAGAGAAGGCTGATGGGGAGCGATGTGCGGGCACTGCCCTGAAAAAACTTCTGCGCGCGGCGGATGACACGAGTCAATAAAAAACCGGAATTATTGAAAGGCATTATTGAGCGATTAGCAATTAACAGCCCCCCGTGCCAGAAAAGGCTCCCGCAAGAAAAAAACGCGCCTGTGCTAATTAATGCTTTACGTTTTAATTGTGAGGAATTCCTGCGAGAAGAGACGGACAGTGTATAAAAACAGGCTGGCTCAAAAGCAAGGCTGAAAACCTCACCTGCCCACAAACCCGTACGGAACACAGGCCAACACCTCCTAGCGCCTGCCTGAGATGCCACCGAGCCACGCTGCATCCTGGCTTCCCTGCCCTGCAGAAACACGTGTGGCCGCGAACATCACACTCGGAGCCGTCCGAGGCACAGCCGGAACAAGGGCCAGGCTGCCTGCCACTGACAAGCCCTGCCAATCCCAATTTATGGGCAGGAAACGTATGCCAGGACAAACCAGCCGAGATGACTCAAGTCGCCTCTCCCCCACCCTCCTGTTCCACAGAACAACAGCCCTCTTTAGCAGCGGGGAGTAGGATCTCTTAGAGGAATGACTCAAAGTTACTCTCGGGGTAGGGGAAAAACCCCCACAGAACAGAAAACACCCAATTCCCTCCCCACCCCCTCCTTTTTTTCACGTTGTGTTAATTAAACCCACAACAACTGTCTTGAAGTAACAAATACACTAAAGAGAAATCTAGTTGGACCACAAGATAAGTTTACTGAGGTCAAACCCAAGGGAAAACTAATCTTAACCACATTTTCAAATTTTTGGACTATTCCATAGACCAATAAAACCATAAAATGACAAAAACATCCTATCCTAGAATAGCATGAGGATAACAAAAAATGTTACATTTAATTAAAGGCAGATGACTTAATAAAAATTTCACACTGTGTACATACAAAACTCAGTATCACTTTTTCATCTACTGTAATTTTTTTTAAGAAAATGATCACATGTTTTAAGCTTTTGGGGGTACTTTTAATCTTTGATTTAAAGTTATTTGATTAGAATAAAGAGATCACAATACTTTATAAATCTTGTCTATGAACATTATGCCAGTAAGTGATTTTAAATAACAGACAGATTAGTTTATGGAGAATAACATGTTCCATCTTAGCAGACAGTGAATAAATCTCTCTTAAAAAATCCATGGGTTTTCTATTAACATAAAAAATGGGAGAACCACTGTCCACCTTCATTGGAACTTTAGTGATAGATTGCAGCATTGAATATGAGACCTAAGATAACAGGTGGAGCTGCAGAAATTAGGAACTGGAAAGCAAACCAGCCAACACCTCCCTGAGGACTCTATAAATGTGACTGTATCCCCATCTTGAAAAAAGTTCCAGCTTCCTCACAGCTCCTGCAACTGAAAGGCTGTTCCAGAAGTCGCTTCTGATGGTTTGGACCTTCATTTTTTTTTTCAAAATTTCCATCTTAAACTTATTCAGGGACAGCTGCTGGCACAACATGAAGTGATCTGCATTGTCCTCTCTTTGCTAGAACAGTGCTTTTCCTTTTCCTGTGCTGGACCACAAATGCCCCCATTCTTCCATTCTGCAGCTTGCTGGTGGGCAGCAGTCATATCTGCCTTCGACTCTGATGAGATATTTTATGCTAACAATTTTATCATGCTCCATCTCTGGGTTCTCCCCAAAGCATTTATTACAAGGTTCTTCATGAAAATAATTTAGATTGAAACAATCAGTTCTTTTTGAATGGAAACCGTGACTCAGATGAGCCAAACACAGAATATTCCACCAAAGTATTCTATGTATAGCATTTGTGTGAATTCGTGTGGCTGAAGCCAGCCAAATAACATAAGTACTCCATAATGGAAAAGCTGATTAACCATTATAAATACTTCAGAAGTACATTTTAAGGTAAATCCTCATAATATCCCTGTGAAATGGTAGTCTTTAGTCTCCTTTAGAAAATGAGAGGCCAGGAATACTTAAAATGTCTTGACCAACATCACAGAAGTTTCCATCAGGAAGTGAGCTGCACCTAAGGAGCTCTTGGCTCCCTGTGCCATGCCACACGTCCTGGAGCACACTGTGCATCTCATTCCAACCTACTGCTGAGCTGGATCACCTACAGTCACCTTCTGTGTGGCAAAAACAGAAGATTGAAAAATTATAGCAGCTGGTTTCTAATGGGGTAAGAAACGCTTTCATCACTGTCCTCATTGTTGAGAAATACTCTTTTTGGTAAAGTTAGGATNTTTTTTTTGGTTGGGTTTTTTTTTTTTGGTTTTTTTTTTGAGGGTCAGAGGCTGAGACTTGCATCCTACTGAAGAATGAGAATGCAGAAAGGTGCATCACTGAATTGCTGGCAGTGATGGTCTCATTTCAGCAGCTTGGCCATTCAGACATGACTGAAGTTCATCTGGATTCCCTCTGTGGTGTTCTCTGGGTGCTTTAACACAGAAACACAACTAGAGCAGGAAGGCAGAGAGTAAGAAACGTGCAAGGGAAGGCACTGTTTTCTTCACCCTGCTCTGTGCACCCTCACAGACAAAATCTCCCACCTATTCTCCCTCTTCTGACCATTTCCTCAGGAGACCTGTTTATCCTTCTTGTTTGAGCAGTGACTGTTTCCTACTGTAGTTAGCAATTGTCCTCTCCCAAATATTTTTCTCTTCATTCTCACCTTTGTGTGTTGGTCCAAACATGACAGATAAATTGCCTGATTGCTTTTGAGACATTTCTCATTGGTGTTGGACACAGGGGCAGGACAACACTGGTACTGCACACTGGTCACTGGTGTTGGACACAGGGGCCATCCAGCTGACAACATGGGTGAGAGGGACTGATCCTGTCAAGATTTCAGCACTCCACAGTGCTGCCAAAGGCCACCACCCACCACACCTTAGGGACTCCTGTTCCCCAGGGGAGTTAGCCCAAGCTAGACAGTTCCCATCTCACATAAAGCCATGAGGCAGGAGAGGGAAAGGCAGCACACAGACCACATGCGCAAGACCACTTGTCACTCTAGGTCAGGTTTATTTACAGCAGTACTTTGTTACCAGCACTGAAGATGTGGAAGATCTGAAGATCTCAGGACTGGGGGAAAAAAGCAGACTCTCGTGTTTCCCTGAGGAAGGGAGTGAGCTCCCCAGTAAAGTGACACCACCCTCAATGCTAATTGCACTGAAGGCCCTCCTGTGCCGGAGGGGAAGAGCCCAGCCCACGGGGAAGCTCCCATCACACCGGGACGTGTGAACCAGGAAAAGTCACAGGCCATGGATGCGTGTGAATGTGCGTATCATTTCCTTATAGCACGATGCAGAAGCAGAGGATGTTAGGAAGAGGAGGAAAAAATGAATTTTCTCTCTTCTCCCCTAAAGATCCCCTTCCCTGTCGATATTATTGAAAAAGTAAAGCTTGTAAGCACAGATATAAAGAAACATGCATCATTTAACTAGAAAGTGAGCAAGTCCATGTTTGTTTATTTTTCCTTTGGGTAAACAAGTGATCTAGGCTCTGAGAACCTTTTTATTAAAAAAACCCAAACAAAACAAAGAAACAAAACAAAAAAAAACCCCTAAAATTCAATCCTCTTTGATATTTACCCTTAAGGTATCCCCTATTTGTCTGTTTTAGTGAAAGTGGAAGGGCTGTGTTAGCATGCTTGGCTGAAAATGCACTTTTTCCCACCAGCTGATGCAAGTTATGGTACCTGCTGTGACTGATTCACAGCATCAGCGTGCAGGAAGTCCCTCCATGCTCAGTGTTATATACATAACACACGTCAGTTTTCAGAGGCACTGAGCTGCTCCTAATTTCCACTGGGATTGTTGGACTGCATCACCTCTACATTCCAGCTCTCTGTAAACATCTCTTTTTCATGTATAAAACATCTCCTTTGAATGCTCGCAGTGTCTGATCACAGAACCTGAGCTGTGCTCAGCGATCAGCTCTTAGGGAACACGGCTTGTCAGATACAATGATGGGCAGAACTGTAACATTTGTGTTTCCAGCGGTGGGTGAAGACAGGAGCTTTCCACCACCCATCCACAGCGGAATCTGGCACAGGCTTGTAGGAAACAGGGCACGCTGCTACACATTTGTGTAATGAAAGAACTGCAGCTTTTATCTCTTCTAGGCGAAAAGCTTGTTAAAGACACAAAATTAAGACTAATTAAGGAGCAAATAATATTAAAGTAAGGTCTTCTGGTGTTCCACTTCAACAAAAAAATCCCTATATATGGTTTTCTCAAATTTTTTTTTTTCAAAGATAGACTCACAAATACAAGAACTTGACCAATTTTAGCATCACTTGCTGCAGCTCTGCTGAACTGCTAAAAGCAAACACGACTCAAGACCAGTGCAGTGCTGTTGTCTGCTAAAGTAACAAGAAAGCCAGAGTACTGCTGCTGCCTCTATGGCACTTGTGAAAAAGAAGTCTTGTTAGACTTTTATCAACGTAAGTAAAACAGCAGCTTGAAGAAGGATTTCATTTGCTCCATTTCTAAATCAACTTTTTCAGACTATGGTGACATAAATATACAGTGGGTGAGGGTGGGGGAGGTTTGGGTGGGAGAAGGGGAGGATGGAGGAGGACAGAGTTTTATGCCAAGAGCTGAATCATAACCATGTGAGTAATTTTGTTGGTTTTTTTTTTTCATAAGGGTATGAATCAAATTAAATTTGTTTTGCTGTGGGTGAAGGAAGAGAGAATATAATAGCATGAATCAGAGCTATCATCAAATATGTGGCACAGACTAAAAATTAATTACAATTACTGCCTTCTTGTAAAAAGTTTCTGCTGTAAGATGCGGCAATTTTGTTAATCAATAAAATGCATTTTAAAATTCACAGGAATTAAAACCTTTCAATTACTTTCCTCTTCTTTTTAATTTTTTCCCTATTATAAAAAGATGAGCATCTTTGAACAAAATCTTTCTTTGTCTGTTAGATGCCCTTTTGCTCCAGTGGTAAAAAGCTTCTAATAATTAAAATTAGATATTACACCACATGTAGTCTCTTCAGTCAGGACTAGCTCAAGGATGCAAGTCCAGGGAATTCATGATTTACCACCTTAGCACAGATGCTTTATTAGGCATCCTAATAAAGACAACTTATTTAGTGAATAAGCCAAACAGAAAAACACTCAATATCCCTTTGTCTTTTCCTAGAAGAGTGAGATAAGGTCATGGAAAAATGAGTGTTGAGCACTGGGTTTTTTACACTTTGGAATAGCCATTTAACTATTAAATACTGGGGAAAGCATAACGGGCTTAGACCATAAAATCTCTTTTAAAGAGGCCAACACAAATACTGGGGAACAAACCCATGCATTATTAATTACTAGTTAGATAGATAAATAATGATATATGTATTTTTGTACTAGTAAGGAACCACTGATTTTGACAACTAAAAAGTTTGCCTCCAAGCTTCTAGTATGGAGAAAATGTTATTTAATTCCCTGTCTGAAAAACACAATAAAGCCTCAGCAAGGCATCATTTGGAATCAATTCCTCCCCCTAAACAACTCCAGATCTTTCCCATAGTAATTCTCTTGCACGTGCCCAGTAAAACTCTCTGTATAAAGGACGGGTGTACAGCATGTTCAGGAATTCAGCTGAACCACGAGCCTTAAGGACGCGATTCCCAGACAGACAGAAAACTTCTGTCAAGCCCACTGCAGCTGCTGTGACTTTCCAGTGCTGTGTGTGGGGGAAGGAAGGGAATGGAAGACAATTCCCTCAGCCCTTCTGGAAAACCCCCTTTGACCATCTCAAACACGAAGCTGCTGGCCCAACAATCTCCTTGCTACCTCGTGGAAGCTGTTCCTCCTTTTTTATCAGCATCACTCAGTACCCAGGTTCACCCAAGCCTCTGCCAGGTAGGACAAAAGCCCAGACAACCCTGCAGCGCCTGGTGAGAGGCAGATTCAAAACATCCCATGTGGATTATCCCAGTCTTACAGCGTCTCACAGCCTCACCTCACATGTAGGACATGTGAGGGGGAGCAAAATAACTCAGAAGACATCTTTGACATAACCACCCAGGACTGAAGGATTGCTAGACAACAGCACAGGCTGGAATCACTCTCTAGGACACAGCAACTGAAACTCCCCAACAATCCTTTAAAATCCCTCAAAACACAGCAAGAGAAATTCTCCTGCAAGGAGATCAGTGTCACAGTGGCAACCAGTATTTTGAGATGGTCTCGTGGTATAATAAGAATATACAAATTTTTTTCTTTATATTCACAGCCTCAAAGAAGGCCAATTTCCCCTCACTTGCCTCAAGATAAAAATCACTGATGTTCCCTAATTTTACTTGCAATGAAGTATAGGCTCCAAGTAGAAACAAATCCAAGTTGCCAGAAGTTAACCGGAGAAGATGCTTAATATCTCTTCCTGAAGGATAAATCAGCATTTTTACCATAGCTGTGGTCATCTTCATTTATTACACAATAGATTACCACAGGCTGTGGGTTGTTGGGCTTTTTTACATTTCTGGTTAAATTATTTCTCAACTACTGTGTAGAAACCAAACTTCTCAAATGTCCATCCTCCTTATTTTGGCATACAATGGCAGAGCTTAGTAGGCACTTTTAACTGTCCTAGAGATAATATACACCATTTGGTAAAGTTAATTCCCAGGTTTCCGTGGCAAATAGCTGCCATTTCTTGCAGGTGCTAGAAAGGTACAGAAAGGAAAAGAACATCTTTCTTTGGCAAGAAATTACTGTATACCAATATTGATCAGAGCAGTAACATTCTCAGCCACTAAACAGAAAAGCTCTTACACCTCAGTCCCAGATATTAATAATGTTTTAAATATTATTATTATATGCAATATAATTTTGTATATTTTAGGTATGAGGTTTTTAAGCAGCTGCTAGAACATATCTTTTCTACCAGCTCTTCTCAATCATCTCAGTGACAAATTTCAAAGAGAGCCTTCTATCTAGGCACTTGGCTACAAAACCATATTAAGGGTAGAGAGTAATTTTTATCAAAGTATAGAAAATAATATACTTATGCACTTAGCAAAATCATTAGGGATTTATCTAAACACTACAGATTTTTGTAGAAAACCTCCTGTAAATGCAATGGCTTTAAATTAGTACACATATTATTATTACTATTTATTTACTTCAATGGCTTAAGAAATATTTCTGAAAGTAGCCTTTGAAAACTGAAATTCTGTTTTGGTATCAAAAAGGTCCACACATCCTTCACATTTTCAGAATTATTGGAACAGTTCAAGAAAATATGATGAGAAATTCCATTTGAAAATGCCAATACTTGCAAATACAATTTGAAGCATGGGATGGGAACGTGATCAAGAACAAAGAACAAATATTTCTCCACAATTACACATTTTGTTTCTCCAAACCTATGAAGAAAAGCTGTAGGAAGGGGGAGTGTGTGGGGATGTGAGGAAATTGCAGTTGTAGTCAGGAACGTAACACACCACTCATAATAAATATAGAACTTCTTTCATTCAAAACTCATAGGCACAGTGTGGCCATGGGTACAAACTATTGCTTGCCCTCCAGTGCATTTTTTATTCCTACCCTGTTAAATTTAAAAGGCAGTCCAGGATTATGAGCTTTGGTGACTTCACAATGGATGCACATGTGAGCTTTCAAATTAGCCTGTGATTCCTGACACCCATTATTTGAAATTTGTTTCAAGGCAGGCTTCAGGAGAGAGAAGTTTAGCACAGACAATCCTGATCTGGCACCTTTTACAGAGCTAACAGGAGGCATTTGATTTGCATGGATTGGTGAAGCCCGTGCAGGCTGATTCATGTGCCTACAACAGCTTCTGCACCCCAGAACTGCATCCAGAGGAGGGTCACAATACTAATAAACGCAAAATTAATTTCACACCTCCTAAATTACAAGGCAAGTCTTATCAGTGCTAGACTGTGAGCTTCTAGGGGCAGAGACAGCCTCGTCTGTCTCTCTTGCAGAGCATTAATCATGCTGTGGGTGCTCACGGCTAATAAGACGCACATAAATCTATTCTGATGTGGTTTTTTGCCACTTCAGACTCGAGGAGAGTCACACACACACAGACATAATCTTACCTCTCTACCTAACGATACACTAATGCACCTAATTGAAAAAACAAGTCTTGATAGGAACAGAAAGGCTTTGTTTTTGTTTATGCCACCCAGACAGAGTCTGTGGCTATACAATGCAAATAGTTGGCAAAACCTAAACCGCAAGTATGCAGCAGCACTGTGAGTAATAAAGATAATGTTTGTATTTTGTTTATGAAGAGCCCTAACCAAACACTAAAGCAAGCGTACCGAAACCAAACAACACTCAGATCTTTAGAAAGACTTCAGAGGATCCAAATAATATAATCACTTTGTTCTTTAACAATCTAAACATCACTTAAAATTTACAAGCAGTAATTCTGTGTAAGTTCTCTAAGCTGAAAAATGGGATGTAGCCAGTTGCCTTTTTCTACCCCAACTATTAAAGTTCAAACAAATCAAGCCCTATTATTGAGGGAAAAAGAAAAAACACCTTACAAAATTCCCTTGCCCTTAAGGTTGAGAAATGCTGTATTGCTCAGCCAGCATGGAATTCTTCCATCTCTGGAATCATGTGAAAGTATGTTGCAGTTACCTCACTGTGCTGAATAATCTGCATACAACTTTGACAACACACCTGTACTTCTGTGTGGAGTGCACATAAGAAATGTGTAAGAATGGATAAGAAATGTAGTCTATTCTTAAAAAAAAAAAAAACAAACCAAAAAACAAAAGACATGCTGAGGTAAGACTTCTTGCTAAAAGATAAAAGACAGATTGAAAACCTAGGATCCAACTGGTTCCTCCCCACAGGGTGCACCAGAGGCAGCCTGGACACCTGTGCATGACTGTCCCTGAAAGATGTTGAGAAAAACTGCCAACACACACCTTAAAAAGCAGAGTCTGGTCTGTAATAGCACTCTTTCCAACCCCTGTGTGTAACATAATTGACCAAAAGAGACAGCACAATCAGCCCTGCAAGGAGCTGCCCAAGAAAACATGGGGAGCCTGGCTTGGAGAAGTCCCAGTAAGACTTCACCTAGAACTGAGATGTAGAACAAAGCAAGAGTTAGCTCCTCATGCACAGAGCTGAGACACTTCACTTCCTAACCCATGGCTCTGAGCTTCCACAGACAGCCCCAGACCCCTCTGCAGATGCTGCCAAGCAAGATTCAAAACCAGGGTTGACAGGTGACCCAGACCTGCTCAGCAATCAGGTGCTTAAGCAGGGACAGTGCTGACCTCCTGTTACCTGCCTGAATGGCCAGGTCTGGGTACATCACCCCATTTTATGGTAAATGCTTTTTGCATTTACCTTGGCTGCTATGACATGACTGGGGCCAAGTCTGCTTGGGCAGAACCTTTTCTCTAGCAAAAAATGACCACAAGTGACATCTTGAAGAACTACTCCGCACACACGTGGAGAAGATCAACAGAAACATTCTCTTCCAAACAAAAAGCACTCCAGCAATACTAAATATTCTACTCTAAGCTGGCTATCTTGTCCTAAGGAAAATCTTCTGGCAATCTGGCTAGGCAGGACTTGGAGAAAGAGCAGAGATTGCCTTATCCTCATGTTATCCACCCTGAAATCACCACTGTATGAGAGGCTGTGCTGGCTGAGTCTTTGCTTACAGGGTTTCTCAGGGAGAGCCTTGGCAAATATGGCACAGGGAGATAATATCCCTTGCCTGATTATCACCCCCACACACTTAGGGACAATTGTGAAACACTCCTGTGGAAATTCTATCAACCTGTAGCTGGAGAGGAAAGACCAGCATGGGATGTGTGTGTGTGTGTGTGTGTAGGAGGGATCATCAACAGTAGAGCAGCAGCTAAAGGGAAAAAAAAACCCAAACCAAAAAAAAACCTAAACCAACAAAAACAAACCCACCCAAAAAAAGAAACCTCCAGGAGTAGCTGACAGGTTCACAAGGATTATTTCCCTCCTTCTATACCCCTAACATTTCCTTTCTCTTATGCACCCATCTGCTTTGTAAAGGGAGCCGCATCACAGCCATGACTACAATTAAATGGGCAGACTGGGAGCTCTGCACAATCTTTTCAGTGTTTGTCTGGCTGATACTCCCAAAAGTGGCACCTTGGTAACTCCTCATCAAAGCTCTTTAAGCTTTCTGTTTGCTCAACAGCCTAAAGATCCCATTCATAGATCTCTGCTGGTAAAACACATGTGAGCAGCTACTAAAACCCTCCAAGAGCAGACAAAAAGTGATCAGCACATCTTCCTTCCTTCATGTCACAGACATCATCAGCTCTGTTATTGAATGTCCCTTGCCCCACCACCCAAATTGCTCCATTTCACAAGGAGAATCCTTAGGTTAAACCCTTCCCAAAGCCAAAGTGTCCCTGCCCATGGAGTATCAGCACTCCCAGGGCACTCTGGCTACACATGCAGAATCTACACATAAGGGAAGGTGGCACATTTATGTATTCCTGGACTTCTTCTTGCACCTTCCTGCCCCACAGCAGCTCTCTCGTGACACAGATGCAGCGAAGTTTGGCAGGATTATTATACCCCATGCCCAGGAATCTTTTGATTTCCTGCAGGCTCTGAGTGTCCTGCACTTAAGTCCAGGACAGCTAACCACTTAGACACCTCCACAATTAAATGTTCTGGGAAGCAGGTTAGATTAAAAATACACTGTAACAAACATCTTAAAATATGTCTGCTCAGTCAAGTCTGAAAGGCAAGTGGTGCTGGAACATTACAGTATTCCTGTTCACAGGGTAGCTTAAAAATACCTGATTTATTGCTCTTTGGCAACATTGTGTCTAGAGATAATCAACCACTCTGACCTCTCCTACACTGACTAGACTGCACAATATCATTCTCAGGGAAATACTGTTTCACTTTTAGATATCTTGTTCAAAGTATGAATGGTTAGGTTATTTTCTCATCTTAATAAATGATGTAAAACCTCCGGACATATGGCAGCATTTGTATGCTTTTAGGCAAGCAGTGATAACTTTCAAATGTTACTTCCCCTCCTCCTCCTCCACTACATGAAACAAATATACTGGAACTCATTTAAATCTTAGTGACAAACACATTTAAGAGAGACTAATTTCAGTTAAAGTTTCCAAATGTCAGATGAACACGTTAAATAATTACACCAAAAAAATGAAGAGCAGATGAATTCCAATTCTCATCATTGGTTGAAAAAGTGCCTGTATATTTCCAATAAGGATTGGACAACTTTATGAGACAATGCTTGTGCCTAAATTAGCAAGGAACAAACAAGTGTCAGCTCATACTTACAGGGACATCTGACAAGTATCATTCATGCTAACTCAACACTACCAGATTAGAGGACTGCTGCTGTCTCATTCAGTTCTTGACTATCAATCCACAACTGCTTCACTTTTTCTAGTTTAAGATCCATAGTAGAGCTCATTTCTGAATAATGGCTACAAACTGTCTGTGGACTAAGGCTTGGATTTCTCAGAGGCGGAAAGTCACAAAATTCATAAATGAAGGTATGGCACCACACATGTCAAGGTACTTAATTAGAAGGAGAAGTCATCTCCAGGAAGAACATGGACCTGTTGCAGCAAGTCCAGAGGAGGGCACGAAGATGATTTTGAGGGTGGAGCACCTCTCCTATGAAGAATAGTGGACAACATTGGGATTGCTCAGCCTGGAAAAGAGAAGACTTTGAGGTGATCCAATTCTGGCATTCCAGTACCTGAGGGGAGCTACAAGAAAGATGGAGAAGGACTATTCACAAGGACCTGGAGTGACAGGAGAAGGTGGAATAGATTCAGAATGAAAGAGAGGAGGGTTAGATCTGACATTAGGAAGAAATTCTTGACTTTGAGGGTGATGAGGCCCTCACACAGGTTGCCCAGAAAAATTGTGGATGCTCTGTAGGTATTCAAAGCCAAGCTGGACGGGGCTCTGAGCAACCTGGTCTAGTGGAAGGTGTCCCTGCCCATAGCAGGGGATGTTGGAACCAGATGATCTTTAAGGTCCCTTCTAATCAAACCCTTTCTGTGATTCTGTGATTCTAAGGCTTTGCCTGCTGTGTTCTTTGGAAAAACAAAGGTGCATTTCCCCAGGAGCTTTTTGCATTTACCAGATTCTCTACTGAGAAACACACATGCCCTCCCCAGAGCACGTAGCAGAGTCGCACTGGAGTGGTTCAGGCATCCTCTCGGATTGAATGCTGTACTGTCATCCATTATTACTCAAGGCCACTCATAACATGCATTAACATTTATAAAGTTGGAATCTATTCAGCCTGTCCACCCAATAGCTGACTAACTGGATGTTATTACTTGAAAAATAAATCTCACAAAAAGGGAAAACAACCTGGGTACACAGAATAACCCACTCTATGCCTGTATTTTCTCTAACACAAGCATTACTAATACTGAATAAATTAACAAGCATTTAATCTGTAACAGCTTCTAAGCTTCTCACAGAACAAGAAGAGTGAAGACTACACAACTAATATTATTATTTTGCACTTTCATAACTGAAATGAAAACTAAATAGGCAAATATTTTCTACTAGTTAGGGGTTAACTAGTTAACTAGTCAACTAATTGCTACTCCTGTATATTAAAAAAGGTGCTGTGTGCTTCAGGGGGAAACAGGCACCAGTAGCAACAAGCTGTTCAGCACTTTTGTGCCAAATGCTCACAAGAATACTGAACACAGAACACATCCAGAGCTGCGGCAAGTCAGGCTCAGGAAACCTAAAGGTGGAAGAAGCACATCTTTCACCACCTTGACCGAAATTACAGAGTAAACCTCACCCCAAAAATGTTGTAAGCAAAGCCCCTTACAAAGGCGTTGCTTGCAGCAAATATAATGCAAATCTGTTTGAAGTTAATTGGAAACCAGTAAAGGCTGCACTCCTGCACGGGAGCTGGGCGGTGTCGGGCTAATGCGCAGAACCTTTAGGCGCTGCCCAGAGTTATTCCTGCTCCTGGAGCGGGAATGCAGGCGGGCTCGGCACGCCGTGTCCCGGGCTGTGTCTTTAAAAGGTGTCGGAGGAAGCGCGGCCGGGATCCCGCAATCCCCGCCCGGCCCCGCAGCGCGGCTNAACCTCTTCCAGTTAAAGACCTAAACCAAATAACCCCCAAAAGCACGCCGCAGCCACCACCGTCCCCAGGCAGTAAATCCCCATCCTGGCTTGCTGGGCTGAACTCCCCCTCCAGACAGAGAGGTTTTTTTGAGGGGGATTCCCCCCCCGTTCTCAGGAAACATTTACAGCAGCGTCTACAAAGCATTCTTCAGAGACTGATGAGAAGTTCTAAAAAGAGCTTTGTCTTCAATTACGAAGAATATTCAGCTTTAGCACGTAATGTATGTCCCATATCAGCCAACACTTTGCACAAGTGACCACAGAACAAAACGTTCAGTGAAAAAGCTTCAACTCTATGGCTTGTTTTTCTTCAGAGGAATTTGGTGTGGTGATGAACAGGTTGGGCTATGGGAAAGGCTCATTACATCTTCAGAATTCTCACAACAGTTAAGATTTCTAATCTCACAACAGTGAGACTTTTTAATTTTAGTGAATCCCAGCAATTTTCTTCAATTTTCTTTTTTAAAACTACACTGTCCTACACATTTTTCAGATGGAGGTCAATAAGAGATTCCATACAGCCATTGCTCAGAACCACTGGTACAATTTGAGCATGCACAGATTAAAATACAATTAAAACCATAGTTGCCTGTTTGCAAGATTTATTGCAACACTTCAGATCTGGCCACTCCTCAGGAGCAAACTTCCTGAGAATGTTGTACCCTGCTCCAAAAAGCAGCAATTCCCACCCAGTAGGAAGCAGTGGGCAGTCTTGGAAAAAAGCAATGAATTTGTATCACAGATGAAATGTAGAGATTAGAGGATTAAAATTTTCTATCATGTAGTGCACATTTGAGTATTTAATAATTACATAAATGAGGAGAAAACAGTTGGAAAAGCAGGTCTTGAACTTCTATTGTTATGACAGACAAGATGTGCCACCAAAATAGGTCTCTATTTTTAAGGGAAAAAAAATTCTAATGAAAACAACACCTTGAGCAGTGTCACTGTGCAGTAGAAACTACATTAACTTGTCATAATATGTTGCTTCTGTTGGCATGACTTTTGACTGAATAACAAAATAAATATGAGCTTCAGAATACACAGTATTACTAAAGGGCTTGGAATGCAACACTTGGGAAGCACCCCTAATGTGGATTTTCTGATTCCTCTTGTTAAGATGTAAATGATTGTCAGCCTCAGCTGCAGGTCACTGTTTTGGGGTTTACCCATATTTTTGTCTTACAAATGACAAATCATGTCACTATTTTAAAAAGTGCAGACACACAAATAGATTCCTCAGAAAAGGTGATTCAACATAAAGCCAGCTATGATCTGAATGAATGCGGAAAAAAACCCTAAAACCCCCAAAACTTCTTAAGATGCCGTTTGCTACACTTAATTTGCAGCCTTTTTTTTCTTCTTCTTCTTCATTTCAGTCATATTCTGCTTTCTGTGAGCAGGTACTGAGTCCTGATTTTGCTGAAGGATTTCGAACATCATTAGCATCACTGACTAACTTTTTTCATACTTCCTCATCTTTTGCCATTTTTATAGTATGGGACATTTATGATGCTTGCTATGGCACCTTCTGTGTTGAGGCTCACAAAAATCCTTCTCATCAGCTTCCACAGAGTGCAATCTGCTGTTGCTGGTCCAAGTGGTGCATGTGGTGGCAGGGGAGAGAAAAGATGGCAAAAGCTGCCAGGGACAAACCCCATGCAAGCAGCTGCACATGCCTGGTCCTTCCATCTGTCTGAGCATCCTCTTTATTCTTAAGATGCTCCAAAAGTACAGAGACATTTCCAGATCAAGGATAGTTCCTTGCCTGTGCCTTCTCCTCAATGAACTGACTGGATACTGAGTTTGTGGAACTGAGGTTCAGAGTACATAGTGCAGTGACGGCTCTCAAATGAAATGTGTGTTGTGGCAGGACTTCCACTTCTGAATAATCATTCATCACAAAGAGTGATTAAGTGTCAGAGCTCATGACTCTTTTAGAAGCTTATTACTACTATCAGTGCATATAGCAGTGAGGGAATGTTGGTTTTTTTCTTCTTCTCAACTCTTAAGAGGGAAAGCAAAATTGATTTGGGAAGTACTTCATGTAGATTGATATTAAATATGAACATGAAACACTTGATTTAGAAAGCTTTGGGTATTTCCAACATTTTGTTACAGTCCAAAAGATTATGCAAAGTTCACAAACAGCATTTCCAAGTGATCCAGACATGTAAAAAATCATTCTGCTTTTGCAGCAAGGCTAAATCTGCTTTGCTAACTTTAATGTCACATTTCAGTAAACAGAGACTTCTGAAGATTCTTTATTTTATTGTTTCAGCATATTATAAATTTTCATAGAGGTGAGTGTTTTTAGTATATCTCTCCAGAGTACTAATCACGATTTACAATGTATTACATCACACAACCTGCAATCAATACAGAAAAAATGCATAAAACAACAGAATCATAGAATGGCCTTGGCTGGAAGGGGCCTTAAAGACCATATAATTCCAGCACCCTGCCATGAACAGCGACACCTTCCTCCAGACCAGGTTGCTCAGAGCCTCACTCAACCATGTCTTGAACACTTCTGGGGATGGGGCAGCCACAACTTCCCTGGGTAGCCTGTGCCAGTGTCTCACCACCCTCACACTAAAGAATTTCTTCCTAATACCTAATCCAAACTCTCCTTCTGTTGGAATCCATTCCCCCTTGTCCTGTCTCTACACGCCCTTGTAAAAAGTCCCTCTCTATCATATCAGGGAAAAGCGAGAAACATTGAACTAGCTGGAGCTGCCTCTAACAGTCTCTTTTTTCACTTTCTGAGGGTGAAAAAATAAAAAAGGCAGGGAAGTGACGGAGTTCATAATTTGTTTCTCCAGCTGCGAGTCCCCCGAGCCAGCGGAGCGGCGCGGGCGGTGCAGTACCGCGTCCTGCCGCGGGAGGGCGACAGCCGCGCCGCCCCGCCCGTTCCCAGGCTGCGAGCGCAAACCCCCTGCGGCACTTGGGATCCAAAACAGCCCCAAAAAACACCAAAAAACCCCTCTGGGAGTGCCCCAAAGGCACCAGGAGGATTCCGCCAGGCCACAGTGAAACCTCTCGGGGTTGTCCGAGCGTTAGTATGCAAGTGGAGCCTTAAGAGATTCGTGTCAATAATACCAAAAAGGTCTAAGCTTCTTAGCGCTGCAGGAGTGGAAAATCCCATTTCAGACGTTTGTGCTCATAACTAGGAAAGAGGGGAATGAAGGGTTTTGGTTTTAAGCAGCTAAAGCGCTGTCCAACTGCAAGAGAAGTGGGATGTAGCACTTAAGTAATGACTGTGTTGGTGTCAAGTTAAGCCCTAAAATGTACAGAGATCTTACTAAATTAATAACATCGGGGTCTGCCCTCTATCTAGCAAAAGAAAACCAAAACAAAACAAAAAAATCATTTTCCAAAGTTAGTAATAACAATCTATGATAAAATGTATAGTAAAGCAGTTCATTATAATAAATACGCCATTAGAATATTGTGATTCAACTTTCTCAACGTTTTTTTGGACATTCTCAGACCAGATTTATTTATGAAAGTAAGCATCTCTGTATTTAAAGGTGTTAAGAGTTCATGTTCTTGCAAGTTTACTCAGTACAGCTGTTAAACTCTTAATTCTTCTTCCACTGCTCTAAGGAAAATTAAATGCTGCAGATGTTATCCTTTATAATGCCATCTACACAGAATCAGTTCCTCATTTTCAGGGCAAGTTATTTATTTTTTCCTACTGATCTTCAGGGCAATCATGATCATTAGGCATTGCCAGGGTTAAATAAACATGACCTAAAGTGATCACAAGCCAGAAGTTATGTGAAAGAGATATTCTCATGTCAATAAGTGGAAATCTAGGAACTGCACTTGAAATATTTCAAACTAATCCCTCTCTTCAGATGAAAACATATTAAGAACACAAGCGAAAAGGCAGAAATAGACCTGAAACTAAAACATTTCCTGTCTCTGAGATATATTTGAACTAGACAGTCTACATTATTAAAGATGCTAGTGGTCACAGATAATCAATAGGTTAAACTCCATAAAATAAAGGAAACAAAAACCAAAAACCAAAATGGCAACAAGACAAAAAAAACAAAAAAAAACACCAACCAAAAAAAAACCCAACCAACCAAGCAAACAAAAAAAAAGACAAAAAAAAGAGAAGAAAATAAATGAATACTCTTATACTCTCTGAAAGGTTTTTCCCATTCCAGTTCCACATGTCTGACCCTCTTTCACTCCACAGCAACAGCCCTGAGTGAGGACATGAACCCTTGGTGTGCCCTGGCAGCATTTCTGCAGCTGCAGCCCGGACAAGCCCACCTGCCAGGAATTCCCCTAAGGACAACTGCAAGGAGCTTAAGAAGATTTGCATTCATTCATAAAAGATCACTTTGCTAAAGATGAAGCCAATGTGGAACAGCTTGCAGGAACTTGGGGTGCTTTCAGGGCTATTGCCTAATTTTCCAGACCCCCAAGGCCATGCAATTCCCAGTTCTTATGGGCAACACCACTGAAGACCAAATGCCTCATTCCTGGCCCTCATGGCAAGCAGAGAGGCCACCTCAGAGCAGTCCCTGCTATCCAGAACCATTATTGCCTGACATTGTTTCACTCCACCAAGCTTTCCTCACCTCATGAAACCTCTCCTCCTCCCATCCCACTGAAAGGGAAAAGCACGTCTCAAAAACCTTGGGTGGAGAACTATTGCCAAGGATTATTTGAAACTGAAGAGCGCTCTCTGTGCCATGATAAGTGCAAAACCCAACTTCACAGCTCTTATTCCGTGCTGTAAATCTATTGGTACCCTCAACCTCTCTGATGCTTCCCATGCTTTTGCAATCATCCTTCCAGATTTCCACTCAAACCTGGGTTTTTCCTCAGGCTTGCACACAGTAAAGGTCCACTGAAGCCAAAAGAAACGCTCCTCCAACTATCCCACAAACCCATTCCAGGGTCTCCTCCAGATCAAACCTCAGGATATCTGAGCATCCACCAACCAGTTGTTGTTACAAGACAATACCAACATCCCAGCTTGTCACAAGCAGAGACTTTTTAACAAGGAGAAAAGAGAAACATCATGAAATTAAACAAAAAATTGGGAAGTCACCCATCTTTATTGTTCTTGCGTATAGCACCAGCCTCTTAGAAAAAGGTACAGCTCAAACAGTTTTTATTTAAATACTGCAAATTAGTGAGCAGGAGCAATGCTACCAGTAAAACACGGAAATTTGTATGACAGGTTTTCAAAATAAAGTTTTCAACCCTAGACCACGAGGAGTTTTTCAGAGCTGCAGGTGGGAGCTGGGAACACTTGCCTGCCTTTTTCATCTTAAAAAACTCTGAACACATCTTTAAACAGGAGTAATTCAGAACTTCAGAGAGTATCTGAGCTCTTCTAGTAAGGAAAAACAACAGTAAGGAAGAAAATTTTGTGCAGTTACATTTAAAGAGAAGAGAGTTTGGCACAGTAGCCAGACATAAAACCAGTTAAACCCCACTTTTTTCTGTCAAACTCACCAGGCATTTTTATTCTGTACGCTTTCATTTACAGTAAGTGCACTTATTACTGGTTTTCACTCTGTTTTCTTGCTAAGACATTATGTAACAGGAATTAAGGAGCCAGAGCTCTTTGAAGCATCCTCAGCACATAAGAAGACTCATTCACCAGCTTGTTAGACACAATGAAAGAAAAGATGCATGAAACCAAGAGCATTGGTACAATCCTCCTCCCCAGTCATCTGTTTCATCTCTCCCACCTATCTTTTAGGTTATGGTCAACAGAGTTTAAAGAGCTTCAGCTTTGTGAATCTTTGGGGTTTTTTTAAAGACATATTTTACTATCAACGTGTACAAAAGCAGCCACCCAAGGCAGAACGGAGTTTTTATCCTGAACTGTTGTACTGGTCCTTTAACTTTTTATGACTCATAGTTCAAGTATTTGGGAATTCCCCTCTAAGTATGAGTTTGACACACTTGCATTATGGAAAGTTATTTTATTCAAAAAGTAACAAAATGCAATATTCATGCAATACCCAGGTCTATATTTAACACCACACAATTGGATTTTTTTTTTTTTTGCAACAAAGCTTCTAATTAAAGACAGATTCAAAAAAAAATCAAGAACAAGGCTGAATAGCAGAAGTAGCAGCATTGAAAGAGACAATCAGAGTGATACACATCCAAGCAAGTCAGGATTTTTTTTAACTATTCAAACAATGTTAAGGCTGTTTACCTTCTTCCCTGGACCCCCCAGTTGTATATAAGAGTACACAGCTTCTCTCTTACCTGTGTGCTCAAGTTCCTTCTTGGTGGGCTGGCTACTCATCAGAGATCACCTGACTAAAGCCTGGAAAGAAATTAAAATATAATCAGCTGACCACCCTTGCTCACTGGCTTCCAGCTTAAATACTCCTCTCCACAGCACTTTGTCATGTGAGGCAGGACAGAACCAGCTGTCATTGCTTCAGAAAAAAGGGAAATGGGCCCCTCTGTTTCCACCTCCTTCCTTCCTCCTCGCTCACTCTTTCCTATCCGTCCCTGCCTCCGACCTCCTCCCTTTCTCATTCTTCCACTTTGCTCATTCACTGCCCGCCTGGCTGGGGTCTCCCAGGGGAAGCCGCATTCCACAACGCACAAGCATTTCCCCTGCATCCCGAGGTTTCTCAACAAGCTGCCTACACATTTGTACTGGAGGAAAAAAAAAAAAAAAAAGGAAGAAAAAAAATAAATCAGAGAAAAACAGAGAAAAGGCACCACATTCCACAACCCTCAGTCAGCCCTGGCAGACTATGAGACATTTTCAGTCACACAGCACAAAATGCATTAGTCAGAGCTGAAAGACCACACACTTTGTACCACTACCATGCTAACAGAGAATGGTCTGAGCAGAGCTACAGGAAAAAGGAAAGGAGGGGTTCCTATTGGTGCTTCCATTTTACATGGGGTGGTCACCTAAATATATGAAAAATCCACAGGAAAAGGCCCAAAGTTGACATTCCCAGCAGAAACAATGTGGACGTGGGCAGCGGGGAACGCTCTCCGCTGACGGAGCCCGACCTTTGCCGAAAGGACTCCCTCTCCAGCAGGATGTGTTATCCCAAAGACTGCAAGACATTATCTAAATCAGAACTTCTATCTCCCCAATGGTTTGTTCATAGGAAATACAAGCCTAGAAAAAGTGAAAGTAATACTGCATGATTCAGATTCCCCGAAACCACATATACTTTCAGTTCAGACTTCTCTCTTCTCTGCTGCTCCTTAACAGCTCTGCAGCTTTATCCATCTATGGAGTTTTGTTTCCTCTACTTACGCAGTTTCAGCCCTCCGTGCTCGCAGGGAATCTGATCAGCAAGAAACGAGAAGGGAGCTCGGCATAAAAAAACCCCTCCGTTCTCATCCCAATGACCTAATCACTCATCTATCTGCTCACTGCTTCCGTCCCCCACACGCACTTATCTCTCGCTCGAAGGCATTTTAGGAGCGAGGACACGGCTCGGGAGGAAACAGCGCTTCTAAAATCGCATCAGAGAGGGACAGCGCTGCGAGGAGCACGCGTTGGTGTCCTCTGGGAACAGCACCACGGAGCCCCCAGCCCCAAATTCCCGGCTCCCAGCTCCGAATTCCTTGCTCCCAGCTCCGAATTCCCGGCTACCAGCTCCGAATTCCCGGCTCCCAGCCCCAAATTCCCTGCTCCCAGCCCTGAATTCCTTGCTCCCAGCTCCGAATTCCCTGCTCCCAGCTCCCAGCTCCGACTTCCCTCCTCCAAGTCCCAGATTCC
>VXBC01002434.1:1143506-1177910 GCA_013399945.1 Ploceus nigricollis | reverse complement strand
CAGCTCCGAGCCCCAAATTCCCGGCTCCCAGCTCCGAATTCCCTGCTCCCAGCCCCAAATTCCCGGCTCCGAATTCCCTGCTCCAAATTCCTTGCTCCCACCCCCAAATTCCCCGCTCCCAGCCCCGAATTCCCTGCTCCCAGCTCAAATCCTCTGCTCCTAGCCCCAAATTCCATGCTCCCAGCCCCAAATTCCCAGCTCCTCACGGGACTGTCCCTAACACACCCTGCCAAGACCCAGGGGCTTAACCCAGAGTCAGGGAAGTGTAGGGAGGCGGGGGGAAGATGGGGAGAGCCCTCAAGCGCCTGCACTGGAATTTCTCTTCAGGAAAGTCCATGCTTTAATGAAAGACTGATACTAGATACCACAAAGAAACTTTTATTTCTCTACACACATGACTCAGATGCATTTTCTATGTGGGTTATGTGGTTGTGTTATGTTTCATCTTAAAAAACTGTTTCAAAGAGACTTTTAAACATTAGTTTTAAGAAAAACTCGATGTGTTTATGTACAGTCAGTGTTTTTAAACTGCCTTTTATTGCACAGTGCTGTATAAAGCAGAGACACTAATGTCTGTTTTCATTATAGACATAATTTGAATCTAATACTAAACACAATAATCTGTAAAAATATTTAAGTTACATCCCTAAATAGTTCCCAGGAAACTAAACAAACTGAACCCTTCAGCAAAACAGATCCCCTTAGTTACAATATTGTTATCTGTCCTCTTTTCTCATGTTCTTGATTTTGAAAATACATTTACTCACTGTGTTATTGACTTAGATGCATTAGTTTATAAAATAAATGGTAGCTGCTGCTGTGCAGTATTTCAGCAGAAGAAGGCTGTCCAGAACTGCCTCAGAGACCGAACACTGTCGCCATTATAACAAAAGCATTAAAATGAATAATTCATGAGCAAAGGAAGTACCCTACCATTAAAAGGCACCGAGTACTTAATGAATTGTCCAAAAGCTACCCCTTTTAGTGCCCAGTTCCTCTTACTACTTAATTATGCTACATTTTTCTAAAATGGCATCAAGTAGTAATCAGCAGAAACACACGGATCACTTGTAGGAGACTTTCCTGAGGAGTAAGAAATAAAAGCTAAAAAATGAGCCAGAGAGAGGGAGGGGGAAAAAAGTGTTTATGTCTGATGATGGTTATATTAAGGAAATGAGACTTCAGACTTGAAGGCTTTTCCAAATTGTGCTTTTGAATCTTGAAAAGGAAGAACATAACAAATATTCTTTGCAAAAATAAAGGCAATTAGTTCTTTGCCTTTATCTGGTACCTTCTTTTTCAGGATCCCAAGGCATCATGAAAATGCTCTACGAATTAAAAAGCCCCATTACTGAGGACTTTCAGAACTTTCCTCCTGTTTATAAGGCCTCAAGAAGACTAAATTATTTTCTCCAGATCACACAGGAAGGCTTGGAGACTGAGGCAAGAACAGAACTTCATCTCCCAGGTTACCAGTCCTGTGCCCACCAAAAAGAGCAACCTCCTTGCTTTATGCTAACAAGCATCAAAGAGTTCAACAGTCCTGCAGGTTTTAACCTAATAAAATGAACAGTGGTGCACAGGCATTTTCGGCAGGGCTAGAGGAAAATTCCAAACCATTACCCCACATTACACCAGAATTACGTGCAAACTTAAGTTTTGAATAACATATTTAAAGGAATTTGGCCTAGAGTGGCATCTGCTCATGTTTCTTTTATCTGCTGCACGAAACACACATACAGTGCTTGGAAAGAGATTTATTTCTAACATACACTTTCAAACTTTTCAAGATATTCAAAATTGGTACACTAACATTAATAAACTTCTCAGATTTAATTTGAACCAACATCCAGTTCTCAAAATTGAAGAACTTGCATCTCCAAGACATTTTGCCAATGGGACAGTATTCCATAATGTCAAGCAAAAGCCATCCTAAATATCTTTACTTATATGGGTCACTTTTTAGGTGTCTTACTCTCTCACACTCTTTGAGTTCTTTGAGTTCTTCCCACACTGTTGGGAAGAACTCAAAACACAATTCTTATTCCAAGACTCTCATTGNCCGCACGGGCCAACCACAACAATGTGGCAGCAAGCCCATTAATACTGAGATACAAAAACATGTCCCCAAGGCATCATGGATGGAATGAAAATACGAGGTGTTACATTGCAAAATCAGACACTGTCACTGGTCAACACTGATGCTCCTGGGCTTTTTATTTTTAAACCTGTTGGCTTCTTTGCAGAGCATTGGTAAGCACTTTTTTTGATTGTGACTTTCCAATTTCTAGGGTTTTTTTCACTTTTTAAAAAATTTCAATAGCATCTATTTGAGAGAGATGCTCTTTTGATCTGGTATTAGATGGATGACTTTCATTCTGCCAAAAAAATTTGCCCTTCAGTCAACTCAGAGCTGCTCCCACAGCAAGTCCTTACAGGAATAAGGAAATGCTCTTTAACAGCTAGAACAATCTGTACAGTTAAACATATTTTTAGTCTTCAGTCCCCAAGGAACTGTGAGTAGAACTGAAGTGCAAAACAAATATAAAAAACCCCCATAATTTGTTGTTAGATGTAATTAATATAGCCCAGTTCACAGCAAGCAGGTTTATTGTAACTGATGGACTATTTCAGCACAAATGACCATTAATGGTTTGATAACTTGTGGCAGGAAGAAAGAGGAGGAAAACCCACAAAGTATTTATGATAACTCTTCCAAAGATGGAAGAAGTTCTCTTTTATAAAATTGCACCAAAAAAACCCAAGAAACTAATTAAAGAAAGAAATGCTATGAACACTTCAAGTTTATCTCCTTCAAAATATTTATCTTGAGTCAACATTACAGGAGAAATTCTGTGTTGATATAAACCAGTATGAGTGTGTCCACCAAAGCAGCAACCTCCACCAGGGCATCCAGACTACTGAGTCACTACCTAAACACAAATGTTCCAGAGAACAAACAGCGTCAAATAAATTACTTCAGAGAAAACAATGAGAAAGATCACCACTACTTCTACTAGGAAGTACGTGGAAAAAAAAAAAAAAAGGAAGAAAAGGAAACAAAAAGTCATCATGTCTGTAATCAGAGCAAAATTTCCAAGTGAAAGGAACTTAATCAGCATTTTGCTACTTGGACAAGAGGGAGAGGGGATAGGAAGAGACAGGAGAGACTTGTAGAGTAGTAATCAGATTGGTACATTGTTCAGTATGCACAACTGTCTCAAAACTACATTATGGCTGCAAGCAAGAATGAATTGAATTATATATATCAGTGTAATGACAGGGTGACAATCAAGTGCAAAAGAAAAAATAATAAGAAATCAAAGGTGAAGGAAGCGTTCAGCTATGTAAGAATAACCCATCTGATCTCAGTATGCCAAAAGTGTGGTCAGATAACGTATACACATTTATATCTAGGAGCTTAGATATGTTTAGAGAGTTTTGATCTTTGTTTTACCCCCAGTGAGTGAATTTATGTTCCACAGAGCAGTGGTGTTTACCACACTGTTGTTTACTTGTATCAGCAGAGTTGTGTAGACTGTGCAGTGAACCACTCACAGAGCTTTCAGTGCTACAGAGGAGCAGAACTTATTACCTGAGCCTTCTAAAATAAAAAACAGTTTTTAGACATTAATATAAATTAATTTTATAAATCAAGAAACAAATTTTAGAGGACATTTTGAGGGCTAAATAAACAAATGCAGGTACAAGAGTAGTGAAGGTAATTTCCACCTTCTTTATTGTAAAGAAATACCTCAAAGGAGGCATGTCAGCACATCTACAAGATCACAAAACAGTTTAGGTTGGAAAAAACCTCTGGAGGTCAAACAGGGGCACCTGCAGACCATTGCCCAGGGCCACCTTCAGAGAGCTTTCGAACAGCTCCAAGGACAGAGACTCTACAACCTCTCTGGGCAACCTGTGCCAGTGCTCTGTCACCCTCACAGTGAAAAAGTGATTCCTAATGTTCAGATGAAGCCTCCTGTGCCTCAGTTTGGGGCCACTGTCTCTGTTCCCGTCACTGTGCAGCACTGAGAAGAGCCTGGCTCTGTCTGCTCTGCAACACCCCTTCAGGTATTTGAACACATTTATGCTCCTCCCTCAAAGCCTTCTGTGGCAAGCACATATTTCTCTCTCTCAGGATTTTATTATAGAGANAATAGCCTTCTCTTCTCCAGGCACAACAGTCCCAGCTCTCTCAGCCTTTGCTCACAGGTGAGATGCTTCAGACCCTTCACCATTTTTGCGTCCCTTCACTTGAAGGGCAGTCCCTAGCAGCTCCATCTCTCTTTTACTGGAGACCCAAAACAGGACCCAACACTGCAGATCATCAGGGGGTGAGCAGAGAGGAAGGATCACCTTAGGATCACCCAGGGATCCCCTTCCTTCACCTGCTGGGCTGCACTCCTCCCAACACAGCCCAGGATGCAATCAGTCCTTTTCAAGGCAAGGGCACACTGCTGGCTTCTGCTCAGCTTGGTGTCCACCAGCCCCCCTGGGCCTTTTCTGGAGAGCTACTTTCCAGCTGGATGGTGCACAGGATTGTTCCTCCCCAGGGGCAGGATTTGTGCTTGCCTCTGTAAGTCCTCAGGGTGTACAGGTCTTTGAGGAAAGGAAAAGTTGCATACTTGGACTAAGGTGCACACTGCTTTCATTGACACCACTATTTCTTACTTTCAGATACAGGCTAGGCTTCCTGAAACAGGTTTTTTTTCCTTCCCTTCCTTCCCTGACAAGGAATCCCTCAGCCCCCCTATTCTCTCCCTCTCTCTCTCAAATACCAGGTATTCCCTGGAGTAAAAAAGGTAAGATTTTAGTGACAGCTCATTTCTGTTACCTTGACATTTTCTGCCTCTTCCACAGTTTTCCAGCATTTTGAGAGAGTGGGCTTAGAACAGAGAACTTAGAAAGGAAATATATGTAAAACATTTCCATAATTAAAAGTAGTAAAGTCACTGAGGTATTTGTTTGCAGGATGTTCTCATTGTGTTTTCCAACAGAACTAAAGCAGCAAAAGCTCTCTGAGATTGATGAACTGGTAGAGTCCCACTGCAGTCTCTGAAATGTCAAACTGTCATAGGAAGGACAGCAGAAAATGTTTTCTTTTGGGTCTTCTTATCAGACAATCTACTGCCAAAGGGGTAGTTACCAAACAAACAGCTTTTCTGACACAAATAAAGTAACCACAAATTCTCTTCAGATTTTACAGGTTCTTCTAGTCCAGTTTTCGGGTGCAATCTCTCCCGTGACCTCCTGCAGCCAGTTCTCCAAACTCCAGAGGGCTCAGGACCTGCCCCAGGGCTGCACACCCCATGCAAAGGCCTGGGACACACTGCAGCACCTCAAAGAGCACTGAGCAATGACGTGTAAGGCACCAAAACCCACCCTAAGCACCCCACATTAAAATGTGACTCCTTTTCATGCTCATATTTGAATCCTTTGGGCAAGATGTGTGTCCAAGACCCTAAATCTCTTTATCATATAAATGTATACGTTGCCTGTCCCAAAGTAAGAGCAATTATGCTCAGACATAAACCAGAAACTACTTATAATTCAACAAGACACAGAGGCAAATCTAGGCCACCTTACCACAGCATAAAAAGGGAAACAAACTGGTTTGTTTCCAAAATAGGAGAGCAAGTGATTTTTCTTACAGCACAAAGTTCACTGAGAACCCCTCAGACACTGGCAGCACAAAAAAATATCAGCCAAAACAGAACAGAGCACTTGCACATGTGCCTCATATTCCCAATGAAATTTCATACATTCTATCCCACAAAAATAATTACATTGCCAGGGCTTGGATTTTCCTCACATCTTTTCCAGTTACTTCCACATTTTCAAATCCGGTTTTATACTCTGAAATATTTACAGACCCATGATCTTTCTAATTAAGGAAAAAAAAAGAAGAGGAAAGGTATCTTCAAATATTTCTTCTTTGTGATTAATACACTTCTGGAAACAATTAAAAGCTTCTCCAGACCAACATTTCTAAGAAAAATATGAACTCAATCACTTGGCTCAGAAAGGTGCAGGGATATTGTAGCTCTGAACCGGCTCCTCAGGGACCAGCACCAGTTTATGTATACTGACATTTATTCAGCTTCCTTAGAGAGCCCAATAAAGAACCAATAATTACTCTCACTTCTACTGCAGTATTTTCAGGTGCTGCAGTTTCAGGTTTTGGTGCTGACATCTTTTGTGTGATACACAATATTAATTTGGGGATTTTGCTGTGAATGGACACCCTCAAAGCCTCCTTTTGGGGCTCAGTGGCTATGACGGGACATGCTGTGAATAACCTCACTGTGCTGGATGTAGGCACACAAACAGGAGGACTGTAACAGCTCTCTCATACCTGGACTGTTCCTGTACAAGTGAATTTTTGTCCCATGTATACAAAACCAGGAAGACTATTTATTGCATGTGTCTATAGAAACATCTGCTTAGTATTTTTCAGCATACTTGTATCTTGTTACATCATCTCAAGCAATGATTACACTCAAAATGAAGAGTCCTGCAGTGATTCCTAGCAGAAAGAAGGAGGAAGATTTCAGGGCCTCCCATTCATTGTTATTTTCCAGTTCTATCTCACTGGGACTATTCAGGACATCAGAAACTTATCAGCATAAACAAGACTGATGATCAGTGATCAGCACCCTGGTCTCTGTTTTGTTCTACCAAGCTGTTTTATAGGCAATTAATGCTATAATTAATAAGAAGTGACATTCATCAACAAGACCTGCACTTGCTTTCACTGATGATGTATCAAAAAATTCAAGTATGTTACATAATATCAAAACAGGTTAATTTTGGTTAGATTTTTTTTTTAAATTTTAGATAGAGAAGAAATGAGAGTTGAAGTTCTCTGGTCTCTGAGAAACTGTCATTTATTTTCTTCCAGTTTAAAAAGTTTCAACAGCTTATTTCAAAAATTTATCCTGTAGAAATGTGAGGTATTAATTAAAATTCAAATTTAATTCACAGCTTTTATGGCTAGAAGCCTAATTCTTTTCTATAGCATGTCATTATTTAAATCAAGTCTTATTTAATTTGAGAACCATGGGAAAACAAAAGAAAGGAGGGGACCTTGGCAAACTGAATGAATGTCAGATTTCAAGGAAGAGTGGAGAGCAAGAACAGGACAGAGAGAAAAATGAGGAGTTTTCAAGTGCTAAGGAATGTTAAATTTGCTTATGCAAGTCCTTAAATATAATGTCCATTACACCTAAACAATAGGACTGAAAGCCATGATTTTCAAAGAAATCATCTCAATGACTTTCTGAATCTGTCTTTCAGGTTGTGAGACAGATGGAAGCACATGTGGGCTTGCCAAATGACCAGCTTTTTTTTTTTTTTCTTCTTAACTACTTATCTTAGGAAAACTTTACTGCTGAATTAGTATTCCCAGTTCCTTACTGCTTTTACATGAAGGAGGTAAAAAGGCATACAGGTAAAGCATTAGTGTTTCTAAAAATGTATGATGCACAAAAAGGTATCTTAAACAGTGTGAAGTTGAGCACCCAAAAGGCAGATGGGGCCAGACTGAAGGACCCTTGAGCACCTCTAAATCCATCTCGCTTTGTGTGTGCACACACCATGATAAAAATCCTCAGTTATTATTCAAAACCTAGATTTCTTTTTTTTTTAATTGAACAGGTCCATCCCAGTCAGTGCACAAGATCATTGGCTGTTTGCTCAACGAGCAAAGGGATATTCCAGTTTGCTTTGCCGTTCAGCAGATGGCCACAGACTTTCCTGCCACCTCCTATTTAGCTCCCCCTTTGAGACTTCAAATTTCTTCATGGGTTTATCACCATCATATGGGAAAATGAATTCCATAATACTTGTAAGCACCACCTACCTATGAAAAAAGGGAGAAGAACTATTTTAATTTCACACCTGGGGAACTGAGGTGTAGAGAGGGCAAGGCCTGGATGACTGTGGTCATCCAGCTTAAGCTATAGCAAAGAAAATGAGAAATGGTGCCAGGTGACCACCACAGGCTGAGCTGTACTGAAATGGTTCAGCTGCTTCCAAACCACCCCAGCCATGCCCACAGCAAGACCCTCCTATAGATCTGGGCTGGACCAACCATGTCTGAGTAAGGTGTCTCCAACCAGGAGCCAAAGACCTTCAAAATGCAGCTGTCACTGCCCTCCCTGAAGGACAGGAGGCTGTTCAGCAATGCCAACAATCAAGCAGTCAGATGCTCTGAAAATGGGATAAAGGAGTAGGGAAAACAGCTTTCCAGCAGTGGTGAGGGACTGGACTGTCTCACAGAGCTTTGGGAGAGTCCCTGGGCAGCCCTCAGCTGTCCCTAAGGGAGTTATTCTTGCTTTGCAAACTTCTCTCCTTCACAACACCTCTTTCAGAATTCAAATTTTGATGTATCCCCATGCAAATTCACCTGAGTTAGTGAGTGCAAGAAGGAAGTCCTGTGGAACAAATATCATGTGAACACATAATTAGATCCTCTAACACGGCTAAATAATCAGAACTACAGTGAGCTAAGACAGCATAGGAAAAATTCGCTCCAACTTTGGATAATCTTTAGCACCTACCTTATTATGCAATGTGTTTTTATTCAGTATATTTTTTAAACCCCCAGGGAAAAAATGGAAAACAAATGCTCATAGGGAAATGGCCCAATGTGGAACAGCTGAATCCACACTACATTTGTCTCTGTCACTTGTACTAATGGAGGGAATAATTACACCAGTGAGATGCTCTCATCCATGCAAGCCATCGTTTTGACAGTGGGTCAGCTACACAAGACATCAAGGAAAAGAAAGGAAGCTCTGCTCAGAAATCTTTGGCTCTACACTGCAAGGAGCAGTGCACCTGAGTTGCACACAACTTTTGACCCATTTCCTCAGCCTTGACATTTTCTGCTTCTATACTCTGCATTTTTTTCCTTCCAGGACTTGTTTTTCATCCACCCTTAAGCTTCCAATCACTGGCCCTCATCATTACCCTGCTTTCCCACTGCCCCCAGCTCCTCATTTTGTTCCAGCATCTAGTCTAGTTCTCCTTTCTCTCTTAAGATTTCTTTCTTAAATTCCCTGTTTTCCTGACAAAATGGCCATTCCTCATCTCCCCAGCTGACCTCATTTCCCTTGCTTCTCCCCCACCTCAGATCTTTGTTCTGGACTTGTCAGGACCCTTGTCTCAGTGTTTTTACACAGAAGAAGTCCAGCCCTGGTATAAGCAGTCCCCATCAGGACCACTCCTTCCCCACTCTGTACTCCACAGTCTCTCTTATGTGTCCACTGCAAAAAAGCCAGGAATTTGCTGGAAAAGCTACAAAATTAACTTGAGGAGGGTCTTTGATCTCAGTTTTAATAGCCAGGCTCTGCACTACTATGTACAGCAGGTTATTTCCATGTTTAATTACACTTGTCAAGAGCAAAGTAAAAGGATGTTGCCTCACCTCCAAGTCTCAAATCCCTATCCACAGTACAGGCAAAATGGCACTAAAACAACAGCAAACAGTCACAAACAGCTGAACATATTTCAGCTGACAATTTAATTCCTCCTCCTCAACTTCAACAAATTGTGCCCAAGGCAGAGATGTGATGAACAATTGATGTGGTGTGGTGGAGTCGTGCTCTGAAGGAGAGCAGGCTCTCGAGCACAGAGAAATTGTCCATTTATTCTCTTTCCATCCTTTACTCCCCAGCACGATAAATTCTCCTCCATGTCCCTGGACAAGGAATTAGGCTGACACATTAGCCATGGCTGGGTGCAGACCTTCAGCACAGTTACACAGGTCAGGAGCTGCATCTGGTTCCATCAACCACACCCCAGTGAACTGCAGTGGTGGCCTCAAAGAGCAGCTGAACAAGGCAGCATTCCAAGGCATGGAGGTCAGAGTGAAGGATAAACACAGCACAGTAGCCACAGGAAACAAAAAAAAAAAAGTCCACTTATAACATTTTCCCTTTTCCTGGTCCTGGAGCACAGACTTGTCCTGTCCCTCCCACCAGGCTGCTCATGAAGTCACTGGTGAGTGATTCCTCCCTGTCCTTGACTCATGAGCCTTTCTTTATAATTTCTCTCCCCTCTCCAGTTGAGGAGGGGAGTGAGAGAGTGGCTCTGGTGGCCACCTGGAATCCAGCCCAGGTCACCCCAGCCCAGTCCCACCTTTCCCAGCAGAGCACTTGCGGGCAGCATGAGGTGGGCATGGCCATCAGACACAACTCCGAGCTGCACAGTGGTCCTCTGCTTCCTGATTTTCAGGCTCAAACCCCCAGAGGTGATTACAATTAAATCCTGCAGGACATCTACAAATGAAATCAGGATGCTTCCCAGATGAATTTTTTAGTTCAGATTTACAGCACCACTTAAAGCAGGCTTTTGTAACTTATTATAATTTTTATTGTATTTTGCAGTCACTTTATATCACATCTTTCGTAAAACTCAGTTCTTTCATATTTTTTAATGTTCTGAAAGCCTGTCTTAAAAGTTTATATGAACCAAATTATTTGTGTATAATTACACTTTTATTATTTTTAAAAGAAGTCTTAATCTCCTTGACAAAAAAAAAAAATCTTTTTCGTTTTAAAAAACAAAGAGACTGAGCCAAAATATGCAAGGTATTGTGCTGGCATTCCACTCTTAAAAAATAAAAGCTAAGGATACTTTTCTAACAAAGCTTTCACGAATTATTCCTATTTTAATTAAATCCCTCTTTGCTGGAAACTAACAAAATGCCATTAAGAGCAGAAGACAGTTATTATCTTTCAGTCGTTTTCCTTTTGTATAATACATTATTACCTAAGTTTCAGTGATTCTTGCTGCGTTATCCACCTCTCCTTTAAAGAAAATACTCTGTAACCATAGCAATACTTTCCCACCCTGGTATTATTTCCCACTGGTTTGTTCTAGGCTTTTTGCACATAGCAACCACAGCAATCCTCAGTCCAAGCTGTCAACTTCTTCTTGGCAACTCTTAGCAAAACTGGTGGATCTCTAAACTACCAAATATGCAGCTTTATGTTTTCAAAACAAGAGCAGCACCTATCTTCAGTTTATCTTCTAAATAAACTGAATCTTTAAAATGGTAACTCTAACTCTACTTTGTATGGTATTTCTAGTGCCACAAATGTGAGATTTTGATATTCTAGATGCTGTCTTCTAGTTCTATCACTTTCTGCAAAGCAATGCAGCAATCCCTCCTTAGGCAAGGTTGTGACATCTCACTGTAATTCACAAACTTGCAACAAAACTTTAGGGTCCTGCTTCAAACCTGCCCCATTTTTCACTGAATTCATGTAGGGGAACACCAGGTGTACCACCTACACCTCACCAGCTGGCTTCAGGTTCACAAAGGTAGCACCACTTCTGCAAGGCCTGAGACATAAATACTTTGAATCCAACATCTAAGCACTCAGAAGTCACAGAACAGAGGACAGATCTTGGCTATGTGCATAAATGTTTAACAAATTCCTTGTATTATTTCACTACTCATCATGCAATGCCATTAAGGTTCTCAAGTCTTAGCAGACAATCAATGTACTTCTTGATCTCCACTGTGGATCTGAACTGAAGAGAAATTATTTTTTTCCTCTACAGAAGTAAAAGCACATGAGAGAAAAAAGTGCCAAAAAAAACCCACTTTAAACTAACCAAGCTTGATTTTGTTCAACACCTTTTTAATAGTATTTTAAGTTGCTGCCTAAAA
Organism: Ploceus nigricollis; assembly: GCA_013399945.1. Classification (NCBI taxonomy): domain Eukaryota; kingdom Metazoa; phylum Chordata; class Aves; order Passeriformes; family Ploceidae; genus Ploceus; species Ploceus nigricollis. Next base: position 1,166,224 of record VXBC01002434.1, on the reverse strand, counting down.
AGGACAACAAAAGCACTAGTAAATTTTGAGATTTAGCTGAATTTTGCTACTAGTTGAGTTAGTTTTCACAAGCTGCATAGTAAGGTAGAGTCAGTGAACTGTGGTGAAGCAGCACAAATTATGTTTGGGAACAAGAGTATTTTAAACCATTGGTGTTTTACTGTGAATCCTCTCATCCCACTGGAGTCAACAGGGCTTTTGTCATTAACGTCTTTGTCAAAATCTTACCCCCACTCACAATTTTTTCCTATGAATCACCCAGGGATATTCCCTTCATATGTTCTCTGAAGGGGGAGTTCCAGAAGTGGAACTAGATGTGCAGGACAACTTCATTTACAAATCACCTACTGAGTAAGGTGATTTTCTTCCTTTGAAGAAAAAAACCCCATTTGTCTCAGTCACAATGATAGAAACAAACCAAAGGAAGCTGGATAGGTATTAAGTATATATGTGTTTATATATGTATGCACACATCCCCATATATTTTTATTTATGTATATGTACAGCCTGTATTTTTTATATATATATAAACCCCTCCCAAGTTTTTATGTATATATACACACATAAATAAAACAGAGGGATATATATCAAACAAAAATTCCTATGATCTAACATATTTGTGAGAGCTAACAAAAAATAGACATAAAAAAGGAAACTCACTAAGGCAGTATCAGCTAGCTAGGTTGGGGTTTGGGGATTTTTTTTTAAGAGTCAAAAATGCTACAGAAGAAAACCATGGTAAAAAAAAAATTATAGAACAATTATTCCAGGAGGGAGAGGAAAGACTACAGATTACTCTACTGTTTTAAATGTTGCTGGGTTAAAACACAGTCTTGTTTATATTCTAATTTATGGATGCATCAGATACCCATACACACAAAATTCCTCTACGACCACGACCCAGTTGGGGCTACACACCAGAGAAATATACACTACCCAGATGGGCCAAAATAGGAATATAGAAACACATTCCTGATGAAACACAATTAAATCTTTACATCACTGCTGCCTGTGGTCTTTTCACTTGGGTGTTTTTGTCTTTTTGTAAATTGGAGTTAGACCTTTGTGCTTGCAGAAGGAGAACAAGAGCCCAGATGTGGAAAGAGAAAGGAAACAAAGGTATGTCATAACTTTCCAATAAGATCTAAAGAGAAGGATGTATATTTTATATATAATATAAAATTATATTATATTTTGCTATTCTGGTATTTTGCCTAGCAGAGACACATATTAAGAGTAACTTACATTAAATTTACTACGGCTTTCTTTTTAAAGAAAAAGGTGGAAATTTGAAATTAGGGGTTCCTATGATTTACCTGTGTTCACTGAAAAAGTAGCATAAATACAGAAAACAGGAGTAATTTTGCCACAAGAGCACTTCAAAATTAAGACTTAAAACTAGCAAAGTGCCCTATCATTGTACACTAAAACAGTATTTTGTATTTTATCAGCTGTTATGCTCAATTTGTAGGAGAATTTCCAGACAATCTTTCAATTGATGATCACAAATAACAACAACAAAAAAAAAGACAACGTTTTCTTTTTCCGTAAATGAAGGTGGTAATAGTTTTATTAAATTCTAATTCAAATAGTGTCATTTTAACATGATGATCAAATGCCTCATGAAAACCAAACATTATTTGCTTCGCTTAGTTTTATGAGGGTACAATGGGAAATACCATTCTCTCCAATCACAGCTTTTCTGAATGTATCCACTTCACTGGTCTCTTAACAACAAATGCAATTACGTTTTACTGTAAAATAATCAAATATGCACTTCCTTGCACATAACAGCTATTTTGTTTTGGATGTAAACACTTTGGTTAAATTTTCTATTATCTAAAAGATGCTATTTTCTAAAAGGCAGTATCCTCATTTAGAAAACTGTGGCATTTTCTGACTCTTGATTTGATTTATAGAGACACCTAAAGGAAATGGAATCACTGAGAATTATTTTAAATTTGAAATTATAACTCAATCCACAATGCTAAAGAAAATGTACTTTAAAAAAATCTATTATTATTTCCTATAAACTAATGAAGGATTTACAACATTTTAAATAACATTTTGCCAAGGTGCTCTTGCCCCATGTCACAGGAAATAACTTTGAAAACTTTTTCAGGAATTAAATACAAAATGCAGTCAATATTTTTCAATTAATTGTCGGGTTAAAACAATGTGTCTTTTAATTTAATTCCTGTTTATAATGGTTCAGGTTGACATGACTTTAACAAGACTTCAAAAATCTGCTTAATGTTTTAGGTACATCTTGTGCCTCTTACATAGACAGGTCCTTGCATGCACTCCTTATTCCTTGCAAGAAGTTTACTTTTCTTGTTCTTACTTCATGTGTTTTGGAGACTTTTAACATTTATCCCTTCTTTTAAAAGGATAACTGTCCAAAATTCTACCTTCTGGAAGTCGTGAAAGTCTTAGCCTTAATGTTTTTGTGGTTTTGTTTGGTTTTGCGTTTGGGTTTTTTTACCTAGCAAATAGCGTCTTTTTTAAAATCGTAAAGGTCTCATTACAGTGACCTTCCAGACACAATTTACATATTTCTCCATAAATTAAGAATAAGCACTGTTTTAATGCTGGTCTACTTAAAGAATGTTTGGTTTTTTCCCTTCCAGTTTCCTGAAGTCTCAGAACCCTCTTTCAGAAAACCTTCTGTAACTGGATCTCATACAGGCACATCAAATTATCCAATATCCACCAGAAAAGTGTTAAAGGAATCAAAGCAGGTGTGAGGTCTGTGACAGACAGCAGGTACTTTGGGAATTTAAACAATATCCTCTGCTTATAAATCCATCACTTCAAAAGAAAAAAAAAATTCATTTTTATCCCATTCTTACTGGAAAAGTGTGAACCAAACCCACAAATGAATCAGCTTTAAATTGCAACCCTGAGCAGAAGGAAGAGCCCAGCCCTGTCTGGGACATCCACATTAACCATTGTGGATGCAGTGCTCCTATTAGAATATATTATCACACAGAATCCAAGTTTATCAGTGCTGGCCTCAATTCAAATATGCCGTTAGATGCCTTACTAAGTGCTTCACTAAACTGAGCTTTTAATGCTATTTAAAACTAACTTAATATAGACAAGAGCTATAGATTAACTGACACATCTATTGCCTTTTTTTGTTCCAATCACTTCTGTTTAAGTGCACTGCAATCTGGGGAACATAAAAACTTGGCTGGGGGGGAGGAGGGGAACCCCAGCAAGTTATGTTTGACCTGGAATTGAGAATTCAACCATCAGACCATTCCAGACCTCAGGCTGTCTGATTCTTCCAGTCTCACGTAATCTATTCAACAGTTAAGCCTCACTCCCTATTACCCCTTAATAGTGGTTGTGCCTTTTATTGAATTCCTCAGAGCAAATCATCTAAAACTGACTTTGAATGACCATGTGGCTCCTGGAGTTGATTTGGGAATCCAGAAAACAAGACACGTACCAGTATTTGAGCAGCTGGCCACAAAATGACAGCCTCAGGCAGGAACTCTGTGGTACAGGCAGCAATGCCAGAATCTGGCTCCCTCTCACATCACCTGATGCCTCAGCCAGGAGGAGACCCTTCTCTGTCCTTGTGCCTTGTCAGTCACACTTTCCCACTCTTGTGACAAGGAGAGGTTCAGAGATGAGACGTTCTCCGAGTACGGCGCACGCCCCATTAGTGGGATGTTGGCTACTTCAAAACCATAAATGAAGGCTGCCTGCAGAGCCCAGCACCTCCTCTGGACAAGGTTCAAAGCAGGGAACCCCCTTCCTCCAGGGGTTTTCAGCAAGTCCCAGAGGCTGCTGCTGCCACCAGTGAGAGGGGAGTTGCACACAGAGGCAGGTGGCAGGAACCCCTGGGAAGAGAAGCTTGCCAAGGGCAAATATCTGTCACAGCTTTGTGCAGAAAAATTAATCTCAGAAATATCTGTGAACATCTCATTACCTGCCTATCCCTGATTCATCCCATAAACACCATAGTTTTATCACAGGTGTGTTTCTCCCAGAAAACAAACAAACAGAACAACAAACAAACAAAAAACCCAAACAAAAACCCCCACAAAACAAACAAAAAAACCCCAACAACCAAACCTCCAGTACTTACCATTTATTTCGATTTTGCTACAGCACAAACATCCATGAAAACAGAATTAAAGTAACACGTGCAACTTTGATTTCAGCATTTCCCAGTTCTGGTGGTCAGGCTTTGTCACCTTAGCAAGTTTTTAAAAGTGCATGGTGTACATGCAAAGTTTCCTCAAACTTAGGGGAGAGAAAAAAGTAATCAAACCAGGCAAACTTCTTTTTTTTCTTTTGGGTCAGTTTGTTAACAGTTGCACACCTGAGAGACAGGGTGACAGCATTAACACCCAGTGCTGCTGCTTGAGTCAACCAAGAAGCCAAAACCAGGGTCTACCTTACTTTGCAGTGCCCCAGGCTAGGAGAGAAAGCAGAACCCAGAAATCTTGTATTTCAGGCAGTGTTTTGGGGAGCAGCAGCATCCAAGCTCCCCATGGTTGCCCCTCATCTTCTGCCATCTTGCCCTCATTACCAGTCTGACTTAATATTTCGCTTTCCTGTGCTCACTGCCAGTCTGGCCCTGTTTCTCGCCTGTTTTGCAGCTTCTATAGCACATGAATCATAACTGCTTCCCACCTTCACTCACCATCTTCCTTTGCTGCTTGGAGCTTTGGAGACTTGGTCTGCCTTGTCCATCTATCCCATCCTCCAACTGAATCAAATAAATGGGACATGAGGCTGCACTTGAGGTAAGATGTGCTAATACACAGAAGTATCCCAAATACATCAGTATACCCAGGCCTTCTTCAGTCTCATGTTTTTCTACCTAAGAGGTGTAACTGCCTTTTTTTTACCCTATTTTCTGCCCCTCTCTGCCAATCAGAAGACATTTTCACAATCCATATTCCCCAACATACAGCCTGGGGTTTGTTTTGAGGCAGAACAAAAGAAATATCTTCTTCCAAGTGGTGCAAAGTGCAGTTCTGGAGTCAAGGCAATTAGGCCTAAAACTGTCTAAAGAAAATGATTTCACATCCCAACTGAAGAGAGCATATGGAACAAAATGTAATGGAAGAATGACACAGCTGAAAACAAAACAAAGACGTGCCATATTTCATAACAATGCAGATGTTAAGATATTGAAAATATTTTTAGCATGTACCAGGGAACACAAAAAAGAAAAAACCCATTGGGAATAAGAGTTCAGATCTACATTGTTCCCCTGTTTTCATGACGTTTACAATAGTATTATTCCCTCCCACCCGCCACAAATTTAAACAGCTCCAAAACAAGCTCTTCATTTTGCCAAAAAAACATCAACATGTTCATTATTTTTAAGTCTATTCTAGTGAATACTACCTGAAACAACCCAATCAACTCTCTGCAGCTGGTTTTCTGCCTCCAGAGGCCTTAATTTTCTCTACATGGACCTCACCTTAGTCACAACCATGTTGGACCTTTCAACTCCCACTCCATTTTTAGTTTTGAGTTCCAATATGCTGTACACTTAAGTCCCAGAAACTCAAAGGGCATATTATTTTATTTCAAAGTAAATTTAACACTGTAGGAGTTGTTCATGTACACTCACTCCATTGTGTCTTATCATCCTTTTCCATTGCCCTCTCCTCTAGAAATTCAATTTTTCTTCAGCTCAGTAACCTACACATCCTTCAGCTGCTGGGAAAGGTAATTTCTCCTTTTCTTTTGCCCATGACCTGCCCTTCTGCAGGCACACAGATAAATCCTACAATCAGAGCAAGACCCAGAACTGCTGTGGTCCCCAGCCACAGCAGGTTACCTTGTGCCCTGCTTCGTGTCACTCTGGGCTGTCTCACCTGAACATCCCTGCACGATGCAGCTCTGCTGGCCATTGGTCCTTGTGCCTCTCCAGCTCCCAATGACAAGACCAATTCCTTGCTTGGCCACTCTGCTGCCTTTTTCCAAGGGGTGAAAGCAAAGCACAAATGCAGCCAGTGTGGGGGTTCTGAATTCCCCCACCCACCCAAAAAATGGTTTACAGGGGTAGGCAACTTGATGTCACAGGGGGACAGAGAAGGGAGTCAGACTTTTCTCATTATAACTCAATTCTCCAGTTTCCAAGAACCAGGACTCATGGTGACCTCATAAACTGGACCAGCTGAGGAGCAAAAACCCCAGCCCTTCAAAACTCCACACCCAAAAAGATGCCAAACACCATGAGGTTATACCTCCTTTCTCATCCTCACGTACATCTTGTGAGATGTGCAACACCCTTCACTTGCACTGAGGGCTCTGCACATCCCAGCAGCACAAATTCCCATAAGCACAACACAGCCAGTGCAAATCCTGGATGCCTTCTCAAAGCTTTAGACTTTCTGAACTTACGTTACACAACACAGTCTGAATCCTCACCTGCCCTCTGGGATGGGAGTTCAATGTCTAGGAATGGGTAATTACTGCCTGGATAATTCACTCAGCAGCAGCCTCAGTTATCCCCCAGCAACAACTTAGATAAGGAAGGGACCCACACAAACTGAATTATGCTGGTGGTGACAACCCATGTGCATCCACAGTGTTTCCAGAGGAGAAATACAGAGAGCGACAACAGAGGGGCTGCAGGGAAAACAGCAGCAGTTAACAGGGTGATACTTCCATGTCCAGGTCTGCACTGAAGAAGCCTTTGGGTAAGACCACATAAGGATTTCAGCAGCTGAGCAGCCAAAGTCTAGTTTATATGGGACAGGAATAGAGAGTATGTTTTGAAAAAAGTCTTCAGGCTGAAGCTTCACAGTGCTTTTCCTGGTAGCTCACCTTGTTACAGGGAACCACCACACACCAGGAATTCCTGGTGGCTGGCAAAGCTGACCATTACTGAAACACATAAATGGACAAAAAAAGCTCATGTGAAGGCAGCCAAACAGCTCTGTGATGATCTCCACTTGTCACTTGCCCAAAGCAGAGCAACAGTTCCAACTTCATCCATGGAAAAGCCAACATTTCACTTCATTATCAGGAAAGAAATCCTGCTTGCTTCTCCCCTCCCAAACTTCTCAGGCAGCTCTGCTACCACTTCAGGGACATGGCACAGTTAAGAGTCCCCAGGACCTATTTACCTGCCACTGCCACCAGCCATGACACTGAGTCAGAGGGTCACACCAGACTATTTATACAAGAGGAGCAGCTTTGGAAAGCCTGGTTTAGTCTGCCTGTCTTTAGCTACAAACTACCAGACACAGGTTTCAGAAAGATCTGCCAAGAAATGAAAATCTAACTTGTCAGAAAGGCAGAAACAGATTGCAGAAGGGCAAGCTGGAAACAGGGGAGTTCCCAAGAGGTCTTAGAGTTTGTTGAAAAAAAAAAGTAAAATTTTTCTAGTTTTTCCCTACGTAAGAGGAAAGTACAGTTTGACTTAATTGCAAAGCATAATGATAAGCCAGCATATATGTACATGACTCATTTTCAAATAATTCCAAAATGCAAGGAGATACAGAAGACACAATTTAGGATTGTTTTCTTACTCTTAAGACTCAAAGAGTAGAATCAGGCCTACAGCAGTGTTACAAGACTCAGACACCCTATACAAGCAGATTTATCTCCAGTTAGGCCTGGTATTTCCCCAAAATTCCATCTGCAGATGCCAATTACACCAATTACACTGAAAGCAAACTCCAATGCTAATGCAAGGCCATACTCCTCTGAGAGCACACAAAGCTGTTATGTCTTTGTGACATACAGTCTGAAACCTGGGACCACTGCCTGGACTGACGCCGCTCTCGTGGAGGTGCAGGATCACAGAACAAATCACTCAACACATGCCTGGCAGGCACTGCTGTGGAAAAGAAGGATTAGGGTAGTCCTCAGACACCCAACAGATACAAGCTCACCAATCCTGCTCTTTCTCTGCATGGAGAGATCAATACTAGAATGCACAGACATTGGGACTGTATGCAGAAGGTGCTAAATAAAAGTGGAGAAGAAACAGAAGAAGCCCCAGCTGATTTACGGGATAAAACCAAAGTGTCTTCAAGTGAGACTTAAGGATTTAAGTCTGTATAAATTATCAGCGAGGAAAATTTGTTTGAACAGAGTACCAGGCTAAGTGATGGATTCTCTGTCATCCCCTTAAGTTTTTGCAAGACACTGAACACAGCAGAATCATTGCAGAATATACTTCTGTGTCCTTTGGCGTGTAGGATGTTTTAGAAGACAGCATGAGGATCTTTCTGGCCTTGAAAACAAAATTCTGAGGGCTGTGCTAAAGCTGAAGACTGAAATCTGAAGAAAATATTTAATGCTTTAAACAAATAATGTGTTTCTTATTTAAATAAAACCACTTTCAGTCAGTAAGCATTATGAGCGGGGAAAGCACAAGCATTTACAAATGCCAAGTCAGCTTGACAGAAATTTTAAGAAATAATTTAATTTCTACGAAATATTTTCTGCTCATTCTCTAATTGCGGAAAATTCATACGAATGTCAGTCTCGCCTCCTACCAATTATGACCAAAATATTGCCTTTTACTTCCCATCAGTGACACACTAAGTACTGGCGTTTTTATTTCAAAATTTGTATGTAAGGACAAAATTAACATATCAGTAAAAGGCTGTGGTTAGTTAGGTAAACTCCCCGTGGTAAATTTAGTTATTTCCTGATGTCACAACTTAGTAAAACAGGAAAGTCTTCTGCCAGTCTCTACCTTCTCAACATACAGCAACTCATTTCAAACCAAGAGGAGATACAAAAAGCTCCCCTTTTGCAATAAAGCAATTAATCACTGTCTGCTAACTTTCTTTCCTGCTTTTGTGCCACTTTTTAAAGGAATTCCCCACATTCTTCTTCCAAACGTAGATTTTAGGTATAGCATTAAGCAAGTTATTAATATCAAATAAACAATTCAATTCTATGTCTCACAAGGCCATGGTTCTTTGCACATCTTCACATCCTTTTGTCACCCTCAATCCCCTCCCAGAAGGTGTAGAAAATGAAAACATAAAAAAAAAGAAAATAAAAATACATTTAGAACTGTAGCAGCAAAAAAAATATGTAAAGGAAGTGCAAGGTCAAGAAGTGCAAATATTAAACCCACTCACATTAAAAACTGAGAAATGCAATTAAGTTAATCAATCATTCAGGTTTCATCAATGGGTTTCTACTTGAATTACATGAGGGACAAGTAAATATTACAAATTTGAGTTTGGAATTTAGCTTTAAAATACACAAGTTATCCTTTTGAGGCAAACTTTCTGAATGAGATTAGACAGTGAATATGATGGGAAAGAGAAAATAACGAATTAAGAGAAAGCAAAAGAATACACAGCAAAGACTTGGTCTGTTGTCTAGTGTCTTTCTTAGTCTACAAAAAGCTGCCTGAGACCAGAGGGGCCCTTTACTTCTAAAGGTCCCAAAATCCATGCACTGTGAAGCATCATGGATATCCCCAGTAGTAAACATTAACTTTTGATTTAATGCAGTCTGGAATCACCCAAAGGGATGAGGAGTAAGGCTCCAAGGTTTCAAAGTCAGCTCTGTCTCCACAGAAGTCTCATTTTTTTCCAGAACAAGAACAGAGAGACATACTACAAGAACTGAAACTCTTGAGTTATAATTAATTCATTAGTGACAACTTTGTAAAAGCACCACATAATATTTTAACCATGGATCAGCCTCAAAAATCTCCTCAATTCAGGTGAGATAAAAAGCACAGTTTTATACATGGCAGAACAGGACAAGTTCTACAGAACTGCGACGAAAATTAATGACTGTATCATAAAGCAAATAATACCAACCAGAAAATATTCACAGCTCAACTAAATGAGAGGCACTCTCAGAAAATTCCAGCTAAGCTGTTTGGATTCTGCACTTTCCAACAGCCACTAAAAGTGGAAACACAAGTCAAGCACTGAAACACTTGTAGGGTACATTTTGTATCAAGCGTACACCGTTTAAGCCAACCCAGACCCTGTAACATAACAAAAAGGTGTAATTCCCAATAATTCATCTTATTTTTCCTTTCCAGATACACTGAGCCACCTTGGGCAGGGAGATCCAGCTCCTCACCAGTGACCATCAAACGTAGCCCTGCTGCAGCTGGAGGAGTCAGTGGCCTTCTCTGGAGGGCAATTCAGTGCCAATTCAGGGAAAAAACCCAACTTGGAAACTCAGAATTGCCCTGGAAACCCCTATCATTTTACACTAGCCAGGGAGGAAACACAGTCAGTGCTCCCTCTAGACTAAGGACAGCCTTTGTGAATGCCCCACCAAAGCTAATGCCCTTAAACTAACACTCCAGTAGAAAATAATGCTGCTTAAAAGAGGGGCAGAGGGAGGGAAAGCCTTGCCTGACAAAGCAGGAGCATAAAATTTACTCAGATTGATATCAGAGTGGGAGGAAAAGGGTGATAATGAAGAACGTTTCAGTAAGACCAGCTTGAGAGAGATTAACATTCAGTGTAAAAAAAAAAAAAAAGGTTTAGAGAAAAAATCACAGTAAAGTGACTGCTTTGGGAGAGAAAAATGTGCTAGATCTTCAAGGTGCCATGCTGGCCACATGTCTTTACCAGCAGCGCTGGTGGAAAACCCAAGTGACTAAAAGGTAACTGTAATCAGCTTGTAAAATAGGAGAAGCTTCTTCATAAGGATCTTAGACTAAAACAGCATGGAGATGGCAAAAGTAAAAAAACATCTGAGACAATTAGAGCAGGCAACAAAACCATCTATGAACTTTAACAAGAAGGCAGAAGTATTTCTTTCCCCATATAACCAAGAAAACACACAGCTGCCCCTCAAGGAAAGTCCTCTGCTATTTCAGAAACATTTGGTCTAAGAGATGAAACTTCTTATCTTCAGATACACTTCTGCATAAAACACCAAATGTAAGGGTTGAAGATCTATAACATTTTCAGAATAAAATATTCCCCAGTTTAAATGTGGAAAATTAGATGAACATATTTTGAACCCATGACCACTGAGGAATAACAGGAAAATAATATTCAGCAAACAAGCAGCAGTCAAAACTCAGATGTAAAACCAGAATTGTGTAACAAGACATTTGACAAAATTATTTTTAAATGGTCTTTTTTAATAAGACCTGTTTAGTTATTCAGCCATTACATCTTTTGCTTGGCCTTGTTGTTTGGTTCTTTATTCCCTAAACCTTTTGATAAATTTTTGTCCTAACCTCTGACTGCATTAAATGTAAAGAGCCTGACAGACATGAAATCTAGGCACACATTCCTCTTTTCCACTGAACAATTTCAACTCTTGCTGCTAATTACAAAATTCTTGCCTGAGTGCCACTGCTCACCAAGTTACTTAATGTCTGTGCTTTTTAGAACAGCTACATATTTTTCTATAACTTCATTTTTTACAACATACTACTCCCCAAAAACCTCACAGATAAGTTTGATTAATTCTAACTACCTAAGAATTTTCCATCTTCCCAGCTTTATATCATCCATAGGTTTGATCACCTCCTCACTATGTTCCAAGATATTAATTAATGAGACATAAAACACAAGGAAATTTCTGTGGGACAAAACTTCTTCTATCTTGAATCATTAAAATGAAATAAAACCTAAAGTAATTGTTGAACTAGTCATAAATCAGCAATCTATTTAATTAAGTAATCCACCTGGCTTCAAATTCTTATGAGTTTTTTAAGTTTTGCTGAATCAAAGAAGCTACAGCAGACTTCTTGAGAGGACTGCTACCTTCTAAAGGTTTCAAAAGTCATTACAAGCACTACTTCCAGTCTCCTCCATTCCCCAGCCTCAGAAATACGAAGCAATTCTATTTTAGGCTGAGATTTCTAGGTCTGTTTACAGGGGAGCAGGGTGGGGGGAAATGTTTCTTTTCACAGATTTTGTTACTAAGTATTATATAAAAGATATAAAGATATAAAAAGATATAAATATTAAGTATTAAATAAAAGACTCACAAGATATTTTTGCAAGAAATTAATAGAATCATAGAATTGTTTAGGCTAGAAAAACCTTTATGGCTATCAAATACAACCATTAACCCAGCACTGCCAATTCACCACTCAAATATGTCCTGTGTCTTAAATATCTGCAGGGACAGTGACTCCACCACTTCCCTGGGCAGCCCTTTCCAGTGTCTGACCACTCTTTCCATGACATTTTTTTCCTAATACCCAATCTAAACCTCCCCTGTGCAACCTGAGGCCATTTCCTCTTGTCACTGTTACCTGGGAGAAGAGACCAACCCCACCTGGCTACAACCTCCTTTCAGGGGGCTGTAGAAAGCACTAAGGTCCCCCTGGCCTTCCTTTTCTTTGGGAGTTAAAATTAAGAAAGTTAGGGTTCATGAAGAAGGATGAGGAAACAGAGCAGCTGTGTATCTGGATGCTGCAGTTCCTTGAAATTCCACAAACCATCCAACAGAACCCCCCTGCTCAAAAGCATCTTCACCATGGTCAACAAAACCTTACACCTCTACAGACTGAAAAATTTAACAGGCAAATGCCTGCATGGGAAAGCATTTGAGAAAACAGAGTTTAAGAAGTTGTCAGTCCTTGGCTGGTCTCTGTAAAGGGTCATATGAATGTTTATCTGGTAAGGAAAAATATATTAAATTGAATAACCCTCTCAAGCCATTTGCCACACAGCACATCATCATTTAGCTTAGCCCCAGCTTGCTCTGACTGAACAAGCAAAACAAAAATTTCATTAAACTTCATAAAATAACCCAATCTGGGTCAGTGGAGATAGCAGTGTTATGTCTATGTGTTTGATATGCTGTTAAATATTCATTCCAATTAGAAATTATTTGTGCAATTTAGGGTAAAGCAACCACAGAGATCATGTTTACATGTGTCAGGAAGCACCAAGATGGATCAAAATTTAAAAAAACTCCACCTACAAATTTGATGATTAAAGGTAAAACTGCTGTGAAGCAAAGAAAAAAAAACAAACAGAAAAACAAAATGAGAAAAGAAGGCATATCTAAAAGTTGAAAAAGCAAATTGGCAATGGTTTCAGGGTCTGAAATTAGAGGACCTGGAATTTCTGTGCATTCTCAGGAGCCAGCAGCATGGAAGGCTGTAGGAGGTGATGTCAGAAGTGTGTCTGTGCCTCGCCACTGGGCTCAAGAGAGACCTGATAAGCAGATTTCTGGTTTGCTTTGGGCCCTGGCTTCCATTTTATCAAAGGTTTCATAAGAGTTTACAACTTTCTTTGTGAGCAACACAGACTTCATACAACCAAAATCTGAATCAAAGGCAGCACGTGACTTTCATTTTGACTTCAGAATTATTATTATTTTCATTATATAGTGCACAACCACCTCAATTATCAGGAACACTAAGAACCATCCAGATAAAAACTAACAAGTACAATCACCTATTTGTAAGGCATCAGAGAATAATTATAGTGCCTGACACCCTCCCCCCCAAAAAATGAAAAATACAAGTGTAGTTGATAACAAAAAGGAAAATAAAAAAAAAGGTATGTATGCACAAGCTTTATAATACTGAAATAAACAACCTGTTTTCTCAGAGGACCTTGTATTAGAAAAATATAACTGAAATTGTTTCCAAATAACTGATTCCACTCCATTAAAAAGAAAAAAAACATACAGCAGTGACCACTTTCTAAGATAACACTGGAATAAATAATTGCTTGGGAAATATGCTATGGCTGGTGCATCCCCTTAATCACTTAAGACCACACACTACAGTTTAAAGTATGATTTTAAATAGATATGAAAGCCTAACCCTCTGTTACTAGTAAAGTCCAGTTCCACAGTGCCTGGTAACAAATTATTGTGAGAGAACAATCAAACCTTGCTGTTATCTGTGCTGACCCAAATCTCCTTTAGTGTCTGACTGCCAGTGGTTCAGCTTCATTACCTCACTGTATTAATTACTGCATAAAGAGAAAACCAAGATTTTTCCTATACTTTCTCTTTCCTTTAGTACAACATTCCATTATAGAAAATTAAAATCAAGAAATTACTCTAAGAAGCCTATTTTTGTTGAACAAATGGGAAAACTGAAGACCATTCAAGGGAATCATCAAAATAACTGAGCTAATGACAGGTCTGATTCTTCTTGAGAGAGATGAGTGTCTTAGGTGGTAAATAATTAGGTAAATAATCAACCCTTTCTTTCAAACAGGCTCTATTGCCTTAATTTTGTAATTTACAAAAACTCCATACAATCTTTTTGCATGATTCTTCATTTTATTTCAGAAAAATCTCTGATTTTACTTTTTTTTTTCCCTTAAACAGTAGAATATTTTAGTCTCATGTTTTAATACGGCTCTCAGCTTAATAGGAACTATGGAAAACTTTGTGAGACAATCTGAACTTTAGTAGGAAACAGACACTTCTCCATGAAACTCTTAAAAATGGGTTTAGCTGGTATTGTCTTTTCATGTATTTTTATCTTAGTACCACTGGGGAAAAAAAAAAGTGACCTACAAAAACCTCTAGAAAAATCAGATCTGACAGTAACATATAGAATGGGTACATTCAAAGGCCAGCTTTGACTTAGGGAGGCCAGCCTGCTTTGTTTGCCTTGTCAGTCTGTAGCCAGTGTGGACAGACAAAACCTCCTCCAGCAGGTAATTCAGAGCAGAAACCAGCTTGGGGTGCTCCTCATCACCCACTGGGGAAGCTGAATTATTGTACCAACCCCAGGAACCCAAGGAGACAAATATTCCTGGGTTAGATTAACCTTTGTGCTCCCTGCACCATCCACTCCTGTGACTCCTTGTAGGGTGCAGCACAGCAGTACCACTGGGGTCACACCATTCTGTTGTGTTCACACCAAGATCTACCACTGGGAGGCTGTTCTTTGATTTCATTTATTACTGGGTTGGAAGGCTATACAATCCTGGTTTCATAACTTCTAAATACTTTTCCTATTTAAATGCCTTCTCATGTCTAATGGTCCAGTTGTTATTTATTCTGAACAACCTCTTCTCTCCAAGCTCTTAGTTCAAGTCTAACAGAGCTTTAGTCCTTCTACATTTGGATAAGGAACAAGCCTAGGTGTAACCTCACCATTTTCGTAGGAAAAGAGATTTCATCTTCCATGTTCAAAACCTGTATTTTTCATTTTATTATATCAATAAGCATTTTATCCTGAACCAAAATTCTCCAGTTTATTTTTGCATATAGGTTTTTAATTCAGTCCATCTGAAGATAAAACTGCAAGGGATAGCAAGTGTGCAACTTACTCTGAACAAGGACAGAAGTACAGCTGAATGCTGATACTTCAGAACTAATTATCTTAACTCCCTTGAATGGGCATTAACCTCCACATATCACACAATCAATAAGGCTGAAAAAGACCTCTAAGATCAGAGAGCCCAACCTTTGGCCAATCATCACCATATCAACTAAACCACAGCACTAAAATGCGATATAGTAAAGACTGGGACATTCTTCAAAGAAAATGGAACTTTTTTTCCTTTGGGAAGTTACCAGGCCCAAGAAAAAAAATAAATCTGTCCTTCTCAACATGTTTTCCTCACCAATATCTCTGTTATGTATCTGGAGTGGCATTTGGTCAGCATTTTCTGTATGGGATTGCAATTTTTTTTCATTTTACATATTAATAACCACATTCCATCAGGCCAAAGATACACCTATCCTCATATTGTGTCTTTAGCAAAGGCTGAGAGCAGAGGTCTGGGAAGAGCACCAGGACAAGAAAAGCATGCAGGGATGGACTGTGGGATCCCTCTGCAGCCTTCAGGGACTGGGCTCTGTGTTCTTCTAAGCAAGAGTTGATGCTTTTCTGTTGACACTCCAGATAATCCAGATAATCCTGCAGTATGTGCAGTGGCTTACAGTTAAAACTATGCACTATGAAAAAAATACCACCTCCTACTTGTTCTGAATCTGTCACTTGATAATTTTATTTGATCCCCTCTGGGTCTTGTTCTACAAGAGACACTTAATGAACATTCCCTGTTCTTTTTTTTCCATTACACTCCCATATAGATTTTTATCATTTTCATCTTTAGCTGCTTCTTTGCCAGGCTGAAGGTTCTCAATCTATTTAATTGCTCTTTATCATCACTGCCACCCATTTCTAGTTCTGTTATCTCCCTTTTTCCCCCCCCCTCATTCTTCCTTTAAATCCAGGGCTCAGAAGGAGCACCCTGAGGTCAAGACAAAAGCACAGGCAGTTTATAAACTGGCATAGCAGACTCTGCTCTGTGAGCCATTTTTCCCTGATTTTTTTTTTCACCAATCCCGAACACTTGATCAGTGCTTAGATTTGACATGATAAACTCTCCACATTGCTTCCTTCCATGCTAATAATCTCAACAATGGCAGGATTGTTCTCCTCTACATGCATTACTTCACAGCACCAGCAGCAAGCTTCATCCCCAGTTACTAAGCATCACAAGCTCCCTCTTGGGCTCTTCATAATTGGCTTTAATTTATGCTACTCTTATTAACTTAGAATCACTCTGCACTCTCCCTTCTAGATCATCAATGCATACTGGTGTTAATCTTAGCACAGATCCATGAGTAACTCTATCCATCCCTTCTGTTAAACAGGACATTTATTCATCTTCTGGCCATCAGTCTAGGACAAAAAAAATTCCTCTTATGTCAGAGCAGTTTCATTTTGCTCAGCACCTTTGGTGAGTCGTTCTCACAAGACTCCCTGAAACCCCAGTGTACTGCATCAGCTAAATCACACTTACTCACAACCTCAACAGTGCTTTCAAAGACCTCCACCAGACCTGTGAGACTGTTCTGACTCTTTCCTGGTACATCAAACTGTCCATGAACGCTTCAGTTTTCTTCTCCACGGTATTTACCAGAAAACTGGCTGGTATGAATGCCAGTCAGACTTGTCCTGTTCTTTCCCACAGGCTTTCTGGAAGCCTTTTTAAAAACTGGCATCACCTTTGGCACCCTCAGCTTCACTGTTACTGTGAACACTGCTCTCTCATATGCCTTAAGCTACAGGTGCAATATGCTTTGAGCTCTTTTAGATGCTAGTTATCTATTGGACCATTGGCCATCCCATTTCTGATCACTTTGAAAGAACTCATGACAAGTTTTTCTGCCTTTTACAAATCACATATCAGGCTTTAACTTGTTTTACTGTATATTTCATGTTTATTTTGCATTAATTTCACCTTTTTAAAATTTTTGAACATGTTTTTGCAGAGTATCTTTCTGTTCCCTACATCTTGCTCAACCATGCTAAATATCCCTCAGAACTTTTTTAAAGAGTCAGAGAAGCAGTTTTTAGGAAATAGGCATTTTTTCCTGAGTCTCTCCACAGCGGCTGCAAGCATTTTATTCTCCTGACAGTTCCTCTTACCAGGCTGTCCATAAGAACCCTAATCAGTGTCCTGCTTGATACCTTCTCTGTGGCAGATGTGGACTGTCAATAACTCACTGCAGAACTAAGCCATCAACCCCTCTATTTTAAATTCCAGTCTTCCAACATTTGCATAGAAACACTTCCACTTTGGTCTGTCCTTCTGTCTAAATAGGAGCTAATTTTTCCAGCAGTCCTTGACAATTCCCTAGATGACCTTCATCAACTTCTGCCCCACATACTTCAGCCAGCATCACCTTGACCTGTGTGCCTTTCCTGCTTACCCTCATGCAGAACATTGGGATTACACTGCAGACTGATGCCGCACAGCTCTTTATTCTTCACCTTTTTTCCAGCAACTCATGTGCTGCTTCCAGGACTCTTTTGGTAGCCTTACTGTCACCAGCACTTCTCCACCCTGAGAAGACAGCCTAGACTCCTTTTGCTGTAAGCCACTTTGGCATGTGGTTGGAAGGTCACCAAATGCTCCCTTCCAGCACTGGTTACACTCCACAGCAGGAGATGTCTCTCCATCACCTGGAACCAACACCATGCAATGGAATTCTCAGAGCAAAAGGATACTTGGCCATCACCTGACAGCAAGGTCTCATCTACAGGATGAGATTCTTGGATGTAATTTCAGGGTCATTTCTGCTTTGCAGGATTGATGTCCCCCTGCATTACAGCTCCTCATGGAATCCCAGTGGCAGCCTCCCTGGAGACAGGGGTGGGAATACCTGCCTGGACGTTTGCTTTACACATTTGCTGATTGCGAGTATTTTCCTTACACTTTGCATGTTGTGACTTTCACAAGAGTTCAGCTGCATTAATCTGCAGTGAGCATCTTGCAGTGTCATAACTATCCCTTTGATTTAACAGCTGCATTAATACTGTTGAGGGCAAGTAAAAAGCTTCTTTTTATTTTTTTTCTAACAGGAGATCCGTTATCACCCTATAGCCTGAGAAGCCAAAGGGTCTTGGCTAAATGGCCTCAGACACAATACTTGTGTTTTAGGCTTATTCTTACTGTATTCCATTGAAATTTTCACTTGGCGTCTCTCCCTCCAGAGACTTTGATTCAGACTGTCCTCATCCTCCTGGAAGACATTGGTTTTCTAAAAATCTAAAACCATTCTAGTGGTTTTCTAAAAATCCATCTTTAATATTGGACTGGTTGGTGCTTGTGAAACTGTAAAGTATTTATTTATTTTGTGAAACGTTAACTTCTCTGCCTTCCATTCAGCATCTTTAATCCATTCCTCAGGTTCCCATAAACCATTTTCAAGACAATCCTATGAAAGTAAGGAGGAGTAAGAAAGTTTATTTTTTCTTGTGTAACACTCTGGTATCATTAACAGACATTTCCCATAACTACTAGGCAATCATGCTTTATAATCTAACAGATCACAGCCACTTTATGATAGCATGAAAGGATTGATTGTGCAAGCCCTTAAACACTGCTTCCCTAAGACAACAGAACACATAACCAGCCACAACTTTTAGTTCAAAACAGAAGCACACAACTGTTTTTTAAGATGCAGCCTCTTCTGCAGTGTTGAGGGGAGCTGTACTTACAAACACACCCTTCACCAAATCAAAGAGTATTCTACATAACCAAGACTTGCTGATTCAAAGTGGGACCTCACGCGTTTAGATTCCAAATTTAGATTTCTTACTATGAATTCTACTTTCAATTACACCAAGTCTGCTGCATTTTGTTGGCTCTGATGTACACAGCTTTCGACACAAAAGAAGTCTTGAGAGCTTCCACACACACGCTGTCACTGCTGTATTTACAGGCAAGATGCTCAAACATTTGCATTTTATTGTAAGGGGTAAATTGTGCCATACAGTACAGAAAAATTCAATACTGATTCACAAAACAGGCCTGATTTTTCAGTTGATAGAAAATGGTTCTAGTTCCCTTTCCACCATCAAATCTAATTTAAAGTAACCCACTGTAGTGCAAATACATCAGATACTTAGTAATCTCCTGTAATGGCAGGGAAATTCATCACAAATTGCTGAATGTTATGAATCATCTTGTGAACACATAACTGCCATACACTGAAAAAGGCGCTTTAACAAGTGATTTCATTCATTTATGTCAATACTTCATAATTAGCACAGAGAAGTGTCTGTAAATTGAACTCTTCAGCATCACACTGCTTAGTTACCGTTTTTTAATATTTTCAGCACTTGATGTAATGGAAGACCCCATTAAAATTTTGTGCCAATTACAAATGACATTTTCATTTTCTCTTCTAAATGTGTTAGCACAAGCTAATGAACTCGATGTTCAACAAAGCCATAAGCATATGCTGACCTGTACTACATAAACAGTTCAGCTGTCTTTATCAGGGATATTAATGTGAGTTTTTGATGGATATTTAGGTCTACTCACATCAAATGTGAGTATTTGATGGATATGAGCAACCCTGTTGCTCAATAACATATAATAATAAAAGAACTACTGGCCTACGTGGAAGTTAGTGCTGATGCTCACTCAGAAGTAACAGCTGACAAGAAAAACATGACAGCCAGATGCTTACAAGAGCTCTCTTCTGCACACCAGCCTGAAGACCTAGACTTGTCCACCTTTTCATTTGTAACTGAAGAACTCCAAAAGCTTTGCACAAGGCACACAGCATTTTGAAAGCATTATGATGTACCCAAAACCAGAGATCAGGATCTTACTATTCCCCAACAGAGATTCAGCTTTTCTACAGAGACCTTACAATTTCAGGGCTTGAGCGCCCACAAAGCCATACCTGAACTATGGTTTCCTGGCAGGTACTTTAAGCACTGGGTGGAAATAATTAATAATTTCTACTTGGATTCCATAATCTCAAGATGCCAAATCACAATAATTTAACAGTTTAGTGGTGACAGCTGGTTGGTTGTACCTATGGGGTGCACAGTCTTCGCCCATTTTAACAGCAAAATAAATCATTCTCTCTGCAGCTTCCTTTGCAACTGGGCATAACTCAAACTGTGCCCAAGGCCAGCTCCTGCAGAGGGGCTGACACAAGGTGACTTGGTCACCCACAGGAATTTGCAGTAGAACCACATTCTCTCAGGAGCAGTTTAGACAAACTGCTCTCCTAGACCAGAAAAGTGCAAGACTATAAATATATCCATGATCACAGTGATAATTCCACTTTGACGCTTCTTACCAGGATAACTTCCCACTCATCAGTTCTAAAAAATCCTCAAGCCCCAGCTTTGAGCTTTTCTCATCCTTCATGGCTTCCCAGGAATCCAGGCATGCAGACCCATGGACTAATTTCCATAGGCTGTGCACACCAAGGTAAACATGGAAGAAAAGCTTTGCCTTACTCTAATGCTGTTAATTAATGACCAAATAATTATTAAAATAATCTAGTATTTTCCTGTGCTTTGAAATAGGAGACCTAATCTTGAGCTCTTATTACATACTGCTTATTTTTACTTTTATTTCTTAATTGAAATTGAAAAAAGTGTTGTCTTTTCTTTTAATTTTACAAGATTTAACCCTTAACAAGGTATACATATCTCCACTGGACACTTATTTGAAATTACATGTAATTCTTAATTACATCTTCTTAATTCTGCAATTTTCCTCACACTTTCAATCCTTCAGTGCTCGTTAAAAAACTTTACTGATAAAACATCCAAAACATCCAGACATGCAAACTTGTCTCTTGCATCTAAATTTTCTCCTTTTCAAGGATATCCAGGCCTGTAACTGCTACTAGGTTTATCAATAGAAAATCTATCTATTTAAAGGGATAAAAAAACCCCAACTTCAGGCTACTTAGTGTTCCAATTCTCAACAGTTACAATAAACCATAAAAAGTAGGAAAATCCCATCTCTGCTTCCACACTGCCTTTAAAGTATTTTTGCTCCTTTTAGTAGTCAAATATAGATTTTTCCATGACATTTTGATTAGGCTCTTACTGTGAACACATTAAGTGATAATTGGTCCAAAAATACTTATTGAGCCAGGAATATCAGAATACAGTAAATACCAGGAGCACCATAGGCAGCAGTATGAATCACTCCACATACCTGTGGTTTTCCAGGTTCCTGTGCTTAGTCATGAGTACACTCTTCATATTCTTGTACACAGAACACAATTTCTGCCAATTTTTCTTCTTGGCTTCTACACTGCCACCTGTAGTCATACAAGAGAAATTAGCAATATTTTATGCTGTAAATCCTATTAGCACAATGTTTCAGCTCACTTGTTTTTCTAGACAAACATTCTAAAGCGTAAAAGGTGCATTTCAATGTTCAAACCAAGTTATTTACATTTTTCTCTTTAATACATTTGAAGAAAAAAGAAAAAATAATTACCACCAAACAATCCCAATTCATTTTAAACCAAGAGAACATTTAAAACTCCCCAACTCCTTGCAGATTTTTATTTTATCCTCCTTGCTTGGTGGACACATCATAACCTTGACAGAGCAAGATGACTTCTGAAGCGGCAACACAAAAACATGGGCACCTAATTACTTGGTAAATACAAAAAAACCCAACTGGATTTGTTCTTCCATCTGAAAAATTAACATAGTTTTACAGAAACATAATATCTGTGCTCAGCTTATTTACCTTTTATAGGTTATAAGAAAATGTATGCAAACAAAAATTGCTAGTATTTGAAAGATTATCTCATAGAATTAGCAGTGATCTTGAACTTTTTTATGCAATGAAAACCATTCAATTTATTCCAGGCTTACTGCACTTCGAGCAATGTGCCACAGATCCTGCTAAATTAACAATTCACAACAAAATAAGACCTAAACACAGTATACCCGGAGCCCTCGTGTTAATCCTTCCCTGAAAATGTGAAAAAACCAGAAAATTCATGCCTTCCTGGAAAAACCAAAGCTTCCTGGTGTTCAGAACACGGGTTTCACCGAATAGCGAAGTTTCGGAGTAGAAGCTCTGGGGGGAAACCTGGCTTTTGCACGCACATGCCTTCTCCTTTCTCCCAGCTAAGAACTGCTCACCATCCGTGGAAGCGGGCGCCCGAATGCTCCCACTACGCGTCTCCCTGGAAAAACGCTCCGGAGTCAGGAGCGGGCAGAAACAAACTCGTGTCCCCGCACCACGGGAGGCTCCGGGCACCCGCACCCTGCGCTGCCCTACGGCGGCGACACCCGCAGCCGCCACCAGAAACCTCACACTGAATAGAACAGAAACCGAAATCAAACGCGATTTCCAAGAACAAGTTGGTCTTAGAAGAAAAAAAACCAAATCCGATGATATAATAAGGAAATAAAATTCCCAAGCTCCGGCGAGGCTGCCCACGTCCCGACGCACCCGTCCAGGTAATCCTCTCGCCTTCCCCCCAGCGCCGGCCGCTCCCGTACGGGAGAGGCTCCACTGGCCGCGGGAGCCCCCCGGGACCCGGCCACC
>VXBC01002434.1:1098717-1142497 GCA_013399945.1 Ploceus nigricollis | reverse complement strand
GAGGCCTTCCAGCCAGCTAGGCCAAGCGCTTCCTCCCTCACGAGTGGCCGCTCCCCCCTCAGCTGCCGGCCGGCAGAGGGGAGCGGTTCGGCCACACGCCGGGGATCCTTATCGCCGATGCTGGCCGATGTAGAAACCCACACCGAGGGTTGTGGAAAAGGAAGAGAGAAGGGCCCCTCTGTACACACACTCGAAGGGATGGCAGTGACAAGACCCCAGGAGCAAGGCCTGACAGCAACTTTTAAAGGGAGGTGGAGACAGGGGAGGGGATTACACCTTGACCAGTCAGGGGTTCTCAGGGGAGGAGTATTAGGTGGGATTACAACTCTCTGCAACCAACGACGGAACTAAGGGGAGGGGAACATACTTGCACAACAAATAGGGGTTAGGGTTTACATGACTGATAGGGAAGGTTCTGGAGAATGGGGAAGGGTTTACAATGATGGATGGGGAGTAGGGGCAGGGTTACATTGACTGACACAGAAGGGACTGGAAGAGGGGTAGGGACTAGGGTTGATAGACAGGTATGGGGAAAGGGCTTAACATAGGGCTAAACCATTTTATGAAAACTGGGGTACAAAGGAACAAACCATTAAACAATAAAATAGATCTCTGAAACACACTACTACACTTTACCTTTCCCAAATGTTTTATTCTAATCCTAATATTTTGGGACCCAACCTTTTCAAGGAAATCCATACAGTCATGTTACAAACTGTGATATCACCCTGTAGTCTAGACATATTAAGAAGTAAGCTACAAAAATAAAATCGCTTTTCTTCATCTAGCCTTCTGCCGAATTAAGGTTATTTTCAGTTCCTCTTCTTACATCTCATAAGTGAGACGCCAGACTACCTGAATATTTAATGAGTAGTAAACCAGAAATCCGTAAAAGTAGCTAATATAACACACATATTTTGATAGCAACATGGACAGGTACTTATCTGAGAGAAGTTTGTGCAATTTACTTCCACTAGATTAATAAACAGCAATTTTATCTAATCATATCTGCGGCCATTCCTAATGTAATAACATCAAAATCAAACAAAGCTTACACTAAAAAAAGTGTAAATTAACTCAATAAAGATGAGGATAAGAATTGATACAGGCATGTAGAAATTGTTTTTTTAATCTACTCCATCCAAGAAAACACTCCTGATCTTTCCCTTCAAAACCAAACAACCTAGTGGCACACTGATGCAATAATTCAGAAAACAATGTGAATATTTAAAATGGTTGTGCCATAGCTCTGCTTAAAAAGGCATTTGTTAAGCATACAGAACAAGCTTTTACAGCTGATATGTAATAAATTTTATTTTGTCTCTAGACTATGTTTATCCTCTTTCTTTTGAGCTTATGGTACATGAGACAAAATTGTTAAGTTTTTCAGTTTTACCTCCTCACCTAAATTTCACTTAAATGCAACTATCAATACACCAAGAGTTACCAACTGGTGAATAGCATATGAAATTCCATATTTACCTACAGTAAGGTCTGCCCATGACTTCGAGGACTGTGTCTCTTCAAACAGTACCTCAGCAACAGAAACCACATTGACATGCCTCCAGTGCAGAAGAATTCATTTTCCACTAAGCCCTTCATAAACATAATGTTATGTCAACAGGTGTCTTTCCTATAACTGTTACAAATGTATTAAATGCTAGTAGCAAGTTCTTGTCTTTTTCACTGAAGCATGGCCAGTGCACAGACTGTTCCCTCTGCAAAAGAAGTCATTGTTCCTTTCAGGTCTTACACAACACTGCTATTAAATCTAGCCCATCACAGGAGAAATGCTCTCTCGATTCTTATTTTCAAACCAAGAAAACAAGCATTTGGTCACTTAATAATGACTATTAATCAGACACTATCATACTTGCCTTGGGTGTGTGAGATGAAGACAATTAGATCAGTCATGCACAGACCCCTTCTTTCACCTCCTCTCCTCTATACCACCCACCTCCCAAAGAGCTCTGCCTCTTTTTCTTCAGCAATTCAGGCTTGGAAGAATAAATTCCATTGTAAGAATGATTCAGAGACAAACTGAAAGCCAAGTGAAATATTGTTCTCCCAAATCTGACAGGAAAACTTATAGGATGGAAACACCCAGAAGATACAACCCAGTTCTCTTATAATATGCTCCAGAAAGCATTACTTATCACTGTCCCCTCATTCCCAAAATATATACATCAACTAATGTGTTGCTGTAGTACTGCAAATTTCCAGTTTTCCAGATGATGAGCTGTGACTCAGTACTCCTACTGATACATCTCAATGCACCATCCATTTGGTTTATGTGCTGGTAAATCATCTCTTCCTTTCCTTCCACCAGAACTTACTAGAACCATCCTATGTCTGCAGGTCTAATCTGCCACACCATGTCCTGCCCTGTGCATCTGAGACCAGATCAGGTGAAAGCTCTTCTACTCCAGTATTTTTCTGGTCTAGCTCCTTGTTTCAGTTGCTACCAAGTGTGCTTACAGCTCTAAGAGCATGCAGGTCATAATCTTAAACTTTCCAGGCTGGACTACACCCTTATTTATTGTATAGGGAAATCTGAACAATGGGCACAGAGGTCTTTCACTTTGTGTCAAAGGAGTTTATAGAAACTACTTCGGAGAAAATATGGTTTTGTTCTCTACATGCAAAATCCCTTTTAAGAGTCAGTGAGGTGATGAAGCAAATTTTGATCCCTTTATAATCAAAAGAATGACTTCAGTGTACTCTAAGGAAACCAGAACTTGGCATAATAAAGTCAACAGCTGGTTGAGGAAGAATAACAGTGTGGGCTCTTTGATGTTCAGTACTGAACACAAACAATCAAAGACAAAGTTAGGATAGCACATGACGTTTCTGAGTAGTAGTAAGGAGTTAAAACCGTTCCATAAGCCCATTTATCAAGAACCAATTTTCTTATAGGAAAACCATCCATTGCCCATAATAGCGGCAAAAAAATACCCAATAAAACATTTAGCATGCAAGAATATTGTGCTAATGAGAAATCTGTGCTAAACAGTCCTTATGAACTATGCAAAATGTAGTGCAAGCAGCTGGGAAGTTATCCCAGTTTCAGGGAGTCCTCTTGCCTCAATTTGCTATGTACACTGAACATCAGCACGGAGCAAATGAAGGTATTTTAATATCTTCAGCCTCTGTCAAAGCTCTGCAACATTCCCCAACGGACAGCAGAGACAAAAACAGGCAGACCTATGGAGTAAAAAACCAGTTCTAGTTAAAACTATTAATTGAATTTTAACATCTGCTTAGAGACATTCATTAGCCAGTGAGCACTGAAATTTACACCAGAGAACTTCAGAGTTGGAGAGGAGATGAAATGCCCTGACATGGGATTCAGAAAAGCCAAGGAAATGAGCTGGCAGTGGGAAGGAATTGCTCATGGTGGTAGTGGGAGATGTGTGGCCAGACCTCTGCAAGGGTAAGGAAATGTTATAATCCTGCACACTACATCTAAGCAAACAGAACTACAAAGGCTCTGTCTCCAGCCAAGCCAGAAAATCCAGGAGGCAGCTGATCAGCTCCCCTAGAACAAGTTCTCCCTCGAAGAATCAGCTTTAGCTGAAATCATGGGGAATGAATAACAGTTGCCTATAACAACAACCAATTTCCTTACGTTACATCTTTCCTCCCCAGTTAAATTATCATCCTTCTAATAATAGGACCATCAAGAGCCTTTTTCTCCTTCTTTGGAAAAGAATAGCTGAGAGTTATGTTCAGTGATAAAATGTTACAAAACCCGGACAGCATTTTAAGACAAGAGGCTGTTTCAATTTGATGGTGTTACAATCATTCCAAACTCCTTGTTTTGGAGTTACAAAATCTCCAACCATCAGGACAAGAAAGTGAGATTTTCCTTCACATCAATTTATTCGTTTCCAACTATTTCTGGTCTCTACTCAATGAATATGATAATGCCAGCAACCATCTAGCTCAAGCAAAGTAAGGCTTGAGTGTCAATTCCATGGAAACACAATCATTTAATGAAACTCTCCTACTTCATCTACTGTGCTTTAAAGTATTTCCCTTGCCATCTCTGTAACAGGTTCATGATCAGTGCTGCTTGTTAACTAAACACATGTAGTAGCATCAGTCTTATTTCTTAGGATGGTCTTCACCACAGGTCTGCCCAAACCCTTACTATGTTCTTCTCCAAGTGGATTTCAGTAGATCTTGTCGCTTTTTTCTCCCCCTAAAGAATACATTGGTTTGCTGAAACCTTCTTCAAGGAGAAGCCAAAAAGCAATACAGTTTACATTTAGATTCCAATACAGGTTAAAAAAAAACCTGTATTTTTCACCTAAAGTAGAAGAGCTCTGTTCCAACAGACTGGGAAATCATTACAAATTTTTATCTGCTTTTAAACAGATTGCAGCTAATATGGGCCTACAAATTAGATGTCCATGACCACATAACTCCCTGGGAAATTTATCCCTTTTTGTCTTCATCAGCCATTGAAGCCATTCATTAATCTGTTTTCTAATGCAACCACTTCCCTGGACCAAACCTATTTAGAGACACCACTGGTTATTAAAAGCATTTGCAATAAAACTGACATGCATTTCTAAGAACTGCTGTGTAAATCAATATAATTTCTTAATTGGTTAACCAAATAGCTGCCATGCTAATGAGTCACACAGAATCACAGAGAATCACACAGAACCACTGGGTTGGAAGAGACCTTCAAGATCATCGAGTCCAATCCAGCCCTAACACCTCAACTAGCAGAGTAACTGCAATTCTCTGCAAACATCTCTTTCTGCCTGATTACACTTCTTCAGCCACTACACAGCTGCACAGGAGGAAAAGTTCCACTGCCCCTTTTTCTGCTCCTTACAGTCATTTCAGCTCATAACATTTCAACACGTGGACTGTTAATTTTCCAGTAGTTTGGATCTCTTTAGAATATATTATTAAAATTTATTTGTAAGGGCTCTGTCTCTAACTACCCATGCAATATATACATTTCTAAAGTGAGGGGTTTATAACAGCTATGAATAGGATAATCAGATGACTGACTGCCTAAGGAAGAATTGTAGAACATCTTGGAGAGAAAGCACAGGAGAAATCACAAATTTTATATATGCAAATGCCAAACTTAATTATGGGTCAATTTGATGTAAATAAACTCCAAGATCTTTCCATGATAATACTCTGAACTCACAGGTTGTGAAATTGAGTTAACTCCAATGCAGTTTTGTGAGTACTAAACATCACTTGTGTGAGTACTAAACACTTATTGAAGAGACACCTTTCAAGATATGAGTATCTGATGCTCCTAAATGATAAGAATAAATATAAAACATTGAGCTAGACAATCTAATAGAACTCTTGCAGCTGGGGCTGCATTTCAAATGATAAAATACAGCCTCCTCACTGGCAATTGTTTCAGTTAGTGGAAACAGTTTTGTCAAATATATGGTGTTTTGCCAAAAAGAAAAGGCACTGATATAGCTTTCTATAGTTTCCTGCTGGGTTATTTGCCACTGTTTGAGGCAACACAGTATATATCTGAATTGTCTTTTCCCCTCTCTCAATTCAACCTCATTTACTGGGTTTTAAGTTTTAATGTAGCCCGTTCAAGATGGAAGAGTCAGCCACAAAGTTCAGATTGTGACTTGGGTCACAGCTTCCCCAGAGTCTGCTGAATGAAGTACCTTTGGTTTAGGATCCTCTTTAGATTTCCTTTCTCCTATTCACAGTCAGGACAGGGCACAGAGGGAGGTGATATCTCCTATTAGGCTTCTGATCAGGTCGAGCCAGGGTTGCATTCCAATTCCCTGATTACTTTGAGAGCTGCATCTGTGAAGAAAATTGACAGAGCTATGGAAAATTGTATAACAATGCTACCTAAACGGAAGCTGGACTTCAGATTTAAGAGGAGTGGCCCTTTGCCAATCATGGATTTTTTCTTTACTCCATGCTGAAGGGGTGTATCTCAAATCTCTTAATACAGAGGTTATTCTTCGTGTGAGTAATTTCATCCCTAGGTCTAATACAGGGTTGGAGTTACTTTCCTACCTACATTTAATCATGGGCTCATATGCCCCAATTTACTTCACAGGTGCACAAAAATATTAGGATGAATAAAATTCCCTACACGTGGTTCAGCATCTTTTTTCAGCACTTCCACATGCTGAGTTTTCATTTGTTGTTAGCAATGACTGATTTTTAAGCATGCTACAGTATGAGATGGAACATTTTATTGCCAATTATAAGATGAATTAATGATTCCTGAAAGCAGGCTGGCAAAGTTGGGAGGCACTAATAACCTTTTCATAAAATAAGAAAATGAATCCACAAAAAAAAAAAAAAAAAAACCCAGCAAAAAACCCCCAAACAAACAAACTTAAAAAAGCTCTCACAAAAAAAAACCCAAACACAGCACAACAACAACAACAACAACAACAAAAAAAAACCTGAAAAGAAAAAAACCAAAACAAAACAGAAACAAAACAGGAAGAGCACGAATTTGCAATTGCTCTTGCAAATTGCAAGTCTTAAAAATAAAATCTTCAGGCTCTGTCCCTCTCCCGAGATTAATTTTCATAAAGGTTAAATCAATACCATCGGAGGAAAAAAATAAAAACCAGACAAAGAATGCCATCACCATTTCTGTTCCTCAGAGTTGCTGTGGATCATCTATTTATTGTCCCAAGCAGTGTAGGAGAAGTGAGATTGTGGATGCCATGGGAATGTCTGGGGGTCTGTTCTGTTCCCTCGACACAAAAGGAAGCCATTCCCCAAAGCCCCTGAGATATTACTGCAGTGAACTTCATTAATAACAACTAATAATGCACAAAGATGACCTGGTAAGGGATATGTACCAAGGAACTTAATGCCATCAGAATAAAGGCCCTTTTTGGTTTTATACTCCATGAGACAGTTCAGGATCCGATTTCATGAACCTGTTGCCATGCAGGGCCTTTAGAAAATGTTGGAAATTCAGCGTTTACTCATAAGGATTTCCTGAGAGAATCTTTTCTGTGGTGAAAACTCTCTGTTTTCCCAGAGTCACAGAGTGGTTGGGTTTGGAAGGGACATCTGGAGCACACTGCTGCTGGTAGCTCCATCCTATGGCTTATTTTTAAAAAATTCTTGGACATGAGGGAAAATGTTTATATTTACACTTAACAGATAAAAAGATTATGGAAAGCACTAACAACTTCAGCACAGGGAATTTTCAGGGAAATTAATGACTAGCCAAGGTTAATGGCCCTCAGCTTCACATTGGCCCATCAACTCTCTCAGTCAGTCATTAATTCCCAGGAAATGCCTTGTGCCTTGATTGTTATTGCTTTAATACATTAAATTCAACTTAAAGGCTTGACTTAATGTTTAGCCACTATAAAGTAAAATACAAGGAAATGCTCCTGCTGGACATACTCACTGTCAAATATATTTTTGTTTACCTTTTTCTCTGTAGGCATTTAAGTAAAGGAATTGAATACTCATTTACCAATTTGCTTTGATTTTACTACTCACAGTAGTACTCCAATCTTCTTTGTCATTTATTTTATATTTCATTAAAGATCGCTTATCTGAGGTCAAATTTGATTGAATGTGCCAAATATAAACTATTACATTTAACGATAAGATAAAGAAATTAAAATTTGATCAGAAATAGTTCTGTTGTAGCTCATTAGTGCCATACTGATGAAAAAAACTTGCAGAAAAAAAAGACACTATGGCTATTTACAATCTCCAGCAGAAAGTGAAAAATCAATTACTATTTTGGCCCCAAACCAATTGAAAGGTGGAAATGTGCTGGTGCCAGTTTTCCTTGTGAAATTTCTGCCATCATGACCTCCACCTCAGGGAAAAATGCTGTGGACAGGGTGATGCCAGTTGTCCTTGTGAAATTTCTGCCACCACGACCTTCCCCACAGGGAAAAATGCTGTGGACAGGAATTTTTTCTGCCATGTTCTGATAAACCTGAGTCGGATTTAAATTTTTTTTAAAAAGCCAAACCAAAAAAGTCCCACCACCCGGATTTAGTGTGAATTCTGGTCTAAAAGCATGGATCCCAGCAAGGCTGAAAATGTTCTGGTTTTTTTCTTGAGTCATTTTATATGTTTCTCATCACATATGCTTGGCCACATATTTAAACACAGCCAGTTCATTTTCCTTCAACACATGAAGAAAAAGCTACTTTCTTCAACATCACACTCAGACTGTCAGTGTTTCTATTTCATTCACTGGCTGAATAATGTACTTCTTGCCATTGTGGAAAATAGTTGCACATGGGCTGAAAAGCCTGTTCCTGAAACTTGCTTTTTAACATTTCACTGCCAAACCTCGTTTCTGGTGCTGCTCCATTAGAGCCAACAGAATTATGATGGGGATAAAGCTGACATTGTAATGTGCCTGTGTACTAAGGTGAGGTTTGATTTGATGTGCACATAAAAGCACATCAGAATCACCACTGGATTCCTGTATTAAGTTTTCAGGAGTCTGGGAAATGTCATGCAGTCACTGTCATGCATTGCTGAAGACGGTATTCACTTAAAAGTCCTTGGGATGTGAGATGATGCTAAGTCAGGCCAAAATATGAGACAAAAGCTGCTTATAAAGGGATTCAGGCTACTTGGTCTCTATTTTGACTGATACTTGCTGGATGAGTGACATTGTATATGTCACCTTATCTCTGCATCAGTTATGCCAGACTTAAAAATGAGAAATGCTCATAAAGTAAAAGAAGAAAAAATGTTATTGTCACTTTTAATTTGATACTCCACTCTAGCAAGCCTGCCAATGCAATGCTTGTAGTATAATTCTGGGCCTCAATCAATTCCCCCTTCCCTGGGTTCAGGGGCTGGGATGATGCAGGAATTGGAAGCACAGGGTGGAGATATCCGTGGTCATGTCATGGTTCCACTGTTCATCCATGGTCAGCTTTGAGCTGGAGTGAGGAGACCAGCCAGAACCACAGGGGTTCATGCTGGGCATCTCTTCACCCCACGACCTGGATTGTTGACCTTGCACAATAAGGAGCTTGCTGCAATGATAATGTGGTTAAATCTCCCAAAAGGCCCAACCCAGCACTGGTGAAATGCACACAAAATCTAGGCAGTCTGTTCTCATCCCACCCCTGCAGGAGGGGAACTATAAAAGAAAAGCTACAGAGAAAGAAGAGTGTCAGGCATCCTAAATGAAGAGGTTTTGCAGCCCCCTGAGACCTCTGCACAGCTCTGCCTGCAGGTTTGGGAAGATCCATCCATCCTCTGGCTCCTGTGAGCATGACACCTTCATAACTGCATTTAGAGCATTTAGACTGGGTGTGAGCCAGGGAGTGACTTCAGAGATGATGCACAAATGTGAGGTACCCTACAAAAATCTGTGCTCAAGGTTGAACTATCTCCCCATGCAGGACAGAACTATTCCAAATTTTCCATTCTTGAAACCAGAGTTTCTTACCTTCTCCTGATGAAACCTTTGAGGTGTATTGGGTAATCTGCCTGGGCATTGGCACTGCTGGTGTCAGCTTTACAAAAGCTGCCAGCTCTGCTTTGAATGTGCCACCTTCCCCTCTCTCAGTTGGCTGTTCTTCCCCTTCCTTCAGTGTCGCCCTTGTCACTGGTGCCTTGCTCGACCAAGGGACATGGGCATGGAAATGCCAGGGTGGAACTGGGGAGGGGCAGTGGCTCAGGGCAAAAAAGAGACAGAAATTCCTGGCTGTGTGTCTGTCACACCTCGCTCCCCTCAGCAGGTCCTGTACCAGAGCCAGCAGCCTCACAGGGCTCTCAAGCAGGACAGGGCTCTGGTGTGGCACATGTGCAACAAGATGTGGAAGCAAAGGAAGTTTGGGAATAGAGAGTACAGGAGAGGAAGGGTGAGAAAGCTTCCAGTGAGTGTGGGGCAGAAGCTGACAACAGGAGGAGATGTGTTTCACTTAAAGAGACACAGTGAGTGCAAGCAGCCATCACAGCTCTCAGCATGTGAAATTGTTGAAATTGGCTTGCAGTGGGAAAAAGCGGGGCTGTACTGGGAACTAAACCATCATTTCCAGCCTGTTTGGGGATGGAAGTAACCTTCCAGACACTGGGTGAACGGGAGACCGGCACAGGGAGCTATGCCCAGCTCTTCAGAGAGCCTGGAGCCAGGGCACTCTGTGTGGTTGTAAACTGATTCCATCCCTCTCGGTGGGGTGCTCAGGCTGAGGGCTAATGATGGTAATTGAAATGTCGACCTTAACAGTTTAATTGCACAGCAAACAAATATCATTCAGCTCTACAGCATTTTTACATTTATCAAAAGAAATTGTTTTAGCTACTGTGGTAGATAGATGCAGAGTCAACCAATTGCTGGAACTGCTACAGATCTTCACCTCAAGACCATG
The DNA here is from genome assembly GCA_013399945.1 of Ploceus nigricollis. Taxonomy (NCBI): domain Eukaryota; kingdom Metazoa; phylum Chordata; class Aves; order Passeriformes; family Ploceidae; genus Ploceus; species Ploceus nigricollis. The sequence goes on along the minus strand of VXBC01002434.1, from coordinate 1,132,145 downwards.
TCTGAATCAAGGTATTGCTTAGTTTGTGTTTAAAAAATCCTCCATTTTCCTATAGATACCTCTAATATAAACATTTCATAGCTGCTTAAATTGCTTGGTCTCCCCTCAGCCAGCTGCAGAAGTATCTGCATTTAATATGTTTTCAACAATTGATCATTATTTATTAAAATATTATATAAGAAATTTTAATAATTTATCATATAATAATTTACTTTATAATAATTTCTACAATATATTGAAATTTTCCAAAGTACAAATAATGGTGTCAAAACAGAAACAGAAACACGGAGGGACTCTGAGGTAAGTTGCATTGAATCTAATAAAAGCTAATGACAATAATAAACAAACAGCACAGCTACTCTCTGAAGGCCCTGGATTGTGTAAAGAACAATGAAAAAAAAACATATATGAGGGCCTCTCTCATAATTTTTCAGGTTCTCTTAATATCAGCCTTGGCCAGTGTGTTGCCAGGTTTTTCAAACAATACTACTGTGCCTAATTAAAGCACGGTCCTGGCTGATCCAAAACTATTTCTCAGATTATTTCTGGGAAAACTGTTTCAGAGATTACTTCTCAGGAGCCACAGGGCACCATGACCATTCAATCTCTGCCCATGGCAGGGAGGCTGGAACTGGAGGACCTTTAAGGTCCCTTTCAACCCACATCATTCTGTGGTTTTTTTCCTGGTTTGTGGGAGAAAACGCCATGCCAGAGGTGTGAAACTATTCCAGGGCTTGTGGTGCACCACCAGTTTTGGAGCCAGGCCACTGTGAAGCTTCCAAGGGTCTCATCTTCAGCATCTCATCTGGGACTACCTCCCTGTATCCCTCTTATCCCAGCAGCCATGATGGGCTGCAGGTGGGACTGGCTTCTCTTCTGTCTTCCTTTTAGCTCAGGAAGGATATCACCCGCATGCGAGTCCTTCTTGCAAACATTTTATTAATACAATTTAAAAACAACTACCACAACCCACTCATCCCTCCCCGCTTCAGCAACACACCATCAGACACCTTTCACATACTCCCTCTCTTTTCATCCAGTCTAAGTTTTTCCAAAAGATCAAAAGCTGCTGAGACTGCTGGCCAAGTCATATTTTCCTCTTGTCAGCTAGTACTATTTTCTTAGCAGACACATAGGATTATAGCTGCCCCTTTACTTTTTGGTTTGGTTTTGTTTTGGTTTTGTTTTTTGCTTTTTGGGTGGGTTTTTTTGGGTTTTTTTTTTTTGTTTGTTTCAAATGAGACTTTGCTAAACCTGGGCTGAAATTGCAAATAACTTGCTGGGGAGCTATAGTAAGCAGTTCAAAAGAGCATTCTGGCAGTAAAATTATTTCTAGCCAGTTACATTCTCTGTCTCTCTCATCATTGCCACTGCTCTTTAAGCAAGCTGCCTGTTAACATTTGAGAAGGAGCTCACAGAGGCCTTGATGTGGTTTCATGTGCTCCTTGCCTTCTAAGGACTCTACGTGCAGGTTTGTTTCGTACATCTCTCCTTAGGCTGGGTCACGCAACACCAAGGTACTGCACAGCTCACCCAATAGCCTAACACACATTTTTATGTAGTTTTGAATTATGTTTTTTAGCCAGCAGCCCATTACTGTCTGCCCACCTTTCTTAATATTAGTAATCAACCAACATCTAGGCAAGGGGTTTCTGAGGATGTTGATACAGCATGGTTGAAATCTACCTTGACAGATCATCCTGAACAGAGACTTTGTCTTCTAGGATCCATTAAATGAAGGAAAAAGAATTATAACATGTGCTCTTTCTAGGTGTCCAATACTCTCTTTATTTATTTGGCTGGATTATTTGGCCTCCTGAGCTTCTCCTCTGTACCACAGCTCTACCTGAAGCTTCCTCACGCTGTGCCGCGCTTTGGCAAAATCCAGGTCTGACAGTGAAGCTCAGCCCACAGGGGCTGTGCATGGGGAGCCCACCTCCCTGGTGAAATTCAGTTCCATCCACAACCTCTTTTCATATGTTCATATTTATACAAAGGCAGCCTTCATGCTCTTGACTCTATTTAATCTTCCACATTTCCCCTCCAAACAGCTCAGCTCCTTTTTATTCAAATCCTCCCCAGATTCACTTCCATTGTGCATTGTAGATGCAGTCCCTTGGCGTAATGAACTCCCTCACAGCTGTAGCAACTATTGTTGAATTGTCAGTTCTATTTAAAATGTCAGGATTAACTGTTACCCAGCTGGTCATCTGAGCAGGAAGAACATGGGCTCATTTGCTGTTGCCTGGTACATGGGAGACGTGAGAGATTTCTGCAGGGCAGCACCACAGCTTGGTAGGTTGAGAGTGAAAACTCTGGTCTCTTTCTTCCCTAATTAAATGCCACCTCTGCCCTACAAATATCTAAAAGAGAAAACACAAAATTGAGTCTAATTATAATTTTCCATTAATAATTGTACAGAATAAAAATGTTCATGCTTCAGTGCTAGAAATAGTTTGTTAATCAAAAATAAAGTGGCTGAGACTGTCGAGCCTCAGGATCTGTGCCTTTTCTAAACAAATATTGCAGTTGCACAATACTTGCAACACAGCCTGATCAATGCTAACACGCAGCTTCACAGATGGATCACTGCTGCTGGAACTGCTCTCCATGGAAATTTTGATCCAGTTCTACTCAAAGTCCATAAAATGCATAGAGAATCAGAATTTTGAAACTAAATATTTCTGAATCACAGACTTCTGGTTTGAATCCATACTCAGCCTAGAAAGAACATAGTTGCTTGAAATGGATTGACTGATTTGACATTAAGATGTTACAGACTTTCTGTATAAGTTCTACAAATCCTATCATTTTGTCCACTGTCTGTCTTACTTTAACATTTCCTCTCCTAGACAAGAGATCATGGCTTTGAGACATTTATCTCAATTAGTTTGCTTGCCAGTTTAAACACTTGTCCCAATTTAAGATAATTATGTATCATTTAAAAATAAATTCACATAAAAAGGTCTCATTAGAATTGTTTGCAATCAATTTAAATAATTAGCCAAAGCTATTATAACATTTTAGACTGATGGTACTGCAGATGAGATCAATTTATCATTTCTTCATCATGGTTCAAAACATAGGTAAAATACCAAGAAATTTCAATCCATCCTTGAAAGCATAAAATTGTATTTTTACAAATTGAACTGGAGGGGAGTGCTGGGATTTGACTGTCTGAATTTGTTTCTGGGAAAAATATCAGCCAGAAACCATAGTTGGGAACTCAGATGTTGCTTGCTTTCACTTATTTTATGGAACACAAGAACACAGAATAGGGATTAGCCTGATATGAGTGTGGGAGAGTCTTAAAAAAGAAAAGAAGCCTCCTGAACTTCCAGTGAAAACATTATTTATGATCCTCTGGGAAGAGCAGCACCAGGTTACATTCAGCAAACTGTCCAGTGAGGAATGTTGGGCTCAGACACTTCTGCAAATTACTATACACAATTTTTGTATTTTGTAAGGCCAGGACAGCTTTTGCTGACACATTGCCTTTGTGAAGGAATATAAATATTGGACTAAAAATAAAACCAAAGACTGAAATGAAAGTCTCATATTTTTATAGGTAAATGGAAATATAAGTTCTTTGTGCATCCCTAAATGCATTCTGTTCTAACTGGCCTGAGAAGTGACACAGAGTAGATTGCTAAAATATCTATTTTCATATATGCATATTAAATAGAAATTCTATTTAGTCTTCCCCTCTTTGTAGGACTTTACAGGCTAAATAGGAAGTGTAACTTTTAAGTAAGTACTCCTTTTATTGTCCTTCCAATGTCATGTTCTGCTGGCTAGGAAGGAACACCCTTCATGATGATGTTGGGGTGTAGCAAATTCCATCATTTTTATGCAATATTGGAAGGGCACAGAGTGCCCTGCATTTTAGGGTACCAAAGTGTCCTCTAAAAGATCTTTTCCAGATGTTTGTTTCTCTTAAAGCTTTTTGTTTTCAAAATACAACTTTCTAAGTTTGCTCTTAGATGTCTTTTTTTTTGTTTTAAGGAGAGTAAAAGTTGTCACATATTCTCATTATCAGATGTGGGAAAGTTCTGGTAAATCTTGTCAGCAAGGTATATTTAAATTATAACTGACGCTAATTTCTTACCTCTTTGGAACACCAGCAAAACAGTGCAATTGACACAGAATTTTTTTCTATTACTTCTTTTCCTGATTCATCCAGTGATCTTCCAGACCAAGAACAGGTCCCCTGATACCCAAAAGTATAAAATTCCCTCAGTTTTGTACCTGGGTATTAATTATGATTCACAACTTCTCTCTTCTTTCTTCTTCTGGACAAAGAGGATTAAATTCTCTTTCCATTTCATCCAGTTGCAAAACACCTGCCAAGGTCAACAGGGCCAGAATTTCACCCAGAAATTTCATTCCATGCTAACTGTGAGGTTCCTGATGGTGATGGCATGTCCCCAGCTGGAGCTCTGCTGCACTTCCAGAGCTCTGCAGGATCCCACTGGGATCACATCCAGAGGATGAAGGGCAGGGCATGCCCTGAAGTGATTTTAGCTTTCTAAACAGTAAATGGACATAACTCAGGGGGGTTTCTACAGCAATACCTATTGCAGCTTTCCTTTTCTTTAACAAGGCAGACCTAAGTACTTCTTCTTCTTCTTCTTCTTCTTCTTCTTCTTCTCCTCCTCCTCCTCCTCCTCCTTCTNGAGAGAAAGAGAGAGAGAGACACATACACATGTGATTTGAGTTTGCCTGGCCAAGCACTAAATTGCAGACTCTCCCTCTGGAGNCTCTCTTCTTTCTTCTTCTGGACAAAGAGGATTAAATTCTCTTTCCATTTCATCCAGTTGCAAAACACCTGCCAAGGTCAACAGGGCCAGAATTTCACCCAGAAATTTCATTCCATGCTAACTGTGAGGTTCCTGATGGTGATGGCATGTCCCCAGCTGGAGCTCTGCTGCACTTCCAGAGCTCTGCAGGATCCCACTGGGATCACATCCAGAGGATGAAGGGCAGGGCATGCCCTGAAGTGATTTTAGCTTTCTAAACAGTAAATGGACATAACTCAGGGGGGTTTCTACAGCAATACCTATTGCAGCTTTCCTTTTCTTTAACAAGGCAGACCTAAGTACTTCTTCTTCTTCTTCTTCTTCTTCTTCTTCTTCTCCTCCTCCTCCTCCTCCTCCTTCTTCTTCTTCTTCTTGTTAATATTATTATTAAACATGTATCTGTTTATAGTATAATTTTCCAAGTATAAAAATAAAGTACAAACACTTGCATACCTGCTATGTTTATGTCTTTTACTGCTCTTTAAGGAAAAAAGGGAAATGGACTTGTGTGATTTAGTTTTTTACTGTAAGAAAGTAAAATTAAATATATTTAACTCTGTGTTGAAGAGTGCAATACTGTTGTTTATATACATATATGTATATTTCTATCTATGCATTANCCTGGCCAAGCACTAAATTGCAGACTCTCCCTCTGGAGATAAAGATTTTTTTTTTTTCCTTTTTTAGCTGAGGAGGATACAGCCTTCCCATGGCTGTTGAACTGAGGAATGTAGCAGCAGTGTCAAGTCCATCTCATGCCTCCATCATGGGACTTTGAGTGTCATTCTACCCACAAGAATAGCTCACTATATGCTCTACACAGAAAAAAAAAATATAAATGTGACTGTACTGAATCAGTGGATTTAAAAACCTTTGTGTGTCAAAAATTCACTTTTGATGTCAGTCCAGCCAAGTATAGTCTCATGGTCATATGCCTCTCACAGTCAACTTCCACCTTGAGAGAGTCATGAAGCCCTCTGAAAATGAGGCATTCTGTGGTTTAAGAATGCATTCAGAATTTAGGCTGAGCATTGTCAGAGCCGTTATTTAGGATTTTTGAATTCCAAGAAAGCATCAGTTCCCGTGCACCTCCATTCATACTTTGCCTAGGGACAGCAAAGTCCTTTTCAGGAGCGTCACTGCAGTCCAGAGAAACCTGGGCACCTGCACGGGGCAGCTCTTGGGCGTAGAGATGGACTTGTCATGTCCTGAACTGTGATCCTCTTTTAGCTCTCCTTTCATCCGCCAAGAGAGAGTGAAATGTATTTACAAATATCAGAATTAGCTGTACCATGTGATTAGTTAAGCCCTTTTTTAAAAACATGTGGGCTGGCCCCCTCTCCACCACAAGCCTTATAAATAACTTGCTTCCTGGCTGTTGTGTTGACAAACTGAGCTCCTTCCACCACCCCTGCCACCCCCACCTTCTCCCTTCACCAACACATGCTACTTCTCCCGGGACTTCAAAGTTTATTTATCGAGCATTTTTGAGGGGTGGGAGGTGAGCAGGAGGGAGGAAAGAGGAATCAGATTGTTCCAAAAATGTAAACCATCAATTAAAACCAAATCCTTTCTTGTTGCATGTTGGGACACACAGGAACTAAGCCCCAACATATTTTGAGAGTAACATAAAGGTTAGCATGGAGCTGCTCAGGAGATCTTGAACTCCAGAAATCCTGCAGGACTTTTCAGGTGGCACTGAGTGGACTGAAATCCACCCAGGTGCTGCACAGAGCCAGACACTTCTAGCCCTGCTTATCTGGCTCAGTGATGCTCACTCAAACTCCCATTCCCAGGCTTTATGATCTTACTTAAAGGCCAGCTAATGACTGGCCTCCTAAAAATCCCTCTTCAGTGCCAATGATTTGGTCTTCAGGATATTCAAAATTAAAATATCCCCCAATTTAAATGCAAAAGCCCTACTTTATACTGCATGCACAAACATAGAATATCTTCCAGTAAGTGCTTCACATCCAGTGTGTTACGCACAGGGCTGAAGTTTTTTTGGGTTTTTTTTCTGTCAGAGTCATCAGGCTCCAGGAATAAGCAGCAAGAAGTTTCAAGTGACCCACCACAAGCGTGTTAAATGCACAAACTTAGAGGTAAGGGGTTATCTCTGTCTCTTGTTCGGGAGTCTCCCAAATGCTGACTTGTTTTTTTACCTATACAAAGCATCTGATGTCACTCCCGTGTGTGGGTGGAAAATGCTGTACAAAGGTTAAACAAGTTCTTTCATCCTTGCTCATGAAAGTAGGCTCGTATTGCATTTCCAGTAACTAAGTGCATTACTATAACAGGTTGGGGATTTACTTTCTGTGTGCGTCTGTACCTCTGGTGACTAACTGGCCATGTGCTCTCCCCACTCATGATGATGTTGCTTAAATTATTGCTTAATCTGAATGCTCTTTTGGCCAGGGTTTAGAAAGGTATTGCAGCCAACATTTCCCGCCATCAGTGAGCAGCCTTTCAGGCACAGCACCACAGAACCTGCTCTGCAGGCTACAGAAATGAACTTTTTAGAAATAAAGTCTAAAGACTGCATCCCATAAAACAGCTTGTTTCTCCAGCCAAGTACTCAAACAGAAAGATGTCCCTGAGTTTAACATAGGAGCATGCATTTTTGCATGTGAGCACAGGAAAAATCCCACTGGTGGTAACTTACTATTAAGCAAAAGATTATGAGTTTTGCTCGATGGAGGCCTGAAAGAATCTATAATCACTGGAGTTACCTCAGTGGATATTATGCAATAGAACTATCCAAAAGTCTCTGATAAAGTGATTTTTTCCCCAGAAAATGCTGTTCAACACGTGGCTGCCCAGGATGCTGGAGGAACCCTCCTCATGGCTGAAATACACAGGCCATGCACAAGCTGCACTCAGAGGTGCAGCTGGAGGCTGAGGAGCTTTACGTGAGTCATTTTTTGCCAGCGTAGCTCCCGTGCTGCAGGAGGGAGGTGTATCAGCACAGAGATCATCACAGCTACCTCAGGGAGGCTCTCAGCCTCCCACACTGCTGCCAGCTCCACCTGGGCCAGCCAGTTCAGAGGAGCTCAGATGTGTCTGCACCAGCCCCATGCCAGCTCTGTGCTGCACAGAGGTGTGAGGTGAAGGGTAAGAACAAAGAACCCAGGTGGCCTGGCAGAAACTGAGCTGGGGTGTCTCGTGTCTTCTAGCAGGGCTACGGATGGAAATGAACCTGAGAAAGGGATGTGTGCTTATGTGGGAGCATGTGCAGAACACACACATGCAGAATCATAGAGTTGTTTGGGTTGGAAAAGGCATCAGTTTCAACTGTTAACTCAGCACTTCCAGATCTACCACCAAACCATGTCCCTCAGTGCCATGCTTACACTTTAATATATAATAATTGATCTATTATATAGAGGATAAATTTTTGGTCTTTTAAATACCTTCAGGGTTGGTGACTCCACCACTTCCCTGGGCAGCCTATTTCAATGCTTGACAACTGTTCCTGTGAAGACATATTTCCTAATAGCCAATCTAAACCTCCCCTTGAGGGAAACTTCTTTCTCTTGTCCTATATTTTTTTTCCTGGAAGAAGAGACCGATGCCTATTTGCTCAAAACCTCCTGTCAGGGAGTTTTAGAGAGTGATAAGGTCCCACCTGAGCCTCCTTTTATCCAGGCTAAACACCCCCAGCTCTCTCAGCTGCTGATCATATTTGTGCTCCATCCCCTTCCCCAGCTCCACTGCCCCTCTCTGGACACTCTCCAGGGCCTCAAAATCTTTGTTGCTGTGAGGGGCCCAAAACTGAACACATTATTGGCTAAAATTGGAGAAAAATATGGTGACAACAATGCCAAGTGAATGGCAGCCTAGTACATGCTGATAAGTGGGAAGCATTGACAATTAGTAAGAAGAATTTGGAAAGTCAAGGGCACTTTATTGCCTTATAAACTGCTACACTCTGGAAAAGGCTTGGTTCACTCCTGACGAGAGCTCCGCAGGAAAGCTTCTGTAGGGTGTGGAATCTGTGGGAAAAAAATGACAAATTGTGTATTATGAGGTGTAAGACAGGGTGGAAAACATTATAAACAGCATAATGTGATAGGTAAATGAATAATTCACTGCCAACAGGGACACTGTGTTCAGTTTTGGTCAGTGCTTGTAGAGGAGATAATACAACAACAGAGGGGATTCAGATAAAAATAATTAAAATAAATAGAGGACTAAAGAATTTTCTATGTGAAAAGATAAAAAGGATTAGGTCCATTTAATTTAAAGACAAAATAAGAAGAAACATATTAGAGGTTTCAATATGATGAGTCTAATACAAATGAAATATCCTGTGCTCCTATTCAATGTTTCTCTCATTCAAAAAGGTGGAAACATTACATGATAAAAATCCATAAGGAGTGATAAAAGACTGCATTTTGCCTCACAACACCAATACAAAACTATTCTCTGAAATGCTTTGTTCTAGCAAAATTAAAATGGACTGAATGCATATGAAGAAAACTAGAATATGCAAATTCATGAAGTTAAGAAATATTTTTCAAGAAGTTGTAAACACCATCCCTAGAGTAAACAGATCCTGCTCTGATATCATACCAATTCCAGCATACATTCAGGAGAGGGAACAGAAAGCATGGGAGGGAGGATGCCATGAAAGTGTTTTTTCTACAACAAATGGCATTATGACTTTGGATATCTCATGCCCTCTTGATGCTAGCCCTAAGTTGTTCATGAAGGCAAGATTCATCCTTTTCCAATGGCAAAGCTTCTGGCCCTATCCTTGCATTGCTGTAAGGCAATGAACTTTAAACTCTGCATGTCTGTGTGTGGAAAACCCACTGCCAGTGCAGACCCAAATCATGCCTGCCCTGTGCCCCAGGCTGGGATAACACAAAGGAGAAAAACACTTCTGGTGTGAAAGGGAAAAAACATTAGCCTGACAAATTATTTAAAAGCAAATAATAATACTGAGAGCTATTTGTAACTGGAAAAAAACTAACAAGTCCCAGCAGAGACAGACTGGCAGGCAGAGAGTGGAGAAAACATTGCAGAGCTAATTAATTTATTACATAAATCCATAGCTTAACAGTGATTAACACTCAATATAAATGCCATAAGCAAAAAAAAAAAAAGGAACATTAGAGCTTTCAGGAACATCAACCAGCATCCTTTTGGGAGGGTAGGACCAGTGCAATATCGAACCTTCAGGAACAAGTGGCTCATGACACACTGCATATAGTGGCCAGATTTTTCCAAAATCAGAAGCTCTTCCTTCCCCATAGCTTAAAAAGCTAACAAAACAAACCAAACCCCAAAAATCTCCAAGCCCACATGCAGTACAATAAGAGAGAGAGAGAGTGAGTAAAAAAAAAAAAAATTAAAACCCCTGGTCTTCGTAACCCAGTTCCTCCTACATGCATTTCCCACAAACTGTCAACATCCCACAGGAATCTACCCACGTTACACATCACAGCACAATGCTCCCAACAAAGGCATCTCAACCCATGATGTTCCAGGCAGCCTTTCAAACCGCCTTCAGCGTAAGTTCACCAGCTCTGTAATTAGGTGTTGAGTTTGATCAATCTGGGAATTTTTGCAGGCAGAGGATTCTTTGGCTGTTCAGAGTGATTTATGCCTGCATGGTCTGGCTGGAAGGAACAAAGGTTTGTCCTATGAAGAGAATGAGATTTTCCATACTTCTAGAGAAGCAATTAAACATATGTTCAGGTTCATTCCTATTTAAAACAGCCTTTAATCAAGCGTGGGGACCTCAGTGGTCCTGTCAGTTCCACGGAACTAAAACAGGCAGGTGACTGCTCCCCTAAACAGGCTTTAATTTATAAACATCAATAATAATGTTAATAATCATCGTCATAACAACATCTGCTCTGTTTGGCTTTACATGACAAGTCCAGACTTAGGAGGGAGCTAAGATAAATTAAAAGCACAGGTTCTTTGCCATAAACAGAGCTGGGGAGACAACACTGGGAATAACACTGATCCTTGCCAGTACGTTTTTCTTTGGTACAGGGCAGGGTGTTGCAGGGTTAAAATGGCCATTCAAAATGCTTTTTTGGTGTGTGATTAACTCCCAGCAAGTGAATATTCCTACTGACCCTGAGAACTGAAGGGTGCGTCATATGTTTCACTTTAGTATTCAAAAATCAGGGGTTAGGACAAAAGAAGGTGGAAAATATCATTTTAGGACACCAGGAGGTAAAAGACAAAATGTAAGAGAAAATTATAGGGCCATGTAAGCAGCCAGTTCTCCAGAGGGCCTCACAGCATGTTTTCAGGTGTTTTACTAATCATTACATTGGTACCTGTTGAGAGAGTTGCTGCTAATGACTCTTCTCCTACTCCAAACTCTCTGCCCAGAATGGGAATAACAACAAATTTGGCAATCAATTCTTGAAGTTTCAGCACCAATCATATCTGGCACAACTCACTAATCTAAACATGCATCTGCCTCTGTTTTCACCACACATACCTTAATTACCACAAAGCCTGATTTACATTGTTATCTCTCAGGTGCATTCGATGTCTTCCTGCGGCCCCTTTCAACTTCCAGATGAACTTTGGATACACCATCAGCCAGACAACACATTGTGGCTCTTTGGTTTCCAGTGCTCTCTAACAACTGATACTCTGATATTCCCTTTATTTTATTTAATTTACCTTCCTATAACTTTCAGTTAGCAATTATGAGAGGAGTACAGAGCCATGGGCATGCAGAACTCTGGTGTTCAGGGACAGCTGCCACACTGCAGGTGACTGTCCGACCACACTGTGATAAAGAACAACAGTTCTGCTTACTGCAGAAGTGTTTTCCAGATGAATTTTTGTTTTTATAAATCTAATCTTTACTCACATTTTCTTGTCTTTCTAAGAAAAATTACAGCATTTTATGACTGGTTAATTTTCTGAAGTAACTTTGCTTTTGCATGTGGTACAACCAAAATCTTTGCATCTGCTATGTATATGGGCATGTATATAAATACAGATACATGCACAATAACATATGTGGAGGTATCTTGATTATGCACATTTGGGGGAAATATTCAAAATTACAAAAGAGCAAATTCAGTGGTTAAAAGACATATTTTAACTGGGACATGGTGCAATTCTTCTCTCTGATCTCCACTGTGACCTTATGCAAACCACATTATTGCAGGAAATGTTCTGCTCTTTCTAGTCAATGATTGTGAAGCAACATTTCAAAGGAGGGTTTTCAGGCATATTGCAGTTTCTTATTCCATGGAAATGCAAGGGAGGAGAAAAATCACTCTTATCTTACGTAATCATTCAACACTTGTATTAATGATACATTCATACACCTAATAACTTTCTGGGGTTTATTTTTATCTTAATATTAATGAAAAACACACTGAAAGACAGATCATAAAAATGAGAAGTTTAATGTCTGAATCATCACTGAACGGACAGAGTGACAACATATGGATGATCTATTAGATGGTCCTAAGCCTCTAAACCCTGGGACTGGCCTGAGTGGAGCATCAGACCTCTGAGTTCATGGTAAGTGATTTAAACATGAAACATCTGGGGTTTTAGACAATTGTGTCTTAAAAGTAAACCTGCAACTGCTCCAAAGATAGTTATTTTTTAAAACATAATGGTTTTTAATTCTTAAAGTACTACTGCAGTATCTTGAAATAAGAGAGGTTGCAGTGGACCTTTGCTCAGCAGACACACTTGGGAGGAGGATTTGGGGCCAAACTTTTCTGTGTTGGCTCCTCGTAGCTTCACAACACTCAGTGTTGTGGGTTCCCATCCACTGGGTCCTCTGACTTTGTCAGCTCAGTTTTCACACCCTTGTGAGCTGCTGCGCTTGAGGATGTGGCACAGGGGAGGAGGGGATAAGGGGATGAGATCCAGTGTGGCTCATCCCCATGTTACTCTGGAGAGATGCAGCAAAAACTGACAGACAGACGTTTGCCATTGTGTGGCCACAGCCCACAGGAACCAGGAGGGGAGGGGAGAGGAGAGGTTGGGCAAAAAACCAGTGTGGGGATGCTGCCTTGTTTTTGTTTGCTTGCTTTTTGTAAAACTCGTGGTGATAAAATGCCAATATAAATTACAGAGACAGACGATATCTGCAATTATTAGGGAGAGCTGTTCCTAGTTTCAGTCCTAATTATGGTACTAGTAATTTCAGATTTTTTTTTAAATCAGTGTGAGGGACTGCAAAAACTCTCCCCATGAAAACAAGCAGTGACCATGAAAGTGTAAAATGAGATAATTACAGCCTGATACAAAGGAAAAAATGTTAGTATTCAATTACCTCAACTATAATTAAAACTTGCATCTGATGGCCTTAACTTAAGCATCTACTTAGGAACAGAAACCATTTTGTTCCTTGTTGGTCCTAATTTACATTCCTACAACGGTGCTGGAATAAAAAGACAGGCCAGTGACCAAATGGAGGTGTCTGTATAACCTTGAAGCAAAAACGCTCAGGATTTAAATTCCCTTTACTGCAACATGAGCTTGGTTAGGGGTGATTTGCTCTTTGCTTTCATTCACAACAGAAGCAGCCAAGTTCAGGTTCAAGAGTCTCTCAAAAGGCTCTTCAAGCCCACATGCCTTTCTCTGACTCTGTGGTGTGAGAGCGGTGAGCTCCTCAAGCTCTCCAGGGCTGCTGCAGCACACCTGCCATTGAAAACCTCCAGTGGGGAAGATGAACAGCAAAACTGCTTCCATTTTTCAGGTGGAAAATAGTTCATTGTCAATAGACTCCTCCACAGAAAGCAAAGGAAAGAAGATCATCAGCAGAGCACTGTAGGGTGGTGAAGCCCCCACCCACAGCAGGTACAGCATCTCTCTGAACATCAACAAGGGAACCTGAGCCCTCCCTTGTTTGCTTTCTCCTGAGGTGTGTTTGGAGGCTGAAACCCTCTAAGCACATCGAGGTGGGACCAGCCCATCCCAGCTGTGGGGACCCAGCAGCCAGACCCCAGGTCTCTGCACCAGCTGTGTCAGAGCTGCACAACAGAGAAGAATAAATAACACAAAAGGAGGGGAGAGAGCAGTTATGAGAAACAACCTCCAAATTATCACTTCTTGATGTATTTATTTACACTACTTTTCATAAATTCTGCCAGCCACATCCTTAATCCCAAAGATTCTGAACTATGCAGCAGAACCATTATTTTCCCTGGACAGGGATACATTCATTTTCAAGTCGTTCCTTGGAAACCGTTCTACAATTAAGTCTTTATTAAAACCTCTCAGAATAAATAGCAGGTAAACTTAGAACAGGCTCCCTCCATGTTTTGCCAGTAGAAATGAAAGTGCTGTGTGTCCTGAGGGACAAATGATTTGTTGCCAATAACTTAACAGAGTGCTCCTTACAAAAATATTCTCCCTTCTTCCTTAATAAGGTCCCTGTTCCAGGTGTCTGCTCATGCACACTCCTAAAGCAGACAGGTAAGAGACTGGGCAATCTCTGCTTCTTCAGGATTTTTAAAATACTCTTCTAAACAAAAATTCTTTTAAAATTAATTCATGCCAAAAAGAAGGCAATCCCTCCTCCTTTAATGCCTTTAACTCTGCAGGAAAACAAATGGTTCCACAGAACATTAGCAGCAATCAAAGGGCTAACCACCTATAGTTAATCCAAGTAAACATTACAGGGAAAACAAATTTGCTTTCTCTTACAGTAAATGAGTGTATATAGATGTCTACTTGGGTAAAGATGCTTCTCAGAAGGTTGGGTTTTTTTCTGGAGAGCACCCATAAAACTTGGAAATTCCAAATAGGTATGTTTATGTCCTACTGTGTAGTCACTCATAAACTTCATGTACATTTACTGCAAAAGTACCATTGCCACTGATTACTACTGACTTATTGCAAGCCAAATATTTCTTTGAAACAATCTCATAAGGAATACATTTGCAATATTTTAAACAGCTAAAGTTAATGATCATAGATGGAATTAAATGGAGCTATTATTTGAAAGCCCTGCTACCATGCAAGGTACTTTTCTCACAATATGCTCATGCCAACCATGCTGGCCCCCTTTCTGCAAATTCTTTTCCTGCATTGTTCTAGCCCAGCAGTCATGCTGCATATTGACGTTCCTGTGCAAATAGACATGCTCAGAAATGAGGTTCCTTGGCATTTCCTGAACTTCAGAGTGTTTTCAAGTGCACTTCCTAATGCCTTTTACACTTGAGAAAGACTCCTGTAGTTTTAAAGAAGAAATATGAATTCTCACGGCATGAACACATGCTCTGTGATGAATATAGATTTTGCAATGTGTGCCATACTATCCACTCAGAATGTGCTGCTGTTGTACAGAACCACATGCTTGTTTCTCTTGAATAGAATTATGCTGTGAATAAGTCACTGTGAATCAAAGTGCCTCCTAAACCAATAAAGTACTGTACAGCAAGCTCAGTAACAACAGAACAGGGTTCAAAGGGTTGCAAGCATTAAATAACACAGTGAGATGGAGGTGGTCAAACACACAAGGTGTGTGTTGAACTCTAGAGTCTTTAAGAAACTTTCAGCCTGGTTTAATTACTCATGAAAGATATTTTAATGCTGCTTTGCAAGAGGTCTTTATCTTGCTGCATGTTATCTTCCCAATAAATTTCTCTTGCCCCTCAGGCCGAATCATTTCAGTAGGAGTGCATTGATCAAGTAGTGTAATGATTCTCTTCCTCCGCACCTGACATTTCTACCATTTCATTTTTAGAGGTTTTTCTTTGATTTTCTCAATCATTAGCTGGTTTTATATCTGTGAGAGTGTATGACAGAACAGAGGGGATGCATACTTAGGTTTATTTAGCACAGCTCTATCATCCTGTTTTTACACCAACATAAAATTGGTTTAACACAGTGATAAACCAGGCCTGTAACAGCCAGTCCTTCATATCTCAGGAAGACAGAGTTAATCTCTGGGATTTGGGTACCCTTAGCTACTACATAGTTGCTCTCATAGTTGCTTTTTGTTTCATAATTAAGCTCACTACTCTGTTCTGCCAGTCCCTCACATCTTGTGGAAGCCCGTGTGATACCCAGTGCACAGAAGCCTGAATGTGCTTAGTTTTGAGAATATTCATCAGACTGGGGGATTTGGGTTTGCAGATTCCCTGTCAAAGGTATCTCACAGCTGTGGCTTGATAAACTCAAAAGCTCGCGTTTGCTCATCATGCAGAAGGAAAGAAAACTGAATTGATATTTGTAGCTCAAGAAGCAAGTTTTATAAGGCAGATGCAGAAAGACAGTTCTGGCTTCTGGGATGCCTGTGTGAACAGGGAGGATACCTCCCATCATGTCAGGGTTTGACGAGTGCCACTGCACTGAGTCCGACTCTCTTTCAGCACTGTTTCCACATCCAGGCTGCCATCACTGTTAGAGCTGCAGTTTTGTGATAGCTGTCACATGAATTTTGTTTTCAGCTGGCTTCATGTGTTTTTAAATCCATCCACAGCTCCTGCCATAAGGAGACATTTGTTTCTTAAGAGGAGAAAGATGTGCTGAGTGATGTGGGAAGAGGGACACGGTGAACACATTGAGAGGGGCTCTCAAGGATGCCAATCCCACAGCTAGAGCTCATGATTTCTTCTGGATATCTCAGAGGCCCTTCCAAAGTATCTTAAGCCATCTGTATCCCATCTATCTGCTGTGGCTCCATGTCCCTGCCCTGCCTGCTCCCTCCTGCCAGTGTGGGTGGGCTCTTGCCTGCCTGCCCAGTAGTGAAATGCATTTCTGCCAGTGCAGCTGAAACAAGGACTGCGAGGAAGAGTCAGGTTTTTGTCAAGGCAGCTCCTGCAGCTGCTGGGGCTGGTGCAAGGACAGGACAGGAGCGTGTGACAGGAGCAGGCAGGACAGCAAGCTGCCAGTGAGCTTCATCTTGTGGTTATGGTTTCACATCTTGCTGAGTCCAGCCAAGGAAGAGAGAGGAGACCCTGCCCCTCACCCTCTCTCCCCCCCAGCCACACTCTCCTGCCCCATTCCCTTGGGATGGTTCTAGTGATCAGGTAGCCCTGGGGCAAATCAATGCAGGGAATTGACCTGGTGGAAATCCAACACTGCAGATAAATAAATATGCAAGTAAAAGAACAATTTACTGCCAGATATGTCAACCTGTCAAGTGAGCAGGCTCGCCCTGAGGCCACACAATCTCCAAAGCCAATATGAGGAGGCAGGAGGGTGCCTGCAGCTGGGGAGAAAGGGCAGGGGAGATGGAGCAGACCTTTCTTTTCAGTGAAAGGTGGGCACTGACTTGGCAGGGCTGCTGTTAGTATAAACCCACCCCCTCTGGTTCTGTACCACCTGTGCTTAGAATGGAAGGGGGCTTAACAGGGGACAAAATTCATAGAGAAAAATTTAAGTTGCTGGAGATTCATTTATCAGGGTTGATTGATTAATTAGCGGACAGAAATAGACTTCTCTGGGCAAGTGGTTATATTATCTCCGTTGTGAGATGACCTTATCTCAGTTATATCAGATTACTTTATCTCAGTTGTGATCATGGAAGGAGCCCAAAGACATCTACAACTACCTGAGAGGAGGCTGTAGTGAGCTGGAGTCTGCCTCCTCTGCCATGTTTCAAGTGAAAGGGCAAGAGGGGGTGGCCTGAAGTTGCACCAGGGGAGGTTCAGATTAGATACCAGTAAAGAAATTCACTGACACAGGGATCAGGCATTGGAATAAATTGACCAAGGACTTGATGGGGTCTCTGGAAGTGTTCAAGAACCATCTGGATGTGGCACCTGGGGACATGGTTTAGGGGTGATTATGGTGGTTGACAGTGGGATTGGATGATCTTGCAGGTCTCTTCCAACCTTGGTGATTCTGTAATTACACCCTCTAGGGACAAGGCTGCTCTGTGGAAATCTCTAATAGTGATGATTTTTGTCTTGTCCATCACAGATCCCTGGAGTTCTCTGTTAGAGGGCTGAAGGCTGGTAGGGTGACCCACTGGATGTGGGCTGGCTGCCTCACCTCCTGGCAGCCCCTAGAGAAGTCATCTGTGTGCTCTGAACTTCCTTACCCCACAGAACTAGGAACTCAATTCCCTCTGCACAGCCAAAGAAGCAGAAATGAGGAGGGGGCAATAACACCACTCTGCTATTGCTACCAATGAAGTAAAGATAAATAGTTAACAAAATTGTTGTTCTTTGTTTTTCAACATGTGTATATAAAGCAGATAATATCTGTGTGTATTTAAATAAAGAATATTTGTATTTAAGTAAAATTACCCATGTTTTATACTACATGCTCATGATGCTCACCTTGCATTTTCCCCATGAAAATATGTATATATATGGTTTCCTGACAAACCACTAGCCCTAGTAAGAGCAGACCCAAATCTTTGGCAGGAAATTATGCTACATAATTTAAAGCTATTTTATACTAAGTGTGTATATTTTCAGTCTAATACAAGGCAGAAGAAAAGCCCCTACTCTTTTTCCTAAATGGATAGGATCTTGCTAATTTAAGAAAACAAAAAAAAAAAATTCTGAACATCTCATATTAAAATTCAAATAAAGGTAAAGAAACAAACCTTTTTAAACATTCTCCAAAGAAATTGTTATATTTTGCTCTTGTGGAATTTCACTAGGACTCACTGAGTTATTTTCAATTCCCATTTTTTGTATAACCAGCTCTTTGTCCTCTAGTTTGCAGTGATTTGAATTTGTAGGGTTTGCTGCCACCTTTTTCAGTTACTGAATTCAGAAATATTCCTCTTTAAGCAATCTTACCTGTTCTAAGCATATTTTGAAATCATTTAATTGCCTATTAGTTAAACTAATAACTTCAGTATGGCTTTGCATGTGCAGTATGTCAACAGGTCCAGTTCACTATCCTTAATAAATATACCTAATGAAGTTAGGTATATTTACTAAATGCTCAATATGTTGTGTCTCTGTGTGCATAGAAGGAAATGAGCTCCAAATCTGGTAACATTTGGAGAGCAAAAAAAAAAAAGGCATCTTTTTTCTGCTTCTTGAAATTCTTAGGTTTCAGCAGCCATGAACATGGTGTATACAGTCAGTCAGTATAATTTACCTGAGTTCATTCACCATTTTAGTCAGTGAAAAGCTCACAACCTGTGCTAGATGCTAAAATATTGATAAATAATATATGTGGAAATTAGTATTAATGTATAAGATGTTGCTATATTAATAAGTTCCCACTAGGCAGAAGGAATTTGTATAATTAAGATCATTTATCTGTAAAAAAGTGAGTGTTTGAAGTTGCCAGTGATATATATCACAACATTATCAGAAATTATTAAAAAATCCACACTGAAAAAAAAAGGAAGGGAGCAGTTCTCTACCAAGGCAAGATAATGGAACTTTGGAGCTTCTGAAAATTCTTAAATGCTAGACATTCATTAAAATGTTTTGTTTGTTCAAGATTTGTTATTCAAGTCAAATAAAATGCTTTGTTTATTTAGAATTGCTATTCAGTGTGAGTATGAAGACTGACAAGAATGTTATGTAAGTAACTCAGTGAAACTTGCAGGACACGGCATCCTCTTATTTAGTTGGTTTTAAATGTTTGCTCAATGCCATGAGCATACAAGACCTGTGCTTTGTTTAAAGTTCTGATGGATAATTCAGGGCAAGTAATTCCATCTCCCTGTGTCTTCATTTTTTCTCACTCATCTCTGTGCTGGAGGATACTGAGATGTAGTATTGGAAATATTAAGGGTTTAATTATCTCTTTCTGAGCATCACTGCTCTTACCTCAGGACAGCACTGAAGAGAAATGACAAATACATACAGTTTTACAGGTTTCTTTGACCCTCCTTAAAAGAGAAAAAAGTTAGTTAAAAGGTGTTGCTCATGGACACACTGGGGCGAAATTCTAGTTCCATTAAAAAAGATGTGGGTTTGCCACCATCCTCAACAGGGTTAGGTTTCATTAGTCTTTGATGGGACTTTGCATACTGCCTCATTTCAAATTGCACTTATTACATGTTTCACTAATATCTCAATTTGTAAGGGAAAACGTCTCAACTTGTAAAGGAAAACCTCTCCTCTGGAGGAATGTTATGCATGAAGAAGGTGACAAGGAGCAGCCATCTCATCCAGAAAGCTCTAACTATAAGAGTCTGGCTTTAAATTTATCACAGAAGAAATAAAATAGCCATCTAAACTGTGGGCATTGTTTTGACTCTAAAATATGCACCTTTGTTCCATGCCTTGGCTGCCATCAAGGTATCAGATGTTTGAGGAGCTGCCCATGATGAACAGGCAGGTTTATTGCTACTCCCTGCTTCTGTTTTTCCCAAGCTGCAGCAATCAAACAAACAAGGAAAGTCGTTTCTACAAGGTGGAGTAGATATCTGTTAACATGCCTGCTGATTTTATGGTGGAGGAGAAGGAACAGACCTGTAACTGCTCGCTGTAGAACACTCTTAAACTTGCATTTATTTACATAGCATCTATGGCATTTAGCCGACTGAAGAGAATTGATTAGCAAGGAGGCTGTTAAACAGCAGTCCCATAGCAGGCACTGCACCGAGGATTAGAGGTTTATTTCACTAATTGCCCTCCTGTAGTCTTTATGAGTCAATTCTAAAAAAATAAAGGAGCGCTCCAAACTGTGTTTGGAATAAAAGCAGAGTGATGCTT
Source organism: Ploceus nigricollis (assembly GCA_013399945.1). Lineage (NCBI taxonomy): Eukaryota > Metazoa > Chordata > Aves > Passeriformes > Ploceidae > Ploceus > Ploceus nigricollis. The sequence continues at coordinate 1,111,753 of VXBC01002434.1, read as the reverse complement.
TTCACAGCACAGAAATCCCATAGATGAGCTCTTTTAGAAATGGGTTTACGATTTTCCAGCCAAATTTTTCCTCTCTGGTGAACTCTTGCTGTATCCCTACTATGCTGTTTAACCCATGGCATACTGAAAAGCAGACCTGCAGCAGACACATTAAGGATGATGTTGTCTTAGCTGTCCTCCACAGCTGCCTGAGATGTAGGAGCCACACACCTTCGTTCTGAAGAGTTTTTCATCAGGGGAAGCAGAAATAAAGCCCTCACCTCTGTGGTTTTAAAAGCTAATCAGAAAAAAGGAGATGTGGACACTGCACCCTTAAGAGCAGCGTTGGTACTCACACGAAGGGCTGCCCTGCTCCAGCTGCCTCCCGGAGGTTTCCAGGGCATGGACAGAACCACTAGAGGGCTCACAAAGTATTTAAAGGGTTATTACACGTGGTACATGAAAAATAGTCTCATTTTACTTTCTGTTCCCCCATTTGTACTAGTGACGAATTTCAGAACTGAACCTGCTGAAGAGTGCCTTTATTTTAAAGTCAGCCCCATGCACTGTCACAGGCTTGCCTCCACGTGGGGACACCTCCACCTCCTGACCTCTCCTGGGTAAACAGGCCTTCCATGGAAAACAGTTTTGGCCTGATAATGCTGCAGTCACCAGCCAGAGGCAGCTGTTCTGCAAAGCAGCACCTGCCCTGCCAGTGCTTCCAGAGGCATGGAGGAGTTCAGGACATCAGATACAGCAATACAGCAACATTGAGGCATTTTATATGTCAGTGCTTCAGAAAAAAAAACCCAAAACCCCCACCATAAATTAATTTCCCTTCCTCTTCTTATAAATTTAGGGATAACAGACTGTCAGGCATCTGAAGATTTTGTTATATTGTTCATGGAGGGAACAAGATATTGTTATATGGTCAGGGAGGTTGGCCATCCCTACAATTAGGTATGAAAGCTATTGTGGCTACTAACAAATAATGTTAACTACCCCTGTGTAAAAATGTGTAAAAACATATTTCCTCTTAAGAATCAAGACCTATCTTTGTTGATGGGGCAGAATACCAAACTAGTATAACGAGTTTTCTTTTTTGTCTTAGCCCTGAAGACCTTGTTACAACATTTGGTGTTGAGAGTAGAAATGTTCTAATATATAGCCCCAAACTAAAAAATGTGAAGACAATAATCACAGGAGTATTTCAACACTGAAATACTGAAATTAATTTCTTTTTTTTTTTTTTCTTTCTTTCTTTTCCCTTTCCTCTCTGAAACAGACTGCCAAGGGAATTATTATGATTACTCTGCATGTTTTGCAGATGGTTGGCTGCTGCACAGCGTTCTCAAGAGAGGTCAACATCCTATAGCATCCAGCTTGGATGCTGCCCTACAGACCAGCTGAGCTATGGAAGCCCTTAGTCAGCAAAGCTTTTGCTGACATGACTAATTAAAGTCTCTGGTACGTGTCACCTCCTCAAAGCTCAGACTGAAGCCCTTTCATGAGCTGGGACCTGATTTTACTCTCCTATTAAACCCAGTGGATGTACTCTACTTATAAGGAATGGAAGTTGAATTGCACTTTTACCTTTTAAAAATATTTATATGTGCATATGTATATAAACAGATATATACATAAAAGCTGTAACTCTGATGTGTTCAGAAGCCATGTTCAAGGATGTTTTCAGGAGCTTCAGCTAAACCTCAAAAGGTTTTTTCTTAGGGATACTAGACACAAGGAGATTGGTTATATCATGTCACTGCTGTGAGGACAGGAAGTTTTCCTGCTTTTTGGCTTTGCTATGTGGCATTCAGTCAAACAGATCAGAGAGACCATGGAGACAGGCTGATGGGAGACAGCAGGCTGTGTGTTTATTTAATCTGTAGCTTTTTGGGACATAATTGATAGATTCACCTTTCTGGTACAGTGAAGTGGAAGAGAAAATGGGGCAATATTGACGTAATCCTGCAATGCCGACCTGGAGGATCCTCTGCTTTCTTCATGAATGCTAGTAAGGTAAAACACTCTGCTTCCATGATTACGCTGATTAAAGATAAAATTAGGAATAGCAACTGCCCCAAAGGCAGTGTTTGGTTAGGATACTCACATCTGCTCCTCCTTTCAAAGAATGAGAATGGTACAACAAACCCAGACTTTCAGACCCAAAGAAGGGTAAAGGATGAGCTGCTGCAGGTTGTCTTGGAGCCAACCAGCCCCCACGACTGACAGGAAGGCTGTGACTGGGGTCAGGAACAAGCATTGCTGCTTGTACTGGGAGTTTGCTCCTGCACACGGCATCAACTCCAACTGTCCAGACCTTGGGGAAGGTCTCCAGGGCTTTACCCTTAGAGGGAGACAAAGAATTCTCTGCCATTTGAGGCCTTCAGAAGACCACTCCATTCTCCCCCATGTGCATCCTGAAAGAATACTCCTGGAATTCTGTCTTCCTTACAGCAGTACCATCCTTCAGGACAGGAACATGTTTCCCTGACACATCCAGTTCACAGGGTCAAATGCATGAAGGTGACAATGCTGAATAAACAGTCTGAGATTTTCAAAGCCACCTTGAGTAAAAACTGGATTTTCACATCCTTTAGGTAATTAGAGCCTTTGCTGTCATTGTCTGAACTTCACCCACCCAGGCAGTCCCCGCAAATGTGGCATTATGCAAGTCTGAGTTTCAGATTTATTGTTTAAAATTATTTTGGAACCAGTGACTGACACAGACACATCTCATCTGTGTCAACAAGTCACAGTTCTTATAATTTGGGGTTGCAGGCATCTTGGACTTCTAAAATGCAAATTATATATTTATGCTAGAAATGGATGTGTTTAATATTATTCATTTCAAGGTGGCCTTTTTCATTTTGAACAATTTTCACAACGTTGCATACCACTATTTATGTATGATGAGGTTGTACAGACCAATAAAAGCAAAGAAATTACAAGGTAATGTTGATGATAAATTGATGATACATTCCTAACTCATGCTGTTGTGCCTAGTTTTTGCAGGTCTGATAACCACCTCATGATAATTACATATTGCAGAGAGGGAGGGCAATCTGTGTGGGGGGGAAATCACTGGTTTGGGTTAATGTAACTTTCTCTGAACTTTATTGGCATGTTTGATTCATATCTCTTTTTTATGTTTTGAGCTCACAAGGCCTGCAAACTGAAATGCAAACCTCTTGATGGGTCAGGAAGGACAAGACTGGTTTTGACTCTTGTCAAAAACACAACAATAATCTTAATTATAGAATCAGAGAATGTTAAAATGGTTTGGGTTAGAATGAACCTTAAAGACCATCTCATTCCAACCCCCCTGCCACGTGCAGAGACACCTTCCACTAAACCAGGTTGCTCAGAGCCCCATCCAACCTGGCCTTGAACACTTCCAGGGCTGGAGAGTCCACAACCTCTTGGGGCAACCTGTCCCAGTGTCTCACCACCCTCACAGTAAAGAATTTCTTCCCAATATCTAATCTAAGTCTACCCTGTTTCAGTTGAAAGACATTATCCCTTGTTCTACTTGCCCCTGTAGAAAGTCTTGATTCAATTTTTACCACAAAAACATGCAGTTCTTGCTTCTCTTTGCTAACCATTCTTGACCAAGGTCATTATTTCCAGAAGAGACACCAGCCAGTCTTGTTTCTCTTTGTGAGAGAAGGAGGGGCTTGGCAGAGCACGGAGAAGGAGCTGTTACACTCAGTGACCACAGGTTTCTGTTGGTCTCTGGTTTTGCTGTTTCTTAGAGTTCAAAACCAAATATGTCTTTTCATTTCTCACTGGATTTGAATGTAGTTTCAATCCCAGAGCAGTGGTGGTATCTAGAGAGGAGTTTAGTCATTTTTGCTCTCTCATTTTACACTCTTATGTCCTTAACCCAATTTAAATGGTCAGAGCACTCTGGGACAGCGACTTTTGCTCGCTCAATATGCACACGGTCCCCAGCACTAGAGGGTCCCACTCCAATGAAAACATTAAATGCATCTCTGCTAGAAATGCTAAATAATTGATCACAAATCCCTAAATCATACAATGCAATGTAATTTCTTCTCCCAGATTTTCTTACACTGTTATTTATATCAGCTTACGGTATCGATAAAAATTTGTAATGAAGTCCCAGAGAAGCTTTGATTTAATGTGGTTACAGAGACTATCATTGCAAGTGGAAACAAATAGCTCTAATGGATTTTCTAGTACCTTGTTTTCATCATTCATAATAGACTTTCATCTGGGCTGGTCGGAACTGTAGGATGTCCGTGTGTTCTGCACCCAGACTTTAACAGATCTATATTTTATGGCCCTACAGTAAAAGTAATTGCAGGGTTTATAATGTCTGTGTACTGTTCCGACTGAAAGCAATCCATTTAGAGACTTCTGGAAAGCTGAGTTGTTTCAGTTACAAGTGCATGAGCTGAGACGAGTTCCAGTCATGCATCCAGCCAGTTACCTGCCTCTTTTTAATGAGGGCACATTCCAGAGATCTAACTTTCTTTTCCTTTCCCTGTACCAAAATAGAATAAGTTTTTTGAACATGAGGGGTTTGAGCTGAAAGAATCCTGCCCCTGAGTTTCATCAGTTCAGAGGAAGTACAGGAACGTGGAGGCCAGCACAGAAGGTGCTGGCAGCTGGAAGCAGCAGTGAGGGCAGGATGCCAACGTGGATGCTCACCCTCTTCCCAGATCAGACCCTTCAGCTACAGCTCACACTTGACAAAAATCAAGAATTGATTTTGATTCACTGTCTGACCTCAAATTAGCTTTCAAAAGCCGTGTAATGGTTCTTGGCACTCTCACCTTAGGAAAGCAGGAACTAAGGCAACCAGAAAAACAAAATCACTTCCTTCTTTCTTTTTTTTTTTCTGTTGTTTTTTTTTGTTATGTTTTGTTTTGTTTTTAATGTTAAATGACAGGTTAATTAGACCCTCTACCTAACATTGGAGTCTTCTGCCAAACATTTGCACCTACACAGCCCTGCACAGAACTGCCTCCTGCCCCCATGGTAACTGCCAGCCCTGCAGCAAGAATCTGGCCCAAGAAAGGGAGAAGGTAACAGGGGAATGTGGTTTTTTAAAGGCACAAATGCCCTCTAAATGCCAGTTCTGCCATTTGCACCTCTCAAGACCAAGAATAACTCAGTCCGAATGTTAACAGTGCCTTTTTCACTGTATGTGATGAATGGATTAATCCTGCTGTTTTCAGAATAATTAATCTAGCTTGACACTCCAGGCGAAAAATCCAATATGCTGGATTCCACAGACATGGCAGTGCTTCATAATATTTCATTATTTTTTCAATGTATAATTAATAAGGAGAGTAGGGAATCCAGAAGAATCAGCCAGCATTAAAATAAGCAGAAAAAGGTCAAGGTATCTGGAGTTGAGTCAGCTATTTCAATGACAGTATCAATTGAAAAGAAACTCCACAACTGAGAGACAGACACGATCCAGTTGCAGCTCGCTACAACATAGATGCCACTTCCTAAACTACCTAAACTATTTTATGTCATGGCATGAATTATTTCTCTCTGTGATTTGTCTAATTTTAAAATGTTACTATTTTCACAATATATTCCTTGACTGATACATCCAGATGTATCAACTGGAGAGAAAAGAGTAGCCAGCCTATACCTTTGGCATTGCCAATCTCCCAAAAGCAGCCATTCAGCAAAAAAACTTGTGCATGGCTAAGTAGGAGAAAAAGGTATTCTTTAGTCTTATGGGTAGTCAATTAGAGAATGCTCATATTAATCATGTCATTTTATATTTTCAGAATGGCCCCCCAAAGACTTTCCTTGACTCAAACAATACATATTCTTCCTCCAGCTCTAGAAAACCATATGAATCAAACCGTTATTTCCAAACACTGTATTTTTTTGCTTAAAAATTACCTCCCCTCCCAACACACCCACATTATCTTCTTATGTGCTTCTTTTCTGAGGCTGCAGAGATGACCATACAATATTTGCTGTGTGCTTGGTTCACCTCCCTACCTGGTAAAATAAGCAGTAACAACATGCTTGAAGGTCCTACATGGACCAGTGGGAGCTGACTGATGCAATCTTCACTTGGCCCAGACATCCCTGACCTGCTGTAGCTCAGAACCTGTCCTGAGAAACAGAAAAACCTTTATTTCTATTTTCAGGAGGAAAAAAGTGTCACTTCAGAGGGAGTTGCTAAATGACATCTTCACTCTGCAACATCCCCGGCTGAATGTGTCACAGAGCAGTTCTGTGTCACTACAAGCTGCTCGTGAGGAACTGGTGTGCTGGTACACAGACCTGATCATGGCACTTTGGGAAATTAGGGAATGAGAAGAATTTGCCAGTTTTTAATCAGAGAAGAAAACAATCCATGAGACAGACACACAGTTGTGGTCACTTGCCATGGCCTTACAGACTTCAGCTGAACAACTTTATGTAGCAGCAGCAGCAAGGTCTGGCCCCTGAAGGGAGGTGGAAGGAGGAAACCACAGTCACAGGGAAGAACAGTGTTTACTCAGAAGTTCTGTGTGTTCTTGGATCAGTGTGGAAGGGTGTTATACTATTCAGAGATGTGAAAATATATTCTTGACCCACAAATCAAATCTCCCCTCAGCCACCATGATGGTACTTCAGTCTTGATTGAGCACTCATGGAAATATACAAAGCAGAACCATTGCTGCCCATTCAAAGCTTCCCTAAAATCAAATGTATTTTTCAGCCACAAGACCTATTAAACTTCTGGCAGGGGTTAGGCGCTTACATGTCATGATTAGAGGTGATCTACTGGAAGGCATCCCTGTTCCTCTCAGGGAAGCTGGACTAGATGATCTTTAAGGTCCCTTCCAACCCAAACCATTCTATGGTTCTTCCTATTGGGATTTTGAGGCAAGGTTTTGGAAGCTGGGGGACTACAGGGTTTCTTCTTTGAGAAGCTGCTGGAAGCTTCCCCTATATCTGACCCCAAACTAGAACAGGGGAAAGGTGTGAGGAGTCCTCCTCTTCCCTGAGGAGGAAGGAGCAGCAGAGACAAGTGATGAACTGACTGCAGCCCCTATTCCCTGTCCCCTTGTGCTGCTAAGGGATAGGAGGAGGAGAAATGGGGGTGAAGTTGAGCCCAGGAGGAAGGGAAGGGTGGGGGGAAGGTATTTTAAGGTGTGCTTTTCATTTCTCATTATGCTACTCTGCTTTTATTGGTAATAAATTAATCTGATTTTCTCACATCAAGTCTGCTCTGCCCATGATGGTAATGGGTGAGTGATCTCTCTCTGTCCTTATCTCAACCCATGAACCTTGTGTTGTATTTTCTTTCCCCTGTCAAGCTGAGGATGGGAGTGATAGGGTGCTTTAGTGGGCACCTGGCATCCAGCCAGAATCAACCAACCGTGACTCATCAGACTTTTCCTAGAGGAAAACTTCATTGGCTGTGAGAGACAAACCAGACCCCCAGAAAGTTTTAGTCATCCATGGAGCTAAAGCAAAGGTCCTACAGCTCTTGAGCTAATTGAGCTCAAGCTCTGCAGCAGAGAGGTTGGAAATTTCTGGAACCTTTGTTTTAATGGGATCTCTTTGGATGATCCAGTGCTTTCCTGTGGGACCAAAGCTGGATTCTGGAAATCCTCTCTGGAACAATGGACATGTTGTCTGAGCCAGCTGGTCTGAGGCCCATCACAGTCTCAATCCTGCCATGAAGCAGTTTCCAAAAGTGTGGTGCTAGAGAAGGACAGGACTGGGAGCACAACCACCAGCCATAGAAACAGACTCGTCCTTCAGCAGCAAGGACCATGAGATGCAAGCCCAGGTTTGCTAGTACCCTATTTTAATCACTCTGCAAACATTTTTTCTTTCAATTGTTTCACCATCTCAAAACCTTTGATTCTGTTTGGCCCACAAATATGGTGTAAAGTTTATGTTTGTTTTTTTTTAAGCAGCCTTTTACAATTTAGAAATCCTATGTGTTTTCAGCTGAGGCAGTTGTAGACTAACCCAACCACTGATGGCTAAAACATTATATTGGTTTTTTGCACTCATTTTAGTGTCTCTAGCTGATATTTCTCATTGTACTGTTCATTTTATAACAGGACTACCCTTCAACATATTTGTGTACAGGGCTAACCACAATAGGACCCTGTTTCATAATTGTGTTGAGGTAATACCCAAGGCTCTTAGCAAGAATAATAATAAATGACATGACACAACTGTGCTGAGTCACACCTTTTTAAAGTCCAGCTCTTTTTGGGGGACACAAGAACATAGATAAAAACAGGCACAGGCGGCAAAGAGCCCCTTCTGAACAGCTCCTGGTAACTCATTCAAGTCAGTGGTCATAAACAACAATAGCACAGCTGTTAGATAAATGGGATGCTTACAACTGCACACAGAAAACCTAAAAATTTCAGCAACAAACCCATTAGCTTTTACTACATGAGTGGTATAGGACCTGCTGTTTCAGTAGTGTTCTGCTGGGTCACATAAAACCTGTCGAGAAAACACAGAGAAGTCTGGCACCCATCCATTCCTCCATCTGTCTGAGGGCAGCTGGGAAACTGCCCCAGCCTGTCCTCAGACTTGGGGATTCTCTCTCGTGGCAGCCACTGCCAGAGTATCAGAACTGTCACCAACATGTTCACAAGCCTCAGTTTGCAGTAAATGCCCTTTATCATCTCTCCTCAACACTTAAAATAAAAGCTCTATTTTTTGTAGCTGTTCCAATCAGCCCCACTCCTGGGATGTATGTTTTCAAAACAGCGAAATCACAGACATTCAGCACCACTTGTGGATCATCTCACCAGCTTATGGCCATATCCAGCACAATTCTCTTCACCAGAAATTTTAAAACTAATTTCTACCACATCCTATTAACATCTGTAACCCATGGCTCCATGCACAACATCAGAGAGCACATTCTGAAATATTCATGATGTATTTTAAAGGGACAAGAGTAGGGACACATCAGAACACGAGGCAGAGACATCATGAGCCAGGGTCTGTTGTTTTGTTTCTTAGGGGATTTTGGGGTAAAGTGTTTTTCATTTTTTTCCCTGCACTATGTAGTCTTCCTAATTTGTTATGACTCTAAAAGAACAATAACCTACGATGAAGGAATTAGATTAAGTCCTTCCACTTAGTTAATTTCCATGATCTAATATTTCTCTCATGTTCCAACATAACACTGTGCTCTGCTGACGACATCAGGGCTGAGGAAGTCTCTTAGAAGTCGGATTCAATTCAAGGGCAAGGCAGACCAGAGACCACTTAGTTCCTCAGACAAAGTATTCTTGGTTTAGTGTGCTTGTAGGTGAGCCAGAAGCTGTAATGAAAATGCTTAGGAAACCAAGTCCCCTTGGATATAGAAGATCAATAATGTTCTCAACAAAGTTGAAAACAATTCAGAACACAGTGTCTCACCAACTGGTACTGTAATGTTTTACCATAGCTTCCGTGGATCTCATTTTTTGACAGTATCTTGAAACAGCAATCAATACTTGCCCATGGTATGCCTCTCCTCCCATTTATTCTATTTTCCAGCCAGTGGCAACAACAATTATTTAAGGAAAATGAAACATTGATATGTTGCTAATGCTGAGTATTTATTGTATGTATAACAAGGATCAAGACCCTTCCATGCTGGATACTACAGAAGAAAAGATCCCCAGATACCCATGCTGGAGCATCTCAGGAAATTCTGCATAAAATAAACAGCAATGGAAAATCACTAGCGGGTTTCCTACCCTTTCATCCAGCAAATAAAAATGTTACCACAAAGACAGTAGACACTAAAAAGGAATGGACTATCTATCAAGGGGGCTGAGCTTGTATGTAGGAAGGAAGAGAAGGAATTATTTTAACAATATGGGAATAAGGGTTTTGTGGCAGCAAAGTAAAAAAAAAAAGTTGCGTTTGTGGGACTGATTCCTGGTATGTGCTACTTTTGTTTTTCTTTTGGTCTATATTTTATGTTTGCCAGAAATGTCAAAGTGTGAGATGGAAGATTTTGGTTTATGTCCGTATCTTATGAAGGAAGTAAAGCAAAGTGATCCATCAATCCAGTAGCTGGTGTTTAATCTCCTTTCTTCCTTAGGCCTACTTCTCCTGCTCTTCCAAGAGGATGGGAACTGTTTCAATCCCAGGAAGTATAACAAACCCTCAACCTCAGAAACAAAAATCTTATTGAGCCTTTGGGAAATGCTCTGAACAACGCTGTCCATCTCCTCCTGTGGCAAAACATTGCAGCAGAGACAGCGCTGGTGGAAATGAGTGGCAGAGGAATATTGCAAAATATATGTGACTATAGAGCCCAGTATGACTATCTGAGGGAGCTGAACACAGGGACACACTGGGGAAAGCACTACAAACTGCTGGATGTGATGGCATTACTGAATACTGAATATTCTGAGCAGCAGCTCAGAACAAGGCACACGCAGCACGAGGAAAACAAATGTATCACCTGAAATAATTAAGCCAAGTTATACATTCAGTGATTTTAGGTAACTGTGAGACATGAGTAAGGAGCAATGTTGTCCTTCTGCCCAGAACCAGCTCAAGATTTTGGTTTCCAGATCCTTGTTCACAGAGTAGACAAAAGAACTTTCTTGTAAGCAAACTCTGGACGTTGCCTACGCTTGATTTCTTGGCCCCAGGTTTCCCATCTCAGTAAACTGTGCCAGCAGGAGCAGCACTGGCAGAGTGAGCATGGAAAAGGCCCCTGGGATGGTGACATCCTCACCAAACCCCCACTTCCATCTGCTGGGAACAGGACAAAGCACCTCCATTGCCACATCCTCACTGACACCCCACAGCAGTCACAGCCTGTGGGATTTCCTCTGGTTTATGATCTGATATCCAGCCCACAGCCAAACTGAACCATCAGGGTTACAGGTGAGGGAAGGAAAAGTGCTCTTTTTCTCTCTTTGCATCTCTCCTTCTTCCCACCTCCCAGCCTCCCCCCTCACCTGAATCAATCCAAAGCTGCAGGAGTAGAATCACAAGTTAAAGAGCAAAAAATAGGGAATATGGAAAAATCTTGTCATAAAAAGGGGTTACTCATACCATCATGAGGAAGCAGGGTGATTATACACACTTTACGCAGAGTGATAGAAACAATAGGATTACTCACACCATTTCAAACCCTAATGAAGTGCATCAGTTACACTCCCACAGCAACCTGGAGAAGGAAGAAAATGAAAGTCAGCTGGTGTAGCCTAATAAGGACTTTGTGAGAGAATCACAGTTAACATATCCTACTAATGGTTTGCCATAGGCCTGCTGGGGACTGCAGTCCAGGGTTTCTATATGTGCTCAGCAACCCAGTGGGGGGAGAGAGACAGAAGCACAGATGTGTGTATTTTTTGTATTTTTCCAGCCACCTCCTCTTCCAGAGTCATCCTTAACATAATCAGTTTAGGTAGAGGGAAGGTAGGAACAAAATCAAAGGTGGAAGTTCACCAACAGCTATTTTGAAACTTTGAAGAATACGCTTTGCATTTCATTCTAAATCACTGGTGACACACCAAAAAGACAGAGGAACAGGACAGAGATTCTTGAGTGCAATTCTACAACCAGACCTCCTGAAAAGAGCAAGAGCTGGATCAGCTTTGTGCCTGTAACTGTGAAGGCAGCACCTGCAAATGGAACCAATGAAAGGAAACACACCCTCTGCAATTTGATGATTTCCCACCTGAGACCACCTCATGGGAAAGTCCAAAGCTTCAGAATCTGTAATCCTTGACTTCGTGTGAGATTGAAATAATTCAAAATTAATTACTCACTTCATACTTACAAAATTGCTTCACAATTCTGACCTTTCTGTTATAATGTTACAAAAAAATAAATCTAAACATAAGCGTAAAATAAAACTTAAATTGAACATCATTCATCTTAAATGCATTGAAATAAAGCAAAACTTTTCATAAAGATGTTGGTGAAATCATTGTGTTCTGTGTTGAATCAGCACTTTCTAAGCCTCCATCCAGCTCAAGAATTTGTATGCTTTGTACATCTATTCCTTTTCAGCAGAAAACCTTTCCCAATGTTTTCGATGGCACCATGATAACTTCTTCATAGCATTTCTGCTTGAAATTCCCTTTGCTCACATTGAAAAAATAATCACGTAGCTTAAATTTTTTTTTTTTTTCACTTCTTGCCACTAGAGCACCATCAGCTTCACAAGAAGCTTGGAGCTATTCAGTTTGAATAATCTCAAGCAAAATTGTGCAGAAGGCTCCTCAGTTTGCATTACCCCTTCTCTGAGTGTCTGAGCTCTCCAAAGGCATAACTGGAACCCCGACATCAACCCAAAATTTTTGTAGCAACCCGTTGGTGTTTCTGTTTATTATCATGCCTGATGTTACAATACACCCTCCCTTAAGAAAGGCAGTGTTTAATTGACCAAACAAGAAAAACAAATGCTTCCCCAAGGCATAAATTCCATGAACTGTTTGGATGTTTTCTATGAAGCTAACAAACACTTCTGTCAGTATTTGGAAGACTTAGACACTGGTTTTTGAATGGACTGGAGCAAAGAAGAGACAGCGTTAATTGGATTTTACAGTTTCAACAAGTTTAAAGACATTCCAGGGTAAATACTACTTGTTTTATAACACTGCTCATAAATAAATGAAGTTTTTGAGGTAGACATTATACTCTGATTAAAATTATTTTTTTCTTTATATTAATACAGCTAGAATAACAGGAAAAAATGTGTGGTTATATTCCAGACTTACAGGGAAGAGTGTCAAGCCTGCTCTTGAAACCTTCTTTTTAATATATTTGTATTTAATGTATCCCTGCAATCAGACTACATGTGGAAACACTAAGTGCAGCTTTATGGACTTTTGGGGGCTCAGTGTGGCTGCAGGGTTATAATCCACAGATGATCCAAACACAGGAAAACAAATAGATTCAGTTTTTAATACCAACATTTTTACTGACTTCATGCTGGTGTAGTGTAGGTGAACACAAGACTATAGAGAGGAAGACTAATTCTTGTTCTTTCCAAACAAATGAAAAACATTAAACCACTGACAGAAAAGTAAAAAAAAAAAAAAAAAAAAAAACAAAAAAAAAAAAA
>VXBC01002434.1:887100-1098682 GCA_013399945.1 Ploceus nigricollis | reverse complement strand
AACCAAAAAAAAAAACCAAAAAAAACAAAACCCAAACAAACACCACAACAACAAGAAGAAAGAAAGAAAGAAACTCTTCAATTTTCCATGGTTTAGCATTGAAACAAACACTGGCAAGCTGGAATTCAGGCCTCCAAAGCCATTAAATTCTTGAGGATGTCTCAGCACTGTCCTTAGGATCAATGAATCAAAGGCATACCACTGTCTCACAGGCAAGTTCCCTGTTTTTTCCCCCTTGCTCTTCCCCCTAAGGGGGAGCATTCCAGGAAGGATGTTGACTTTTCATAGAAACATGATACAGTGAGCCTGGAAGGGAGAGATACCTGACTCGGACAGGTTTGGGTTACCCAAGAGCTGATGTTTTTCTCATCATATCTGAAATGATCTGTAAGTGCTCTGATGTGCATGATTGCCTGAAAACTGAATGCTTAATGTACACAGTCAAAATGTGAAGCCTGTACATGCAATTTCAGCTTGATCAAACCCAGGGAATAAAGTTCCTAATGCAGGAGTTAATTCAAATACTATTCAGACTATATTCAGAAAATAAATATGGAATAGCAATCCATGTTGCCCAATCTGTACAGTGCCAGACAGAGTTAATCCTAATGAATGGAGTTATTTTGAATCCTGATTTCCCTAGCATGATTTAATTATTTCAGTTTATCAATTGCTTTTAAGCTCCAAGCCATATTCTACCAAGGTGTAGTTGTGGCATGAGGTTTAGTGGCATAAACTCTTCGATACTTTGGACACCTGCAACCAGCTGTGATAATAGTTTTTAATAACATAGGACTGCTGCAATCCAGGCCTGTTGTGAACAGGTGAGCATCTCCAGTTCAACCACAAGACTTTGAACCCTTCCCTACTTCAAATATGTCCTATTTGCCTGAATTTTTGGTTGAGAAAAGAACTTACTTCTTGGTCTGTAGATGGGTATCTACTACAAAATCTGATAAGCCAGCTAGTCTTCATTTTGGAGAGGCTACTGAGCATATTTCCTTAGAAGATGATCAGTTTAAGCAACATTCCTTTAAATTGCCTGAGTTTAAACCCACAGACCTGAAAACTACATTATCCTTCTTGACTGCACTGTGAACTTCTCAGCTGTGCCTGAGTAATTTAGGTTTCTCAATACTGCTCATTTTTGACAGAGTGCTAGAAAATACAGTCGTCTCACCTGGGTTTTGGTTTTGAACAAAATCAAAATTTGAGGTCAAGTTTTGCCCTCAACCTTTTTCATATGCAGTTGAGTTCATGCTTCTACATAGATTCACCTTGGAGAAGAAAATAACCTTCAGAATTCTGAACAGAATTTGAGGGGCAAAAAACTTCTCATATTAAAGGCAAGAGAACACTCCTTCACAAATCTTTACTAAGGAGTTAACTCATAATAAACATCCAGAATTTATAAGATGTAGAAAAAAGAAACCTTGAATAATTAGGGTTTCTTGTTATTGGTTACTAATTAGAAATTAGCAACGCTATTAAAATGTCACTTGGGTCTCCATGAAAGATTGGCACATTAAAAAAGAAATTCCTTTTATTTTGTATTACGGATTATGAGAGAATTGTGTTATTTACTACCTCAACTATTCAGAAGTACAAATTAGATTTTATGTATTAACAGCACACGCAGAGTTTTACAAATTTTAGTTCAAATGACTGTGTATCATAAAATTCAAAGCCAAAATTGCTCTGCTTAGAATTTTCCTGTTTTAAAAGTATCAAGCAATCCAAATGAAGAAACCCAATCCTATGCAATCTGTATGACCAGCTGGCACAGGTATGCAAACAAATGAAGAACAGAAACCAAAAGCTAATAATTTGAACCAAATGTAATTAATTATTGAATAATTAACCTTGATACTAATAGTATCAATACCAAGAGACTCTTCTCCTCTCTTTATAACACATGGTAAATTCTAGGGTTTTATAGGACATGAGTTTGGGCCATATAATTTGGGGTGTTCTCAAGGTCAGCATGTTTGGCTTCAGAGTTTTGTGACATGAAAACAAAAAAATTTGCAAAATTTGCAATCAAATTCAATTTTGAGCTCAGATCACATCTTCCAGAGGCTATATGTGTTCAGATCTACCAAGTTTTTGGCTGCAATCTATATGCAATTAGAAAACAAGCAAAAGAAAAAACACTCTGTAACCTAGCTGCATGAAGTTTCCCAAAATAGTTTTGAGTTTTAAGGGAAAATCCACTTCATCAATATAACAAATATTTCAAAAAACCTTTTTTTTTTTTTAAAGGATGAAAAAAAAAAAGATAGTATTGCTGTGTCATGGACAGGATGTTGAACAAAGATGTTTTAGTGGTAGTAGTGGTGTACATCTCCCACCATAACTATTTAGTAGTTATGCTTAGGTAGCAATAAAAATGAGGGCTGGATCATTATTGATTATGGAATGAAGGCCAGACTGGAGTCTGAGCAGTTGGAGTAATCTGAACTCTGTAGACTGCTGGATGCTCCTCTGTGGCACAGAGTACAAGCTTCGAGTTTAATGGAAGGAGCAACTATAAATAACATCTCTTCTACTTCATCTCAGGCTGAATAAGTGCAGCCAACACAGAAAACCATACTATATCCACCTGAAAATGCTGACAAGATAAATAGTGCAAGTTACTTGAGGTATCTTTTTAAGAATTTGTAGTTCCAGCTTATTTGGCATTGGCAAAATTTGACACAGGCACACAAAAATGCTATAATTACTTTCATATCTGATTTTAATAGAAAATAAGAGTCATTGAATCTGCATTACATTCTTTCCCAAATGCTCTCTATATCTCTTCCCCTTGCATCAGGAAGATTTTACTTCTGTTGTTATCAGATTCAAAGATAATAATTAGCTTTGCTGTATCATCTACTACACGAATCAGTTTGAAGTCATGTCTTCCTTATTTAATTAAAATGTGTGTGTATCACTATCAAAGGACTTTTATGTCTATGAGCAAATTCTGACTGGGGCATCTGTGTACTTCTGCAATCCCACGACCAGGAGAGATACATGCAGAAAAAGAGGTATTTCTCCAGAGAAATCTGTGTCTCTTAAATAATGCCAATTTGATTTTATACAATTGAAGCTGCATATTAGTCAGAGTGCAGCCTGCGGAAAATTGTCATGAATTTAAGAAGAAAGCTTGTGATGTCATTTCTACACCCTGAAGTGTCTGAAAATCTCTCTTCATCTCTCTCTTTTTAACCTGAGCATTGAGAATATAGAGGAGTTTTAAAAGTCTCAGTAAAGGACTTTTTTATTAATAATGCAGACTTACTAGGCTTGTGGAGATAGTTACAGGCATTTAGTTAACTACAGCATTATAATTAAGCATCCAGAATATGAAAGCTGAAGTGTGGTGTTCATATAATTGTGCTACTGGCTTAAGACTTGATATTAATCCAAGATGTTTCACCTGCCAAGGGCCAAAAGCATATCTAAAGACACATTTCAATCTCATCTCACAGCAAGACACAAATAAATAATATGTCTCATCAAGTCATATAAAGAGAAGCTGAATACCATAACTGGATGCATGTTCCTTCCTTCACTCATACTTTAATTATGTAATCAATAATATAATGTTTAAATCAATAGTTTGAAGCTGTGAGTTCAAAGCTAACACCAGAGGAGGAGGTTCTGCAGGCTGTGCAGTGCCAGAGATGCATTTTAATAATATTTGTGTCTTGCATTTAGTGCATGAATTTATAGATCAGCACATTTTGAGAGAAAATCCACAGGATTTTCCTATGCACCAAAATCCCTTTTCTACTCCTTTGGATTCAACTGCTTTTCTGTCTTAACCGAATCCTTTTACAGGGCATGAACCTGCTCAAGGGAAAAAAACCTTCAAACTTCACAAAGATACTTCAATCTAGAAATAATTCAGAGCTGGGCTCTGGAAGCTCTCCCAGCTCAGTGCTCTTCCCTTCCCCTATCCCAAAATGTTTTCCACACACGCAGCATTGAAATGACTTGTAAATGAAAGCAGTTGCAAAGGAGAGGGGCAGGGGCTGTGCAGACTGAGCTGGGTGAGGACAGCTGGAAGCAAAGGGCTGAGAGCTCAGTCCCTGCCCCAGCAGCATCCCTGGGCTGGCTGCAGCCCCTGTGGTCCAGGTAAGGGGAGAGGCTGCAGCCTCCACAGAACTTTTCAGCAGCCCTGATCCGAGGGAGCAGCTCCTTTGTCAACCACCACATGAGTCAGACTGCTGCTGAAGGAAATCGTTTTGTTTACAGCAACGGGAAGGGAATTGCTAGGGCAATTAGAATAATTTCTTGTTTCATAATACAAGCCATACCAAGAATGCCTGTTAGCTGCATTTCAGTGTCAGGTACTTAAAAAACAAACAAACAATCAATCAGGAAAAGTAGGTGCTAATTTCACAGAGGATTGTTAGTAAAAAGCAATCTTTATTTTAATGCCCTCAAATCTTCAATGCTGCTGTACCCAGTCCACATACCTGTTCCCTGGAGGCAGTGGGTGGACCAGGATACCTCCAGGGATTACTGTCCTTTGCTGCCCACCTGAGGCTTTAGCTGCTGCTGAAGGCTGTGAATCAGGGGGTGTGCAGGTATTTGTGAGGGAAAAGAGTGAAATTGGAGTTGTCATCCACTCCTTACCAAGGCTGTTGCTGGCAGGGAACTCTCAAACCTCTCCTGGCCATGATGCTGCAGGTGCCCAGGGCCAGCCTGGCTCCAGTAAAGTGCATCGATTTCAAGATTTGTCCATGGATTTCACCACCAAACACAAGATTTGCAACAACAGTGTCTCATGTAAGCCCTGACTGATTCAAGAAGGGGAGATTTGTTTTGTTTTGTTTCAATTTTTTGAATTTTCCAACTGTGTGTCTGCACAGCAGAGCTGAAGCCCAAATACATTCCACCTGCTGATAGCACCTGCCAAGTCTAGAAAGAAGAATACCAAAATACTGATATGATCCATCACAGTTAATATTCCTCAAGACCCAAATATTTGCAGGGAACTTGCCAAGCAATTGGTTGGGAAGGAGTAATAACCCTCCTTTCCCACATACACACACCAATGTACAGCTCTGTGCAGCAATTCTCTAGAGCTACATTAAATAATGTATGTGCTGCTCATGGACATTTTGCAGCAGGGGGAAGTGAAATCCACAGTGTTACATATTTCATTATTTGTTCAGCCCTATTGCTTGTTAACTCTTTAGAGAAGTAAAGCAATCTCCCCCAAACCTCTTTGATGTATCCTGGAGTGAATTTCTGGAGAAATGCAATCTCCTTTGGGATGGAGTGGCATAGCAGGAGGATACCTTCATCCTGGCAGATTCCTAAACTGAACAGAACTGATTCATCTGCAATTCTGAGTAAACAGACAAGTAGGTTTTGTTGTGGTTGTTTTAAGGAAATGATAACGATTGACAGAAATGCTGGTAATTAACATTTATCAGTTGCAGAGGATTGTGATGAATTCTCTACCACTGGAAAATATTTAAATCACAACTAGAATTTTTTTCCCCTAAAGATTCATTGCAATTCAAACAAGGTCCGTTCAAAGTTTCAGACATTTGTTACTACAGGAATCCTAAACAGATTGCCCCAATGGCCTTCTGGTATAATTGTTTGTGTCATCAAGACTTCATAGGGAAAGAAAACCCTGCCATGGGCACAATGTCAGAAGCAAAGGTTGGTCTGTGTCTGAAGAGGTTTTCAGAGTAAGACTGAGAGAAGGAACAACAGAAGGATGTAGGAAAACAGGACAAACTGATCCACACAGCAATACCAGGACAAAATTCTGAATCTGTAGATGTTTTTAAGACACTGCCAACCTCTGCAGCCTCGGGAGGTTTCAAATACTCTGTGAATAAAATATATCAATTTTAACTTCCCAATGTTTTCTTTCTGGGGGGATAAAAAGTTATTATTATATAGTAACTTTCTAATTCAGTTCAGACTGGGTGAACCAACCAAACATTTCAGGCAGCAGCAGCTGCAGAACTTCTGTTTTCTTTTGAACCAGTACAGACTGTGATCAGAATTGTGTTAGATCTCAGAGTCTAGGTAAGGCCAGGTCTGGACAGCACTTGGAACAAACATGCATGATCTCTTTGATCTTCTGAAGGAATCCACACCCTTCTTGATTTCTTTATAAGAGGACTTTAACCATGGTGGAAGGCTGCTAACAACTATCCATACATGCATTTCTTGTGTCCTGTCAGGTTAATTATAAAAATCCCACAATGTCCCTATGAATCTGCAGAATATCTTTTATATCTGTTCTAAAGAAAATGAAATTAAATTAGATGTTAGCTTATGTACTCAGATGTAAATTACGTAGCAGGATTTCAATTTAACTACCAAAATATTAGATATAACTGAATCTAAAGAAAATAAAATAGTTTAAATGAAACATATCCCCCAGTACTATTTTTTATTTATAAATCCTTATGCAACTATGAATCCCTGAAACTAGTTTTAATTGATAAATATTGCATAAGATCTGTCTTAAATCTGTTTTTTAGAGATGATTTGCATTTTAAAATGGACTCTATAGTGCGGGCTTATTTATAATAAATATTTAAGCAGACATGTATCTTCAAGAATTAAATATCATTAATGGTAATTAAAAGAACACAGTTTGTGAAATGTATTTGGAAATGTTTTCCATTTGGTAAAAACATCGGGTAGGGGGAAGAGGGTGATGACACCCAGCCTAGAACACTGCAGCCTGAATTCCTAGTATTTTATCATGAAGGTTGGTCACACTGAGGTCTGTACTTAAGGTTTTTGGAGACCAGCATTACACCTGTTACCCTGCAACTGGGGCAAATCCAAAGAGTTTCCCCAGACCTCACATCCAGCTGCCCACCTGTTAAAAAACAGCTGCAGCGTTTGTTCCTGCACCTCTGGGTCTTGTAGGTGCAGCTCTGAACCAGAATAGCCTGGATTTGCCTATTTGACAATGTGGATATGTTTAGGGAAAAGTTTACTTGTTAAGAGACAGCCTTAGCTCTTGTTCCAGACTTGGAAACCATTTGGGGATCATTTAATTCATCCCTTTATTTCCCATTGCAGGTCTGACTGTTTCTAAGTGCTGTTGGAGCCCTATGGCCTTTTGTAGCTCTCTGAGTACAAATTCTCTTCATAATAAAAGAGGCAATTAACAAATTGCAAAGGAAATATTCTGTCATGGGAAATATAATTCTACATGTATATTATAGGAAAAAAAGGAACAGAAACCTGATCTTGACTGTGGTCACCTAAGTTAATAATACTATTTCCATACATTGCACTAATTATCTGCTTCATATAGTTGCTGGACTGATGCCTACAACCAAAGGAAAGATTTAAATTGGGAAGAGTGGTGGGAAGAAAAAATAGTAGAGAGAAAAAGAAACACTGTGTATTCTTTCCTCAAACATTCATTGCTTTCCTTAATTTCTTCTTCCTTTTTTCTTTCCCTCATTCTGTATTTAGGTTTTCCTCCTTACAGTCCACTAGCTTTGTAATTCTTATCTTTGAAGTATGGAATTTTTTTTCTATCTACACCCACCAACTGGAACAAGAGGGAGTAAAAAACCATTTCTTTGCCTCAAAGGGCAGCATTGCTGTGAGGAAATGACTGTGTAAGAGTGATATCCTCTCACAGAACAAAATTGATGCTTTTTGCACTAGGGGATATGCAAGTTATTTTTTTGGAGAGCAACATACTGCTTCACTGGGTGTTTGCAGGAGAGAGCTGGTGTGGCTGAAGGAGCAAGAGCAGACTTCTGCTTCATCTTGTGGCTCATTAACAGGGCCACTTGTCCGGCCTCACGGGGTGACATTGGCTGCTGACTCAGTGAAAGGCACTGACAGTGCCACCACCACATGGGAAAGATGAAGGAGCAGCAGGACCAGAGAAGATCACAAAATCACAGAACCACAGAATATGCTGAGTTGGAAGGGACCCACAAGGATCACCAATCCAGCTCCTGGCCCAGCACCATCCCCAGGGGACACATCATGTGTCTGAGAGCATTGTTCAAACCCTTCTTGAGCTCTGCCAGGCTGGTGCTGTGACCACTGCTCTGGGGAGCCTGTTTAGTGCCAAACCAACCCTCTGGGGGAAGAACCTTTTCCTAATATCCAACCTAAACCTGCCCTGACACAACTCCAGGCCATTCCCTCGGGTCCTGTCACTGTCACCACAGAGCAGAGATCAGTGCCTGCCCCTCCTCTGCCCCTCACAAGAAGTTGTAACTGCAGTGAGGTCTCTCCTCAGTCTCCTCTTCTCCAGGCTGAACAGACCAAGTGCCCTCAGCTTCATATGGCTTCTCCTCAAGGCCCTTCACCATCTTTATTGCCTTTGGCCACTCCCCAATGGCTTCATGTCTTTTTTCCATTGTGGTGCCCAAAACTGCCCCCAACACTTGAGGTGAGGCTGCCCCAGCCCAGAGCAGAGCGGGACAATCTTGCCTTGCCCAGCTGCCCTGATGCCCCTCAGGACAGGGATGTCCCTTCCTGGCTGCCAGGGCGCTGCTGGCTCACACTCAACTCTCCATTGAGCAGGACCCCTTTCCGTGGCACTGCCCTCCAGCCTCTCATTCCCCACTCGTACAACGCTGGACTGGACACGGCTCCGGGCGGTGGGGGCCAGGAAGGGACCAGGGGATGGGGGGACTGAGCAACTTCCAAGTCACATCACATGGCATGAGATGGCTTGATGTCACCAGAGATGTGATCCCTTTCCTCCAAGGGGAGAAGGATGCAGATGATAGATTTCGACAGCAATCTTCAATCCCTGGTCTGATTTAATCTGTGTTTACTGCCTGTGATGACAGACAGGATGCAAAATCTCAGCTTCCCTCAGAGACTATGATAAAACTGAAAGGTCTGGCAGGCAGTCACACTGCATTTTAACTGGTAAACCAAAGCTCTTTATATAGAAACCATTAAAACCATCAACATGAAACTCCACAGCACTGTTTTTACAGTCACCTTTCAGAGGGAGCAACAATCTAAAGTTAAACTTTTTTGTAAGGAGGAGTTTTATGACTCCTGGACTTCAGTCTGTTTAGTTTATCCCCAGAAAGGTAAAAAAGGATCTGAACACGGCCTGTAAATACCTCTGATAGCAAAGGGCTTTTTAAACTAGTGGATTAGGGTAGAGCAAGATCCAACATCTGGCAACTATGCTAACTGCATTCAGGAGCAAAGGCTTGCATTCCTAAAAGCCAAGATCTCCAACCAAATCACTTGCTCAAGGGTACACTGGATTCCTTCTCAGGTGAAGCCTTGAAATTGAACCTGTGTACCCTACCAAGGGCTAGAGGCTCAAAAGAGAAACTAGTTTGATAAAAATGTATGGCTTCTGTCAGGCAAAATGATCCTAAATAGTCCTTTCTGGCATTAAAACTATATTCCTAGCATTCAATTGAAGTGGCATAAAGGGCAGCAGTATTTAATTTAGAAATTCTTCAATGAAATGTCTGTGTCTCTCTTTTACTCTCTTTCTCAAAACATGCCTGTTTAGGAAAAAAGGTGATACGGCCACAGTGTTCACACAAAGATTTGGAGTTCACTGGGTGCAAATTCCTATTCTACTCTTCTCCAGAACACTTAGTACCTGTTGAGGATCCACACTTTGGCCAGAATATTCAACCCAGAGAAAAAAAATTAGAAAGAATAATTATAAAGATGTTACCTGCTTTTTGATAGTGGGTAAAAATAGCTCAGGTCAACACAATTGTTCACTTTCCCTGTCCTCTCACAGGAATACTCACTGACTTTTGAGGTCATGTGCAAATATCTATGGCCTGAACCTCAGACTCCTATAGAAATTCCACAATTAATGTGGAAAAGTAATTTCTGAGATATTTCAAACTCCTGGGAGCACTCTGAAAAGTCCTGGAACTAAAACTGTTTTCATAGCCTGCCATTAGAAATCATCATGTTTTCTTAATGACAGAGATGCAGTGCCAAATATGGATCAATTTTTCTCCAGGTTGCTATGATTTCTAGCAACTCCACAAGCAACCATGCACTATCTTTTTCAATATCTTAGGTTTGTGTACTGGATTCTTTGTGCAACAGGCTCCTGTGCTCTGGGAGAGTCCAACTCTATCAGTATCTCACATACCACTTATGTGGGTGTTGTGGTAAATGGTTTACACTAGAATTAATAATCTATAAAGATGTCTTGGTTGTATTACATAGATAACAGCAGCCTTACAACACTGATATCCCTACACCATTATGTCAGATTAATTCAGAAAACAGATGAAATTTCTTAGTCAGGATTACAAGAAGCTTCTGTAAGTGTGACCAGCACAGAGATATGTGGATTGACAGCCTGAAAAGCATGGCACATAAGCAAAATCTGCCTTTTCCTGCTCTTCTTCATCATCCTTTTGCTGCTTTAGGATCTGACTTCTTCGGGAATGGATAAAAACTTCAGTGACACCCCTGTGGACAGGAGGACGCTGAATAAGCATGTGCAGTTTGGTCTCTTTCCAAGCTGTAATCCTCCACATGGCAAGGAATTCCACAGCAGCCATTTTCACTTCTGCAAGCACCTCGCCCTGCAGATGGACCTGGGGCTGGGGAGGACAGACATCCATGTGCACAAAAAGCTTTCCATGAGCTTTCTCCCAAAGAGAACTCATTCAGTGAGCAGCCCATACACCTAGGAGTGGTGTTTCAGGCAGCCCAAACCCACAGTTTATTCCACTTTGGACTGCAAATTGTGAAAACCACAGTCAGCATTCCGAGCAGCAGCTCAGCACTAAGGCTCACATTCACCATCCTGCAGAATGGAGTGCTAATTATTCATAGGGAATAATAGCTTTCACATGAAGTAATACATTGACTGTCCTCCAAAATCTAGCTTGGAATTTAAAAGATTATGAACAGTGCCAACAAAACTACTCCAGGGGAAAACAACCCTGAATCTTCAAGTTTAGACAAGAGCTTTACTATAAACAAACAAAAGTGTGATATTGTTAAAATTGGTCTTTGAAATTGTCAGTGGGCGATCCACTTTTTTTCTTTTTTTCATGAAACCTTTCAAACAGGAGAGGAACTTTTACCTTTATATGGCAAAGTTAACTCCCAAACATTACCCAGGGAGCATTTCATAAAGCATGTTGTGATGTACACGTTCTGTTGCAGAGATATTGAAACAATCACTGCAAGCTCTTTTCTGTAATTACTACTTAAGGCTTAAGGATGTCCTTGAGGCCAAAGAGATTTGGCTACAGAGAACCCAGAATTTCATTCCATCTTTCACTGGGTTGCCTTTGAACAAACCATTCCTTTGGTCACCAAAGCCAAGCTTTCACTTTTTGAGGACAAATAATTTTAACAAAGAGTATTCTTCCCCCATGCACTCTGTAGCAGGAAGGAACACTTAAGGAGCTTTAAGGAACATTTTGTTTATACCAAAAGCTCATGAAAATTCTCTTTGCACAAGTCTTCCATGTAGGAAACACCTGATGCTGATAGCTGAGATTCTCAAGCACCTCGTACTACAGCTGCCAAAAAAAAAATCAGAATATAAATATATCTATATTTATATCAATAAAGATATAGATTTTTTTTTAAGATACAGAGGTTGCTGAATGTCTTGGCTGTGTGTAGCTGAAAATCAGACTGAGAAAAGAAGAAACACAACAACTTTTGAACCTTCTTCTGTTTTGCACTCGTGAAATTGTGAGAAGTTCAGAGATGCTCACACAATCACAGTGAGTTGCAATCACCACTCAGTTCCTTTGAAAATACAAACTTTCCTGTGGCACTCTGTGTCTCACTGACTCAGACTGTGTCAGCTATGGGCATCTGCAAATAACAGGCAAGTGAAATGATGCTGCAGTCCAGAAAACATCAACTCCCTGTCACAGAAGGATGCTTCAAGGTGCCACCATCTCCAGTTTCACCTGCTTTTTCTCATAAAGTTGCAGTCATTTTTAAGTTCTAAGATGCTGAACTTGGCAGCTATGAGTCATAGTTAGGCTACAATATCTGACTGCTTCAAAATAAATGTTCTTTAGCTATTTTACCTTGAGATTACTCAGAAATTTCTTCAGTATAAACAGTAGCTTCACTTTTCACCTCATCTCTTACAAGAACTAAGACAATTTTTTCAAGCCTCACTGGCTTCAAGTTAAGATCAAGACAAGCAAATCACAAAAGAGGTGGCTCAATGCTGCACATATTCATGTATTTCATTGCACACATGGAGGCTGTTCCACTGACATCCACAAAACTGCTCATGCCTCACTGCACATGTAAAGCTTTTGTAGGAGAGGCGCAAGGAATTTGGTTTCCAAAGAAGTTCAATGCATGTAGCTCTCACTGCTCCTAACATCTCTGGCCATGGAGCTACTTGTGTAGGTCTGAAAATCTGAAAGTCTTGACCCAAAGAGTTAATTTCAAGTTAAAGCTGGGATTTTGCATGAAAGCTACACCCTAATACATGGCTACACCAATCTGGAAAGGCAGCATTCTACATAACCAGCAGTAGAAGGATGCTTGGATTCAGACCCTCAGATGATATAAAATGTGAGTACTTTACTGGACACACTGAAACTACAGCATTGCAGAAAAAGGTGTGGGGAGTTCTGTTTCTAAAAAATCAGTAGTAATAGTAATAATAATCTCTCTCAGCAATAGGACAAAGCTTTCCAAATAAAGAGCAGTTTACCTACAGAAACCTGCAGGTCAGTTGGTGCCTGTTGCTGTGAGTTGTGTTACCAGGGAAAGGACAAGGCCTGATTCCAGCCTCAGGATACAGAAGAATGTCAGGGAATGACCAAAACCCATCAGATTTCCCTGGCATTCAGAGTATATGGATCAGTCTGATGTCAGATACCATACCAGGAGGAACATGTCATTATTGCAGCTCAGAAAAATAGAGAAGAAAAATAGGGAGTTACAACCTGATGGTTGTATTGGAGCAATTTCACATGACATCTTTCTTTTGAAAGAATATTAGCAAGCAATTTGTTTCACTATTTTTCTTTAACCATGAGGTTTTCTAAAGGAAAAAGTCTGTCTCTCCATGCCTACTCAAAAACCTCTTAGAGAAGCAGGACCTACATGTTGTATGTATCCTGAGTTTGTGTGGCATTCCTAGATACCCTCAAGCGAGAATCAGTTTATCAGTTTCATTTCATGTTTTAAAAATATCATGAAACCATCCTATATCATTTTAACTTGTGAAGTAGCTTATGGAAAAGTTTTTTAGACTAAACACAAAATATCCAGATACCCATGTCCGAAATTTCTCTACTCCTCAGTGACTGCAAGTGAAATTTTTTCCTTTATGGATGTCCAAACCTTTTCAATTTTCCACAACTATTCATGTGTATACATCACTCAAGAGCATATATGAACCTTCTCTACTTATTCACCTTTTCCTGAACCCTAGGAATACTTTGTGGACCATGAAGCATTCATAGACAAAATGCTGAAAACCATGGCACTAGAGGAAAAAGTCATAGCCCAAGAAAACTTCCATTAAAAAAGTGATAAATGCATTTTTTCGGGAATTAAAGTGGAAATTTTCCACATTCAAATTTTGTGGTTTAAGAAAATTTCCTCCTTCTTTATTATTTACGTTAATTGGCATCTACCTTCCTAGTGACAACAGCAAAGGCAAAGGGATGATGAATTTTTCTCCTTTTTAAAGATAGGGTTAAGTACAACCAATGTCTTGAGCATTTCCATAGCTGAAAACTGGACTCACCACACCATTATCTCATTTATTCTTATCACCAGAATCCAATTAATCAAGAAAATCCTCCCTTGGGAGAGCAACACAGATAAATACAAAGTGATTTTCCACAGACAAGGAAACAATCAGCCTCTCTGAGCTCCTTACTTGGCTTTGCAAGGCAGAAACCAATCACTGCTGGATAACTTTTGGGATTTCCCATGATGAAGGAAATGGACAGACAAACAAACAATGAGTTACATTTTAGCTTTCTGATCTTACTTGGTGGGTCTCATCATCAGGAAAATACCTAAAACCTACAACTGTATTTTTAAAAACCCACTGTCTCCTCATGGAGCCTTTGGAAGGGGAAAGCAGTGTGTAACAGACTGTTACCATGTAGGATATACACTGTTAAAGAAACACCCTGTTTTCTCCTTCTCCTTCTCCTTCTCCTTCTCCTTCTCCTTCTCCTTCTCCTCCTTCCTTCCCTCACTTCCTTGTTGTCCCAATCCATTTTGCAAGATCACAACTGATGGCTGTGGAAAATGCCTCCAAGATCATTAGCAAATTATTAGAAATCCTAAGTGGAAGACTCTAAGTAACCAGCTCTTCCCTTCTTCATGAGGAATTTGTATACACACAATATCAGAAGGACATTCAAAGTACATTAACCTAAATTATCTCCAACAACTACAAAAGATGTATTTTCATATTAAAAAAAATTAAAAATAGAACCTTTCATAATTATTTCCCTGTTGAGAAAATAACCAAAATGACACATTATTATAGGATATATCCTTTCTTGATCATAACTATAAAATAGATTTTCAGAATTCATTCTTTTAAAAAAGAAAATTGTGTATTATATCTTCTTGTTACACCATTCTACTTTTGCCATATTTTTAATCTTGGTTGTTTATCACTGTTTTGCAGGCCAAATGAAATTTTAAAATGAGCATTGAAATTTTTATAAATACCATTTTTCAGAATTTTTTTTGTAGGAAATTGTGGGATGAAAAGTTTGCAATTCCTGATTTTTCTGTGGAATTGCAATGCAATTCCAAGTTTGGACAAGCATACCTGCTTCATCTCGGAAGGAGAGACTGATGCTATCAGGGATCCCTGGTAAACTGAGTTGGCTTTGAACTGATGACATAGTAATGAAGGTTTAAAATTCCTAAGCCATCCAACTGTCTATTAACAGCTCTTTAAACTTACTGCATACACACTGATACTGATCTGCTTATTACTGCAGAAATTCTAAACATAAACATTATTATGAAATCTTGTTTTAGCCACCAAGAACAGAGAGAGAGTAAAACACTAGACAACTTTTCTTTGTCTTTTATTCCACATGTGAGATTGGAGTTAGACATAACAGCCCTGTAACCTGCTCTGGGAGAAAAAGAAGCCCTTATAGGACAAAATGACCAGCATTATTCAAACAATTTGGCCTGAAAAGCTTAGGAAAATGTAAGTGCAACATAGAGAGGGAGAGATATCACAGCTGAGAAGTACAAAGTACAGAAAAGTGTGGCAAGGACACAGATGTGTGTGCTTTTGTCAAGAAATGGGGGGTTTTTTTAAAGGTTAATTAATGGGATAATGCTTTTGTAATGCATGTTGGCTCCATCAGCCAGAAAAGGGTTGCCCAAATGGACAACCCCTTCATACTGTGGGAAAGAAGGCAAACCCCTCTGACTATAAGCAATTTTGCACCATCAGGTGCTCCTTTTGGGCTCTTCTTCCTACGTTGTCTGAAGCAAAGGACAATTACACCGTCTGTGTGGAACAAATGCCCTCTTCCCCTGGTTTGTTCACACCGCTAAATGTGGCTGCCTTCCCTCTTTCAGGTTTTGTCTCTGGACTGATTGTGCTCTGCAGCCTGATTTCCACTTGAGTCCACTCAGGACTGGGATGCTGAAATATGATTGTTTCCACTCCTGAAGGCTGCTCGGTTTAGTGCCACACACTGCCTTAATGAGCTTCACCCCGAGCACGCGACCCAGCTGGCAGTGAAAAACAGGAAGCATTTTGGCACACATTTTCCCTTTGTGGGGTGAGAGAGGAAGCAGACGTGAGCCCTGGCTAACACTGACACAATTAAAATGGAAACAGAGAGCTGCCTTGCCCTCAGTGCAGTGTGAGATGAACCCTGGGTCACCCCTTTAGGCTGTGTCCCTGCCAAGACCTCTGGGTTGGATTGGAGACGTGCAAGGAACATCCACGTTAAAATTCACATACAAGTGGTCTCCGGGGGCCTGAGGCAGCAAAGTCAAAGGGAAGTCTATCTCCCCATCCCCACAAAATCTGGATCAAGCCCTATCTCTTCCCTTCTAGTGAGCAAGGAACCTGTGAATTAATTGGTTAGAAAAGTTTGTTAGGTGAAGCTCGCTGCTGCATTTGGGGCACCAAGAGTCTTCTAACACTACAGCATTAAAGAAATGGTGGCATTTGTATTTAAACTGAGGCAACTGTACTGTGTAATTTACAAGTGCAGATATCCTGGACTTGACAAAACATAGTGACTTTTGGTGGCAACTCCTCCAAATGTTCCCATTTCAGCTGTTGACAAACAGAGGATTTCATTCTCCCAGGTCTCTTGGAACTTCCCAAGCCCTTCTCATAGGTGTGTCCAAGAGTGCTTAATGTTAATTCATCTTCATCTTTGCTTCATTTCTTCATTTGGGTATTTTGTAATAGCAGCAAGCATAGAGGAGGGGGTGTAGGGGTGGGGAAAACCTTCTCACCTTCTTTTCTTTCATTGGTAAATAACATTCAAAGCAGCTTGGAAGCTATGTAGTTGTAAGAAAAAAATATGATCCCATTCCACACCTTGGGACATGTTTTCTTGATGTAAACTTAGCAAAGGTGCATGAGAGAACATTTTAGCATGAAAGCATTAATCTATGTTTCATTATGTCTGTCAGAACAGGATTCTGTTCTAAGCAGAAGCATTTTTCTTTAACTCAAGTATGACATTTCTGAAAGATGCCAAGGTGAAATTTGTATCATCTTCATTAAAAGCCAAATCCTACAGTCTTTATCAATGGCCAAACAAAATTTCAGAGCAAGTGCTACAGGGACCCTTAGAAAAGATAGCAAAATGCAAAATTTTTCAAAAGGGATACACTTTTTATCATTATGTCATGGACAGTGCATACCTAAAGCAGTGTCATTCCAGTAGCCAATTATTCCCACTTAGTGAGCAGAATCTGCATAATGAGGTGTGATGGCTTTTCCTGAGATGCAGAGGAAGAAGTAATTAAAAAAATCCCACTGGATAATGCTCATCAGCTTCTACACATTTTTTGGATGAACTGCTAAATTTTGTGGAAAACTTCACCCCCTCATCCCAGTAGTCAGCATTCATATGCTCTACATTCAAGGGCTGAACACTCATCAAGAACTGTTTAGTGCTTTCTTGGTGTAAATAAAAGAAAAAAGCATTTTTTACAGTAAAGACCTTTGTCATCTGTAGAAGTCCAAGTTATTTACATAGAAGTCAATATCTCCATCTTGCAGATGGAAAGCAGAAGATCAAGGATGAGCTGGTCAACCCCTGGTCATGCAGAAACAAAGCCTGGAGAGCCCTAAAATCTTGACCCCTAAAATAGGGTCTGCATCAAACCCACAATCTGGGTCACAAACCCAGATGCAGAAGGGGCATTTCAGGGAATAAAATCCAGCTGTGCTTTCAATACTGTAGCAGCTATCTCCTTAAAAAGAGAATTACTGACAGATACAAAATCAGGCAGCTGGATGAATGGTGGAAAGATGACATTTGATCACCTTAAATGGAAAATACAAGCAATGTAGACAGTCTGCTCATAAGTCATTCACAGGTATGAGTCTATACAAGCCAGTTTTGCAAGAGTTTGTAGATCTTTTTTATGATTGTGTTTCAGCTTCAAATCTTATTGGCATCTACCCACAAACTTGTCATCTCTGGAAACCCCAGCTTATGCTAAGTGTAGGCTCTCTGAGGGCTCTAAAAACACATGGAATACAAAAAAAGGGCAGAAAAGAACTGGGAATGGAGAGGAAGCAGAAGGAAAAGCAGAAAGAGTAAAGAAAGAAGAATAAATTTGAGAGGAAGGAAGCAGGAGAATGAAGAAGATTAAGAGAAGGGAAGAGTCATGAGCAGAAATATAGGAGGAGAGATAGGGAAATTTGGTTTTAATTATGTTTATTGTAGTTCTTCATGCACAAAATTACAAAGTGAAAACAACATAAACAGCTCTGCTGCAGGCATGCTAGGAAACAATCTATAAAGCAAGGAAACGTTACACAGGAGCTTGGAGTGACTTACTGCATTATTCACTATGTAGTAATTGCCCAAAAGAAATTAATGGGACTTTTTTTAATTAGTTTGGCAGATAGCTGGAAAGACTTATAGGATTCTTTGCTGTAGATTCTTTACCTAAATAGCAGATAAAAGATAACCAAGACCTTTAGAAGCTAGTTGTAAAACAAAAAGTTAGATATGCTTTGCTCAGGAGAAGCACCCCTGCCCCAGAGCAGGACTCTTCATACCAGAAGCAGGATATGTTAATATAGCAAGAGACAATCCCTGCTCAGAGAACTTGAAGGAAACATTGGAATGAAGAGACAAGTTGTGATGAAAAACACAAAATTAAATAATTTCGCAAATCCAAACCCTGAACCCCAACAAATTCCTAAATCCACCAATAAAGCTGGGCCAGCTTTCAGCTACTCAAATATTGCAAGGGACAAGCATAACAGGAATAGTTAAGTAATTTAGGTGTGACAAGTTTTGGCAGGGTAAAATCATTCTCCCCAAAGAAAGGGACCCAAATACCACAACATTTCCAAGTATTCCCATTTGTATTCCACATTCCACATTCCCCCTCTATTTCTAAATTTGTGCTCATTTTACTTTCTCTCTTCAAAGAAAGAAACTTCACAAAACCCTTTGACCTGAAGGGCTGAATGGAGAGTACCTCCTATCCATAGCAGATTTCTTTATTTCCCCCTAGAGTTTGGATGATGATCACAAAGATTTTTCCTTTCATTTCCTTATTACCCATTTCTACCTTTGAACATTTCTAATTTAGAAATCCATGATTCTTCATCTTCTTCATCTCAGACCTCTAGCTGCTGGATCTTCCCTAGTAGCAGCTAACAAGGCTGGGATCATTAACCAAACAATCAAGGAGAAAATCTAGATACATGTTAATAGGAGGATATTCTTTCTCGTTATAGCACTGACAATGTATCTTAAAGTTTCCTGTCAAAATGTCCTTGAAATCTGCTGAGTGTTATCCTTGCCAAACACATTGTCACAAGAATTCTGCCTGTTTCTAACATAAGCCTCTGAGCTGCTTGGTACAATTTCTGGCTAAAAAAGTTAAAATCAGGAAGCTATGTACCCAAAACCAATTCAACATTGTAACAAAGTGTCTTTGTAACCATGTGCAGGGGTCTATCTGCGTGCGACCGTGTCCTGCACGGTGTGACTTGGCACCTGAGCTCTGAGCATCTGGCACAGCTGCACTGCCAGGAGAGCAGCCCATTGTCACACCAGGAGTGACTAATAAGCACAGCATGCTGGCAAAACTCGGGCAGCCCTGGACTGCAGGGATGGGCACATTGCACAGCTTTCACCCTGCCAGCTGCCTCCAGCTCTCATCACCTTCCTGCCCCACTGGCCAGGCAAACACAACTGGTGCTGCTCTCTGGAACAGTCCATCCTCTCTTATGTCCTTAACCTGCTCCACTCATGCTGCATTTCTCTCTCAAAGCCTCCTAACAGAGCAGAAGTGTGTCCATGGAAACCTTCTTTGCTTTGCACTAGCTACACAGTCTGTTGCTACACTTTTGCATCGAATTTGTTACTGCTGCTAATTCACTTGGACTGAAATGGTAAACTTGTCTGGAGATGTCCTGAATTATTCATAGGCAGCACGTACCAAGATAAGTCAGGGCATGAGATGCACCTCGGTGCCGAAGTCAATGTGGTGTGTGAGAGTGAATGATGTTGTGTGGCTTTGTGGGGGAGCTGCTCTCAGCCGCTGGGCAGATGAGGGATTGGGAAATGACCATTAAGACCTGAAAGCCAATTTGCCTTTGACAATGGAAGCTGGGAGGAGTTTTTTATACAGCAGCTGCCTTTGCCTCACTTTGATTGTGAACATAACATTATGGCCTGGAGTTCCTCCCAAATTTGTGTTTTGACTTTCACAGGAGCAGTTTTGTGGGCACATAGGGGCAAGTATATCTGATGGAGGTTAGGCAGCTAATTACTTTGTTATGCCTCTCCAGGAAGTAGTTAGATGACTACATATTGACTATGGCTCTGGAGCTACAGCTGGAAAACTGTCCATGGAAGTTGGATAAATCAGCCAATCTCTCATCCACCATCAGCTTTGAGCTCATCTTTCACACAGGGAAAGTGTATTCACTATAAAGTATTTGTGCTTTACCAACAATTTCTACCTTCCTCTGAAATCTGATACCAAAAGAGCCAGAAGCCAGTGTGTGTGAACGATGAGTGGACCTGGTTTGAAAATGCTGGGTCCAGTTCTTATTGCACACCACTCCAGTATGCATTGTGAGACTTCCATCTCGAGTCTGAGTCTGAAGGATCAGAAAAGGGCCTGTTTATAAAGCCATCATTTAATCAGGTACTTATTCTTTTCTAAAAAAATTGTACTTCTATTACTCTGAGAAAAAGGGAGATAAAATGATTCCGTACTGAAAACACTTCTGTAAGCCCTGGATTAAATGTTCACTTAAGCACTCATGTTCATCCTTGTCCAAAATGGGAAATTTTTTTTGAAAACACAAAGTCTTTTAGAGAAGAGAATCTTGCTGTAGCCCTTAGCAGACTTGGGAAGTGCCCTGATTTCAAGATATAAGTCACAAAAGCAAGGTGCCACATGCCACAGCACAAGATAATGGATTTAAAAATAAGATAGCTACCTTCATAAACCACTGTTGGTTGACCAGTTTGACCATTGGAAAGAGACTTCTCTTTGTAAATGGCATGATCCTATTTAAATTAACTCAAACTTCTCTTTGTGCTATCTTTATTTTAAAATCAGATTTATACCAGTTAGTAATTTCTCCCTAAAGCACTTTAGAGATCTATGCTATCACAGTTGGTGTCTGACTTTCAGCTGTCAGTAATGTAGTACTGCAAGATGTTTTTAACTTAAATTATATATATATATGTATATATATCTTATATTTAAATCAGAATTGTGTACAGAGCCTTGTTTTTAAACACTTGTTCTCTTTCTGGAGATCGTGTACACGTGCAGAGTTTGTTAGGAATCCAAGAATTTTCTGATTCTAATACTCCTACAGAACATGACTAAATATTCAGCAATGCTTCAAATTAAGTTAATGCCCCACCCGAGCAGATCAGCTCTTCAAACAGCCTACATTCCTTCACCTGGGAGTGGAAGGAAATAATGAAAAAAAAGTAAATAAAGGAGTGAGATAGAAAGCATTTTTGCTGTGCAATTATCCTGATTTTCAACTTGCACTCCCTGAGAAAAAAGAGGGAAGGGCAACCCTTGAAATGTCTCTTGGTCATGGCAGGGAAAAATTGCTTGTGGATCAGTTCTACCATCTGTACTCACCTTAACCAGTATCTTATTCTGACAGATCACTGAATTTAGAGGGAGATCTCCATGCCTTATGTTTTAAAAACAAAGCAGATATGAGTGAGATGCCCCTCACAGCAGGACTTTTGCTCAGCTCTCACTGGTGGCTGGAGCAGAGAGGAGGAAGAGTATTCAGAACATCTTCCCTTCCATTTTGCAGTATAACATTCTTCTTACTCAGCCAATTTTCCCCCAGTCTACTCCATAAGGTAGCACTGAGTTTGAGTTCCTGGCTCACAATGTAATTTTCACACATAACCAACCTGTCTGGGTGGAAGGGCTGGGGAGGAGCATATTTCCACACATATACTTGTTTGAGAGTACACTCATCCACCTCAACTGATCATTTCAGAGTTATTAGGCAAATATCACGATGACACCAGACCTTCCTTCCAAGCCATCTGGAGGGAATAACTCAGAAATTTTGCAAGACTTTTCCTTTCTTCCCACTGCCATGATTTCATTACCATAAACCAGCCTGCTAGCAGAGAAACCAGGGAATTATGCACTGTGCTGAGCAAAGCCTTGGTGCAGGGTCCATATTTTACCATTTAGCTCACGACAAGACTCACATGTTTATCAGTCATACTTGGGGGCATTGCTGCTCTTCAGCAGAGATTTTTGCCTTCTGAGGAGGTGGTTTCTGTTCCATGCACCCTCTGAATCACATTCTGCCTTTTGGATTTTAGTACGCAACAGTGACACAGCAAATTACACCCTTGTAATATGAAAACATAATATTTTTCTAGCAACAGTTCAAAATGCTGTGACCAGCTGGTCCCAAATGGTTAGCAATGACACATTCTCAAATTCTCAAAGGCATGCTGGTAATGCAGCTCCTCAGATTTCTTAGGTTTAGGATGAAATGAATGGAGCATCTTACATGAAGGCATTCCACTCTGGATAATACAGTAGTGGGAGTTTCAGAAGAGTTGAAGCCTTCTTGAATTTAAGCAGCTCACCTTATTTCTGGTGTCTTGTTCTCATGATGAGACAACATCTTTGATGACATCTCTGTATGTATGCTGATGGTACAGGAAGATAGGGTCACCCCTAAACTCTCTGCATCCCTGAAAGTGAGAGAAATGTGAGCAAGGGAAAGTCCATTGCACAGCATGTGCTGCTACTTACTTTGACTTGACATTGATGGATACATTCAAGTATTTACAAGCTGCCTGATGAGATGACTCAGAGAAAGTTTGAAAGAAACAGCACGGCTGACACCCCTGCTTGAAGGGGGAGGAAGTGGGAGGGAAAGATTGCCTTGAGATCAGAGTTTGTGGTTTTTTAAAATGCTGCTGCTTCACAAGCCCACTCTTTGTGCTGGAGTAATTATGTGGGTGTACTAGGAAAAAAAAGCTAAGCAGCTTGAGAAAGGTCTGGCTGTGGGGAAACCCAAATTTAAAGATCTTGAAGAAGCAGAGCAGCTCAGTAGTCCTGGAGGAGGACATGCAAGCCATGTTTGCAAGAGCCTAGAGCAGTTACTGGGCCAGTCCTGGGAAGTTTGGGGTGCAGGTCAGCCATCCATGGGCAAAAAGCCCACCTTTCCATTGCCCTGCTGTAAAACTCCTCCCTGCTGGGGTTGTCCCCAGTCTGTGGCATTGCACAAGACCTAGATCAGCAAATTTCTCCCAGAACTTGAGGACCAGTTTAGTCAAAGGTTTCTCTGACTACATGAGGATGTAAATAGGATTAGGGACTAGAGGGTCAAAAGGCCATTCAAAGCTCTTCCTTCCACCCCTACAATGTTTGGCTGGGCCCTGGAGATGTGTCCTGGTACTTACCAGCACCAAGCCCTCTTGCCTGGGGGAAGGCCAGAGCCATGGCAAGGCACAGAACAGCCACTCTGGAGATTGTGTCTGTCATTGCTGATTTTTTAATGAGCAGAGAGCAGAAAGAAATGTGCACCCTGCTCCATGAATTACCATTTTTGAGCTGTCAGGTAGGAAATACCTGCACCAAGCTGGGAAGGCGTTCCCAAAAGCCATCATATTTATCTCTTTCCATTTTCCTAACAGCTTGTGCAGGTCACAGAGCAACAGTGTAGAAAAAAACCCACAGAATCCAACATTCTCCACAATTCCATATGGGAGTGATGCACCTCCACCTGTTTTTATAACACCTCCCCATGGCCCAAGGAGGGGAAGTGCTCTTGTGAAGCCAGTGTTGCATGGGAAGAGTGTGGTTAAATTTTTACTTCATCCCCATCCTCAAGACAGTCTTCATCAAGAAATCCTCATCCTGTAACCAGCATGGTAAGAAGGACAAATTCCCTGAGCAACCAGTTGGCACAGTTCCCCAGTAGGAAGGAAGAGGAGGAAAAAGACCATTTCACCTGCAGAGTCCTACTAGGGATTTTGTAATTTACCTTTGTACAAAGAAACCAAGGATCTCAAAGATGTGAGCTATTTCTTGTATGCATTGCTGCCTTAACTCATCAGATAAACTCCTTTCAGAGCCCATTTCAGGCAGGTCTAAAAACAATACAGGGATGTCTTGAGCACCCTTTGTCTGCAGCTCACACCCAGGTGAGCTCCACACCAGCTGTGGGGGCCTGGGTAGAGGTGCTGCTGTGGAAGTGGGACTTTGGTGTGGATCAGCCACATCAGCAATCATCAGGTGCTGTAGCAGAAGCGTCCCCTAACTTGCAAAAGGAATGTGATGTACAGGAATTATTCTCCACCCAAGGAAATATCACATGCTACTATTTACATTCTTTTATATCCTCTAGGGGCTTGGGTAATTCTGTATGCTTCCTGTTCCATAAAATAAAATTTTTTAAAACTTTAAAAAGGGGGGAGAGATTAAGAAACTAATGGAAAATCCTAAAATGGCCGTCTTTCTTCTTTTTTTTCTGAAGAAATCAGAGTATTTCCCTCAAAAGTTTTTTGCAAAAATCTCTAATTGCATTACACAATATTTTATTTCCTTGTTTTTCTGTCAGACATTGCTGAAAGGGATATTTTTCTTGTCAAATCTTGTGTAATTACAACAGTAAAGGCACATTTTCCACTATGGTGGTAAATTTCATTTGGAATGAAAGACATTAAAGAAATGTAGGTGTATTAATGTTGTTGAAAATAGCATTATGTAACAGACATTTGATGGACTTGCAGGTCTCTATTGGAGGTCAGATGCAGGTATTACTCATTCCCCAGTGCTCACAGAACTTGATGCCCCTTCTAACACCAATGAAAAGACTCTAGTGGACTGCAAAAGGAACTGTTTTGAGACACTGGTACATCAACTGAATTCCTCCTTTCTTTTGGGAGTATAAAGGAGCAACACTCTGACTGGCAGAGTGCAGTGAGGAAATTTGCTTAATTGCTAGAGCAATAATGCTTAATACAAATCATGACACACGAATAAAAGAACAGGAGAAAGGAGCCTCTAGCTGCACAAGAAAAAAGCTCGATGAGATTTTAAAACATTCCCTTGCATCCATATATGCAGTGTTTTGTACAGTAACCATAAAAATGACATGTTTTATACCTTTCAAGCACAGGCAACCTGTTTTGACTTTGTAGCACTTGGTGAGTCATTAGAGAAACTGATCTTACTAAAAGCTTTGCTATTTCTCTTGTTCTAACTGAGATCCCTAAAAATAAAGGCTTGGGTAAGATACAAGCTGCAAAAACAAAATAATGTGCATGTTCATTGTCTCCCCATCTTTGCAATGTGCAGACTGGGGCATCCAGCTTGCCCTTCCTTTGCCATCCAGGACAAATCCTGGCTCCAGAGCTGCTCATCTGAGGTGGAGCCCCACTGGATGCAGATTAGGTTTCCTCCTTTCCTGCAAGTGCATGTGGAGGGGAAAGGAGGGTATCTTTTTGCTCATAGACTCGGACACTGGGTGATCTGGCGTAGCTGGTGTCCAGCTCACTCCACCTGCCCATCCACAACATCTGGGCCAGGACACTCCTGGCAACACCAAGCCTCTGGAGCTGGAGCTGCAGATCCAGGCACCATGCCTGTCATAGGTCCCTTGGCTCATCCTCTGCCTGGGACCTGCCTGCTGGGCCCTTGTACCCTGCAGAGTGCCTGGTTTGTGCCATCCTGAGCTCTGGACACCACCACAGCTGGTGCAGAACTTCCCTTTGCAGCTGAGCTCGGCAGGGGAACAGCAGAAATTAGAGCAAGAAGACAGAGACACCAGAAAGCCTTTCCTGTGATCACAGCATTGCTCTCCTTAACTATCAACCACCAAAAGTGAAGGCAATCTACAGGAGGAAAAGCAACAACTAACCTATAAATAAAGTACTGCATTCCTTCTCTATGTATTTTCCCCCCAAGCAATCAATTAATGTTTCTGCAACAAAGAGATTATCACCTCCTGTGAGTGGGAAAGGAGGGGTCTGATGTGAGAGTGAGGGGGCTCTGCTGCAGATGACACACTGCAGAAAGAAGCACCTCTCCTGCAAGATGCAGCACAAGGCATCCAACAAATGGAAGACATTCCTGCACTGAGGAATCATCTTATCTCTGAATCCAAACATCTGTGAGTTTTATTTACTTGTTTTTGAAGGCTGAACAAGCAGCTATGTGTGCAGAGAGGCAGCAGGGTATTCATTTGCTTCGTTGTTCATGCCTTCAATCTTCCTCTGGCTGGTTGTGAACAGTATTTTGCTGCTGAGTACCAGTGGACTCTTTCATGGTGTCTGAAAGCTTGTCAATAAAAATAACTGCAACAAGAAAAGAACAGCTTTCCTATCGTGCAGCACTTTCAAGTTATCTCTTGATAGCAAGCGGTCAGATGTCGCCACTATAAAACCACAGTTTTCTGGGATAATGTATAACCCGAAGAATAAATCCAGTATTGTATTCCTAGTCTTTCACATCAGATATGCAGGTCCTAGTGTCACTGCTTTTCCCTTCAGTTTAACCAGGGTTGGTCTGTCTGCTTAAGCTGAATGTTCTTCTGACTCCTACTCCTTTCTAAAACTAACCCACTTCATCTGCTGCCTGAATAAAAAGCTTCGCGTTAGTCACGACATCTTCCTGCACTGTTTTATTCACAAAGTTTGACAGAAAAATACACGTTATGAAACCACTTCGTAATGCTTGATGGAAATAGGTCCGAACCTGCCTGGGCAGCTGTCCTGTGAAAACTGGAGGCAGCATTAAGAGCAGCATTTTCACCTGCTTGATGTTATGGCAGGCTTGGGTCACCCAGTGATCAGACCAAAGACCATCACACTGAGTGGACCAGAGGCCCTTCAAAACCAATACCTGGCCTTTGACAGTGGTCAGTAGTAGTGTCTCAGGGCAGAGGAGGACAAAGAAATTGTGGTGGGACTCATGCTGATTCCTCAACCTGCTGCCTCAAGCCAGATGTTTTGCTCACAGTTTTAGTAGCTCAGGAAGTATTTTTCATGTTGTGTTTTGGTCATCTTTTGAATCAATTCAGACTTTCCATTCCATAGCATCCTATGAGTAAAACATATCCAATGATCTGATTTATGCATTGATCCACTTTCTTAATTTGCTTTAGATCTTTAGTCTGATAACACTAGAAGAGGTTGCCCAGAGAGGCTGTAGAATCTGCATCCTACATTCAAAACCAAGGAAGACAAATCCTGAGCTAAGCTGGAGGTGCTTAGAGAGAGGTTTGGACCAGATTATGTCCAGGGATTCCTTTCAACCTAAATCACCCTGTCTTTGTAACTTGTCAGGGTGTTCACCCCCCTTTTTAGCAACTAATAGGGAAACTCCTCTTTCTTCAGTTTCTTCTTACCTATCAACCACATCACTGATGATCCCATGAAGGACCACAAACCAAGAGCCCCTCTCTGCCCTCGCCAGGTCTCTTTTCCAGACTCCAGGGTGATTATTCTGCTTTGCCTCTCCCCTTAGAAAAGGGTAAGGTGCCCTGTACCTTCACTTATCCTTGTCCTGCTCTCAACCTTTATTAATTCAACTTCATCCCTTCTAAGGGAGGGAGGAAGGACCACAACTCCTTGCAGAGTTTAAGAGACGAGCAAATCCAGCACTTTCTGCTGTGGGAAAATGGTATATCCAGACTATCAGATAAATTTCTCCTGATAACCCCAGTCTGGTCAACTTTGCAGAGCCATGAAGCATTTTCCCCATGGTACTTTCAGACTCCTATTTCTCTCTCTTAAAGTAATTCTTGATTGAAGTCCCATCTTACAGCATCCTCACTCCTCTCCTTTCTCCTCTTCATTCTTGCACTTCCCCAGCAGTCAGGGCAACACTGGTGTTTGTGAGGCTCTAGAGAAGCCAGGCACCCTCAGCAGGAGCTTCTATCACACCAGGAAGTTCTGGCTTGAAGGGAAAGGCTGTGGCTCCTTGGCAGCCTCAGTCACTGTGTCTTCTGTCCATCACAGCCACTTCTGCTGTCCTGTCCCACCACCCTGCCCATTTCCTACAGCACCTTGGGGCACCTTGAGTGTCCTGCCACACTTCAGAGCCTTCCTTATCTCCACAAACAAAAGGTCACAGATAGCTTTCTTCCACGTCAACACCTTAAAATGGCTCCACAAAGGAGCAGAGGACATCTGGGCCAGTGCAGGTGATGGAGGGAATAGACTGGGGCTGAAGGAGAGGGGCAGATGATGGCACTGCACTGCAGAGGCAGCTGAGGCTGCTGTGGGACTGCAGCTGTGCTCACACTTCTCAGAGAGGAACCCCTGGAAGCTCAGAGCCTAAGGAAGGAAGCTGCTAATGAGCATCTTTCCTTCTTCCCTTTCTCACATGCCAAAGTACAATTCTTTTAATGGCAAAAGATAATAACTCTAAGATGTTGTGATTACACCACACTTTTTTTTCCCCCCAGCAAAACTTTGCTGGCTTTACATAAAGTCTGTCCTCACAAGTCTGTGTGAGGTACCTAACACTGAAAGCAGAAGGCTTTCTGACAGAGAAATAAGGTGAAGTTCAGGGATGTAAAACTGTGTGATTGAGTTCATGCAGTCTATTAGGAGCAGTCAAGAAACAGGACTTAAAGGTCTGTCTCAGACTTCACTAATGTCTTTAACCACTAGCAAAGTTCTTGTACAGAAGGAAGTATTTCTCCATGTACTACTGCTAGGGAAGAGATTGAGGAAAAGCCTGATGCATGTCTGAAGGAGACACCTAATTTCTTTTCATGCTTTTCAGGTATCTTATCAATAGCCTTATCTTTTAGCATCCAGAGCCTTTAATTTTCTCATCCCTAAGTAAGATGATTCAAGTTAGATGCCCTCACACAGACTGGAAAAACAATTTTCTGCCTGGGTCAGACTATTCCTCTTTTACATATCCTCTTTTACATCCCTTTTACGTATCTTCTGAAATCCCTCCAGACTTCTCTTCAGATTTATCTTGAGAAATCTGAAAAAGATAAGCCCTGCTCTTCTAATATATAGTGATGGGACATCCTCCTCCCAGCCAAGGTTGTCTGGTCTCCAGCTATGGCCCCTGCTAGCAATCTTCATGGGCTTGAGTGTGGAAAGCCTTTCAAAATTTTAATACATCTATCCCTGTTCAGGAAAGCACTGGAGTCAGGAACATTTGAACTCACTTGCAATCCCCCCGTACTGTCAGTGAACTGTTGTAGAAAGTGAGTGTCATACCCACAAGGGCAACAAAGCAGAGGAAGAGTAACCGAACTGGTGGGACTTTCATGTTTGTCTAAGGTTTTAAGTAGTCGATATTTTTACATCATATGACTTCGAAAATAGTATTTGTTCATGTAATTAGAGACTGTACTGTCCTAAAGCAGCCAAATTGACACTCTGTGTGCAAAATGAATGTTGTTTCCTGGTATCTGTTTACAATATATTCCTAATGCATTCTTTTATAGGTTTATTTTCTCCATCTTATTTAATAGTCCAACATATTTTAAAAGATAAAAAAAAAAGAAGAGAGAAAAAGATAAAGCTAAATTTCTAACAACTATGGCAATGACCATAGTTGTTAGAAAGGCTGTGACCTTGACCAATCCTAGATATCTCTAAGGAAAAGGTTTTTCTGCATACTCTGGGAGTTACAATCACAACAAGACAACATCAGCAACAACCATTTCTAGCTTTGCAGAACCTGATCACAGTCTGAACTGCCATGCCATCAGGAACTTAGACTGTTCCACCAAACGCTTTCCACCAGTCAATCTCCAAGTGAATTAAGAAGGAAGGCAAGTATTACTGAACCATTTCACAGTCACACAAAGACACTGGTTCCCAAAAAATTGAAAGGAGATACCTCGAGGAGAGAGGTCACGAGCAGTAAAGTCATGGAACAGCTCAAGGCTCACTTAAATCCCAAGCGATGGTGATGGCTTCCATTACTCCTCCAAAACGAGCAGACAATGACAAATCAGATTTCAATTTCATTTTGATTTCAGGCTGTCCTCCACGTGACTGCATATTGCACCTTCCGTAAGAAAAAGCAAGAGCTTCCCTCAGGCTGCCCCAGGAAGGCCTTGTCCTGAAGCTGTTGCAGGGAAGACAGCTGTAGAAATTGTTTTTCTATGACAAGAACATGATGTGCAGAGCAGCACGTTTGGCTCCAGAACCCAGTGAAAAGGCAGGATGCGGGAATTGCCTCCCACTCTGGCCATGAACCCAGAACCACATCCCCTCTCTCGGGAGTGACCTACTGTTTTTTCCTCTGCTGCCTACTACAGACCATGAGGATGGCTGGCATCCCACTGGAGCCTGAAGGGGATTGTTTACCCTGTCATGAATACCATGTCTAGGCAAAATGGGACTTTATAGCAGCCCACAAGTAGTC
This sequence comes from Ploceus nigricollis, assembly GCA_013399945.1. Classification (NCBI taxonomy): domain Eukaryota; kingdom Metazoa; phylum Chordata; class Aves; order Passeriformes; family Ploceidae; genus Ploceus; species Ploceus nigricollis. Next base: position 1,068,634 of record VXBC01002434.1, on the reverse strand, counting down.
AAATCCCAGGCTCTGTAACCTGAGTGCAGAGATGCACTCCTGCTCTTCCCATCCTGCTGCAGTGTTCTGTTTCTGGTAGCTCAGCCATGTGCTCTCCAAAACAAAGAAATACTACTGCAACCACTTCCCTGACACTCTTAACAATGGTCTTTTCATATCTCCCATATTAAATCTGATGAGATGGCTTTGCTTAAACCTGTACACTCATATACATATTTTCATGCTGAGACAATGTTTAATAAGCTCAGTCCTGCCTGGCTGAACAACTTCTATCCAGCAGGCATTGCTCAGGTAGGTTCACAAACCTTGAAAGGAATTACTGGATACCTTTCATTTTTATGGCAGCATCCCTAGTAAATAGGGAATCACGGCTGGAGTTCTAACTATGATCATTCCCATCTTCCCATATCAGCAATCCCACTAAAGCCCAGGGTAAATCTGCCCTAAGGTGAGGACCTGGTGAGCATTCAATACCACCAGCATTCAGTGAGCAGCTTGAGCAAGCTCTGGAGGGGCTCAATTTCTACAGTGAGCACTGTTCCCCCTAAAACTGAACAAAATTCCATGAAGAACAAGCCTTTTTACAGCTGTGATGGAGTTGTGCTCTCAGCTATTTTAGCAAAAGGATGAAGCCCAGAACAGTCATAGTTGACAGTATAAATTAATTCCTCTTAATATTTGCCTTGCAGTTTAATCTCAAATGCCACTAACTACATATGTTTGAAAACAATCAACTGGTGTCTATTTCAATTGTGGCTGTGTATGCTCTAGAATCAATTTCCCCTTTTTGTACTCTCTTCCATGCCTTCATGAGTTTAATCACCTTATTAAAAAATGTGCAAGAACTGTAAATAAGAGAAAAGCAAACCTTTCAGCCATGAGGCTGAGTGGAGACATATATATCAGTGAACACATTTCCTGAGTAATAGCACACTACACAGTTTGTAAAATGCAATTATGCTGTAGCAACTCTTATCAGGAAACATATTTACACTGATTTCTTGTGGCAATGGATCAAAGAACTTATTTTACTGACCTATATCTGTATTTAGTTGTATAGCAGTTTCTTACATAAATAAGCAAATTGTCTTCCTTTTTCTGAATAATTTCCTACTAATGGACAGCAGTTTTCCTGACATAGATGCTTTGCAAAGATTAATTTTTGAAGGCTAAAACCGCTGTCTGAATTTAAAATAACTCATGTTTGGAAAATTGCAGATGTGTGGAACACTGGCTGTCTGTAGAGGAAAAAAGAAGCCGTACACACAATGAGGCCACCACCCTGAGAAGACACGAGCAGGTGGCCTTGTCACAGAAATAGAGATTTTTTTTTTCTCCTGTCTATTTTCTCCTTTGTCTCTATCCACCCACAAAACTGCCTAGAAAAGTATAACTAATATTCATCCAGAAGAGGAGGACCAAGGAGCATGTAAGGCTGACAAGTCCTGGCTCCTATTCCTTTAGTAACCAGGGGTGTGCAATTTACTTCCCAACCATCCAACCAGACTTCCATTGAGACAGGGCCTCCAGTACAGCTGAGCAGCTGATGGTGACTCCTTTGTGAGAGATTTTAAATATTTTGTTTCCATTCTGCTTTTAAAAACCATTATTAGCTGTGTAAGGGCTCCACACATGGGACAAGTCACCTGTGGGCTGCTGGCCTCTGTGCAGCCCTGCTTATTTAGGGGCCCTGACTTGTTTGGCTGCTTCAGCACAGACAGGAATACCTGCAAGGGCATTTGCAGCCCTTAGCAGCACGTTCCAGACAGCATCAGCTGTGGTGTTCTATGATTAGTTGTGCCAAGATCAGCTGGGCTGAGAAGGGGAGTCAAAGGATTGAAGTTTTTTTGAGGACTGAGAGGGTCCACAAAGCAGCCCAAAGAACCAGTCCTTTGACCTCCTACTCTCTAGAGCTGCTATGGAAATTTCTATAAAATGCAAAAATGTGGACTTGCTAAAAAATAGAGAATCTTATGGAAATATAGATGTTAAAACAAAACTTTTGGTATAAAAACCAGCTTGTGTCAATCTAGGAGACAATATGTGTCAAGGGTGTTGGAACTGATGTAGGGATTTCAATTTCAGGATTAGGTGCTCTCCTCACCAGTGTCATTTGATAGAAAGGAAAAGGCATCTTCTCCAAGCCCACCCACTGGAGAAGTTTCCACTTTATATAAATAAAAAATACTTGGCTCAGGAGCAAGTATCTGAGTGTCCCTCATCCTAGAGCAGTGCTCAAACTCGCACATACAACATCTCTTGGAGAAGCACAAGCAACTTATATGGGCAGACCCATTTAAGGAGACCCATCACAGAGCAGCTGATGGAGTGGTGTCAGGGGAATCCCTCTGGTGTGAGAAACACAGATCAAGCCAATGAAGGGTTTAAATCTGTTTCTCCAATAACCCAATGTGAAAAACAAGCACCAGGCTACCACCTAGTCCAGAACGAACTTGCTCTTTTCCCTATTTGGAGAATACTTTTAGAGTTCTACTTCATGCCAGAGAAGCATGGAAACATAACACAGCCAACTCCACTGCCTAAATTTGTCCTTGAAAATGGCAACTAGTTACAATTAGATTTCCTTAGATAAATTTGAAATCAGGCTGGCAAAATGATAAATCTTGCATTATCTTGCAATAATTACAGCTAATTCATTAAAGCTAAACCCAAAATGCAGGTCATTTATTTGTGATAACTCCTCTTTTGGGCAAGGAGTTTTCTATGTCTGGCAAAGTTTTCATTTAGGTGGAAAAATAAGTTGCTTAACTTGTTTTAATTAATAACATGGAGAAAGAGAGCAATCAGTGCAAGTCCACATTGGGAAGGAACCTTGTGGAATTGAGAGTCTTACGTGCCAGCAAAACCAAAAGATCACCTGCAAGCTTCACAAACACCTAAACTCAACTAGTCTGTGATTATTATGGGGAAAGACACGATACATTTATTATTGAATGGCTTGTGGAGGCTGATCTGCGTCAGCAGACACTGCCATGTGGCTGGCTGCCCTGTCATTTCCTACAGAGATGCTCACAAGTCTCTGAATGACACTGAGGGAATTGTTCAGGAGAGCATCACACGTGTCCCATTAATTCCAAGAGGAGACATGTCACTGCACTGCACTTTTTTAGAAATTTTCCATCATTACTTACATTGTCTAAGTATTTTGCATTTTCAATGAGTGATGAACACAGAAGTAGAATAAAAACTGATTATGGTTAATATCTGAGCTTGCAGAATATTTTAAGAAGTCAGTTTTACTTGAAAGAAGGAAAGAAGCTGCCAAAGGCAACCATGGTTTGGATGAAGAGTAGGTTATATCTGTACCTATCTATATCAAGCAAAATTCCCTTCTAACATTGCTCTGGGAGGAAGGTTGGTTTAAGAGGCTGGTTTATTGACTGATTGTTTCCTCTAGCCCAGGATATTTCAATATTTGCATGATGGACTCAGAAACCTATACCCTGAAGGGACAGGAGTAATTTCCTAGTTCAGGGGTTCTGCAGCCACAGAGAAGCACTGAAGAACAGTTGACACAGAAATCAAATCATTGGACTCAATTTCTCTGAGATTAAGGGAATGCAAATATGCTGGAAAACATGGGCCAGTGGATTTAAATAAGTGGAAAACAATGAATATACTTTAGACTTGGTTTTAAAACACTTGCCAAGTTGTTTTAGTTTAAAAACAGAAAGCAGCCACTTTAGCTCATTATCATGTCTGGCCATGCTCCCATCATGCAACATCTCACACTAGTCTTTAGTATTGTTATTATTAACTTGACTAAAGATATTTTTTGGGAAAAAAAATCCCAACTACCAGAACATTTTAAAAAGTATTAGTTACTGCTTTTGATTAAAAAAGGTGATGTTTAAAGGAGCTGCTAACCCACATGTGCTTTGAAAAGTGTTAATGTGAGTTAACCAATGTATTTTGAAAGTACCACCACTTATTTTCTCAGTTCACCTATGCCCTGTGGGAATTAATGAAAAAGAAAGGTAGAATCCCAAGATATTGAAATATAAGCCAATGGATGCTGATGGATCTAGTGATCCCTAAGAGGCCTCTGGCTGTGCATGGCTTAAACTTCCTTTTACATTGAGATTGTGGTGAAAAACAGGGTCTGTGATGTGCAGAGCTAAATAATGCCAGGGAAACTGCAGCCTTTTTCGGAGACCAGCACCCAGCATTTGTAGTAACCAGGTTGTTCATTTAACATGTACTGGCTTACTAAGTAAAGTAAATTAAAGGCTGAGGTGGCAACAATGATAAGCAGCAAATTTGTTTGTTCAGTAGGGAGCTGAAACGTGTCGGCTCATGCTTTGATCAAGTTAAATTGAGAGGTTTCAAAGTACACACAGGAAATGCTCCAACAGATTAACTTTGTCCCTGGAGGTTCGTCCCAGTCACTTTTCAGCCTTCTGCACTCTGTTATCTGTTTCAGCAATTCTGTAACTTTAACCTTAGAGACTCCACAGAGAAAAGTGACAGTGTTAAAGGTCAAGGGTTGACTTCTGGGGTGATGGGCATAATGTCTCGGTCTTAAGAGACAGGCTATTGGGCAGTTTTTGGTTCTTAACAAAAAGGAAGGGGAAAAAAAGGAGAGGAAATGGAAAATTAAGTGGTTTTTAAAATCATTTGCTTTAAATGCAGTTAAGGTGGTAAATCATTACTGCAAATCAGTATCCCCACATGCTGTGGAGATCAGTACATTGAAGCCTGGCTGCTGAAAGACCAGAGCCTCAAACTCAATTCACTTCAGTTCAAAGAAGGAAACAGCTTTCCCTGAAATGTTCCCCATGGACAGGTATCTATAAATAAACACTTTTCCAAAAAGTGGGTTTTCCTCTATCTGAAATGGTGCCTGTTCACACTGCAGCCAACCTCTCTTGTGAACAGGTTATTTTCACAAAGCTTGTAGGAACTTGATTTTCTTTGAGAGATCAATGGGTTGAAATTTGTCAATAGGTTCAAAAGATTTCGGGGGTGTGGAAGTGACGAAGATACAAGCGCACGCAGCAGGATTGCATAAGCCTCATTTCTGCAGGAATCAGGAGAAAAAGTTGCAGCAATATTAAAAAAATAACCGAGCAGGCATAATTCCTTAAAAAAAGCCAGTAGCTAGCCAAGACTTCATTTTTGTTGAGGGCAAAAGGAAAGAGGAGAGCTGTAATTTTCTGCCGTATTTAAATATTTTAGCCTGTGACATCTGTTTTTGAGAAGTGAGGACATTTCACAATAAAACCCCTTCTATCTGATATAAGGAATGTGGAATCTTCTTATCCTATCAGGGAACAATAAAACCTCCTGAAATTGGTAAATGAGATAGCATTTTCTCTGTTGCTAATAATGCTGTTCAGCAACAGATCTGTTCATGGAACTCAGTGCTACTCGTGCTGTCTCTCATCCATCGCATGCAGTGTTTAAAGCTGGCAAGTTATTTCACTGTTAGGGGTGTCAATGCAAACACAACTATACAGATCAGAGAGGTACCTACATCTGCATGATGTAATAGTCTCCACGGCCATAACACTTCTGAGTGTCCAAGCCTGACCCTCAAGGGACCTAACTGGCAAAATCCCACTCTAGTTAATAAATGTGAATTAGCTATCAGCACAGTTAGTACACAACATCTCAAGGGGAATTCAGAAGATAATGTCTATAATATTGCTTGCAAAAGAAAAAATAGCTGAGATGGGTTTCAAATATATTTGAAAAACTTCTAGTATATTTGAAAAATAACATAATACTCGAAGACTATTAAAGGCGGAAATTTTGCAGTATTGAAGAACATAATCATTTTTTATTTTATTGATGACCTATGGCACTATAGAATCCGAGAGTTATTTTCTCATCAATACAGAACCAGCTAGAAAATCCTGCTGCTTGGCAGAGCACAACCCTTAACCCAGGGAAGTGACCTATTGAATGAAAAACAACAGCAAATCTAAGTGGTCTGCTAACCCAGTTAATTTGTTCTATTTCCCTGTTGTTGGAGTTAAATGTTAGAAACTTCAAGCATAATTTCAAAATCCAAACTTCAAGCATAATCTGAAAATCCTAAAAGTATCTGCTTCTCTCCATTTTCAGTTCAGCTTTGTGTTTAAACAGCATTGTCTTCCTATGTATCTTCTAGACTTTAAATCCTGTCACTTGTAAGGTGTTTCCCTTTAAAGAAGAACACGTGAACAAACAAGAAATTTCCCTTCTCTCTGACAACTTGGGACACTTGACCATGGGTGCTGCTGATTGCTGTACCCAGGGTGATGTGCTGTGGCATGAAAAGCTTGGTTAAAATTCAAAAGAGTTGCTGCACATTCCCCCTCCTATTTAGTATCTTTATTTGCACTCCTCTCTGCACAGCTTTCTGGACAATCCCTTCGTGCTTACGATTTTCCTGACCCCTTCATTATCCTACATTAACTTCTTGTTAAAGACTTTCCTGCTGGGAAACCTAGAAACTTTCTTCCTTCCCCCAGTGAGATCTTAACTTAGAAAGAACAGTTATAGCAATAATCCAATTTAGGGAAGAAAAAAATAAGACAGCTGCTCAGCCATGCTATTCAACACTGAATGTTTTTTTCTTTTCAACCTTCTTAAGTTTTTCACTTTTTTTTAGGAATGGAAGCTGTGTGGAGCAGAAATTTTGTTCTCATTTTTGTTGAAAATACATACTAGTTATTCATGCAAAAGCAGTTCTAAATTTAAGCAAAAATAAACCATAACCTGAAATCCTTTTTTTTTTTTTAGAGCTAGCAATCACTCCAGACAATTCAACACAATTTTGACTGAAGTGCACAAACTTAGCTTTTTGCTTGAGATGGATCAAAAATATTCCCCAAATAAACTTTCCTACAGTATTTCCAGCACAGGCTTAAAAAGAGCCAGAGACAAAAAAGAATCTTCGAAGTGTGCTGCACTGAGGCAGAAGGTCAAAGTGCTCACATAAATTGGTAAAGAAGTAATGTTTTATCAGTGACACTGCAATTACAGACGTTTGATTTCTGTTCATAGGACAAGGTCCTCTCATTGATGGAGAACCCACCAGGCATGGAAAGAAAGGGATCTTTGTGTGAGGAGCAGCAGCACATGACAGGCATCCTTGTGACCAGCTGGCTGACACAGCCCAGGCTGCCCAGGCTCAGGCTATCCCTGCCCTTGCTGTGTTCCACCCCCATGACTGGAGTCTGCTCAGCTCTCCACAAAACAACAACAACAACAACAACAACAACCCAAAAAAACCACCCCACCCCAAACCAAAAACCAAACCCACGACAACAGCCTTTGAAAGAGGTGGCTGTGCTCATGGTTAAAATAAATAGATCAGGAAAGAACAAACTACAGCCCCCTGGGCAATGCTTGGCCTGGCTGTTCCCTGAACAAGGTTGTTTCTAGATTACAGCAGGTATCTTTCCCAGAGCTGAAGGGTTCTCCAAGGGAGTGATTTCCCTTTTTTTTTTTCCCCTCAGGCATTTCAATGGGAAAGTTAAAAATAAATGAAACGAATCAATGCCTTTTGGCTGCCGCTGTTTCAGCTGATGCCTCCTCTAGCAAAACACAAGCTTGATATGGTGCCTGAGAGCTCTTCACAAGAGAAAATGGGCTTCTCCACACAAGATTTTACAACTGCAGCCTTCCATCCTTATGACTTTGAGTAATGTTTTTGCTTCTGAATGTTTATGCTTTCCAGCTATGAGTGAATATATGAAATAGCTCTTCTGTGTAGTGGGAATCAACCTAACGAGCCTGAGCTAGACGAGGGCACTGGAGGAGTTCACAAATGTGTGGAGAGCATGTGCTGAGCAGCCCAGGGGATACCATTCAAGGGACTCCTCTGACAGAGCTGGGGACAGCACTGTGCCTGGAGCAGAACAGACAACCAACCTCAGCAAAAAAAAGGGCATCTTAATCTCCAGTTGAATGTAGGTACCCAGATCTCTGGTCTAGATTGTGATCTTGCTAGGTCTGAGGGAAAATCTATAGGCAAAAGAAGGCAAGCTGGGCTGATCTGGGTTTTACAGGGCCAGTGTCTTACCTTAATTAGGCAGCACAGGAAGTGGATGAGTGGAGGAATAAATAACATGTTTAACCAATACAGAGCTGGAGAAGAAAAAGCCTCCCTGGGGTTAAAATTTTATTAAATTCTTGCTTTTATCTGCTGAGAGAGGCACTTATTGGCTGGGGACAAAACAACATTGGTGGAGACTGAAGGGGCTGATGATGAGTTTTTGGGAACAGGGTTCAACCCCAACAGTCTCCCCAAACAAATTCCATTCAGATCTTGCAAGGAGTGAAAGTTTAGTTCTACCTCCAAGGCAGGAGCTAAAAGAGGGACTGGAAAGGTGAATTGCCCCATTAGGTGCAGAGACTGAAGGAAAAGCTACCATGTGCATGAACTGAACAGCCACTAGGGAATGTCAGGGTGAATGTCACATTTAACAGTGATCCTAAAAAAAGCAAATAATTATCTGAAGAAAGCAAATGGCAGCACAATGTTTGAAAGTCCTGTCATACTAAACATTTTCCTGTGGTTTTGCAAGAATGGAGTGGCACAAGCACCATTAAGAAAAAACCGCCTATCATCACAGATCACATAAAGATGAATTCAATACTGCCCTTAGGCATTTCACAGGAAGCCAGAACATGTTTTGGATGGCAAAATGGGATAAGAGGATTTACATACTGGACATTTTAGTAAAAAGAGAATCAGAAGAAGAGTACAGCCAGTCTGCTGCTCCACCGGTCAAGGTAAGTGTACGAAGTTGAGCATTCCACAAAATCTATCTCACTGGCCAAAATCTAGTCTGAAAGCACTCTAGGGCAGTCTGTGAGTGGACTGGGCAGGGATAGCACTCCACAAAGGATGCAGCCCTTAACAGCCTGCCTACAAAACAGAAGCAGATGATGAGAGCAGGGCAGGGAACACAGCTCAGCATGCAAGAGATTGAGCAGGTGGCAGCACAGTACAGGGACTGGATAGAGTACAGGGACAGTGACACCTCTGCCCTGTGGCCTCCGAGCCTAGTGCATCAGTGACACAGTGACACAGTGCCAGCACAGCACGCCTACACACGGACACCAAAGCAATGCAGACTTCTCAGCATGAGGGGATCACAGAACTGGTTCAGAAGAGGGGCCATTTGGCTACTGCTCTGTCCAGGAAGACCAGGGCCAGTGGGATCCACTGGAGGAGGCATTTGAGGCTTGTGAGGGGAGGCACCAGGACTAACACCAAAGGGGCTGTAGTCACCACAAACACCCTCCAGACAGGATGTCCCTCAGAGGGTTTTAACTTCTCTTTGAGTTCATGCCTGTTGGCCAGAGAGGAAAGGAAGTTGTGCCCAGTGGTACCCTGGCCATGCTGGACAGACATGGGTGCTGGGACACCCTGCTTGGCCATCCTCAGGTGGCCAGTGTCTCTTTCTGCTTAAGCACTGCCTGCCCAGCTTTCCTATCCTGGGATTTGGCCAGGCAGTGCCCAGGGCATGGGGCCAGCCTGTCTTTTCTGATCAATATCCAGCTGTGGGGTGTTCCTCCACCTCCCTCCAAAACCCACAGTGGTCTAGCAGACAGGGAAAGCAGCATGTGACTGGCTAGCCCCAGGCTCCCTGGCCCTTCAAGAGGAAGGCGGCAGGCTCTCTTACACCATCCTTCAATAATTTACTAGACAGGCACTAACAGCTTCCCCCTCTGTTGCAACAAGCAAGTCAAAAACAGTAGAGCAGAAGCATCCATCTCTGACATTCCTGCAGGTTTTCTGTAATGGATCACTTTTGATTAATTAGCGAAACAAGTTTGGAACAGCCTGCAGGATACTTGGTGTGTGCTTGTGTCTCAAACTGGAACAGGAAACCAAATCTCTCTATAAAACAAGGACATAAAAACTCTGCCATTATTGTTTCCACTTTCACAGGGGTCCTCCTTTCTTTGCTATCCATGTAGAAAAGAAAAAAATATCTAAAGCATCTTTGCTGTTGTACTAGAACTAAAAACGAAAAAAAATTTGTTTTGCCGCCTTTCCCTCTTTCACCTGTGAGCACACAGCCATTGCTTGACAAAATGTAGCACAAACACACAGCATGGCATTTCTCCTGCAGGTTTGCTGTCTAGAGTTTCCTCAGTTAAAAACTGAGCCAAGGACTGGCTTCCTACAGCTGGTTACCAGTTCAACACTTGAAGCACAGCTCATCTTTGAGAAAGTCCCAAGATGCTGAATGTGGTACCAATCTCAGCCTGCATGGGCAACACCAGCTCTGGAGTCTCTTTAACAGCAGCATAAACTGAAGAAAATGTCTCAAGATGCTCACTCAGAGAATTTTTGTTAATTTTATTATATGTTGCCCAAACTACCATAAAAAATAAAAATGTTGAAGGACAGCAACTTTCTCCTTTTTCTTTTTTCCTGAGGAATTAGTCTGAGGCCTTGCACGCTTTCCCACGCTCGCAGATTGTGGGTTATGAATGCGTGGGAGTAATGCAGTTTCGATCAGTCAGGTAGGCTGGGTTTCTGTTAGCTGCCTGCATACCTTTGAGCCCTATCAGCACACAGTGATCAGTGGAATTCCTGGCATTTTTGTCATAGCATCAGAGGCAGTACTTTACAGAGTAAATACCAATGACCTGCTGTTCTGTCAGGGCTCTGTACTTACCTTTTATTTTCAAGTCAAAGGTTAGGCCTATTTATGTAAATCCTCAGCCATGGGCCAAGTAATCTGACCTCCTGGTTTTCATTCTCCTAATTGTTTCAGGTATTTTTCTTGAAAAGTTTGGTCAGTTAAAGCTAGGGATCTTTTTTTAAGGCGCCTTTGAAGGGCTCTAGGGGCTTTCATAGCCCACCCAGTTTGCAAAGTGGAAACATCAGTGACCTGATGCCCTGGGCACTTATTTAAAATTCATTACCAGGAAATAAGGTTTTGATATATAGTCCCTCTATGGTGAAGAATATCTTAGGGAACATATGCATGCCATTTTTTACTCTGGATTATGTGATCTCTGAAGCCACATAGAGAGGCAATAATAAATTATATTCCTGTTTGCCCTTCATTTCTAATAAGAACATTTTCAGCTGTAGATAGTTTTGACTTCCCACATGCTGGCCACTGCTTACAATTCCTTTGTTGCTTCACGCTTGGCTTTGCCATTTTATTCATAAACGGGTGTCCGAAGCAGTATTACAAGAAAAAGAAATTTACTGGGTTTTTTTAAGCCTTTTCTCTGATATTCAGCCATGCTTATATTCTAAGATTAAAAAGCAAGATGAATATCCTCTGAATAAAAGAGAAATGCAGCCAGTTTACTCATACATAGAGGAGTACAGCTACTCTAGATTTTGTCCCATCACCCCAGGCATAGAAGCTACATATTTCCATATGACCAAAACCAGTCATATATAGCTCCATAGAGGGAGTAAATCTCTCCCTTCTTCAGGTATATTAAAACTAGAAACACTTAGCAGGTCACTGCTTTCACTTCTGACCATGGGTAAATCATAAAAAATGCATGCTATCACATTTCAGTATTTATTTCTTCCCTAGTCTTCCTCCGGTTAAGTGTCACTTTGAGGTATGCACTGGAAAAGAATAATTAATATTATAATAATAATATGTTCTTTAACTGGTGCTGATACCAGAGCTCATGCTACCATCAGAAAGCAGCAGCTCTAAACTGGAATTTGGCTTCTGCATTTTAGATCTGTGGAGACCAAAAGCACAATCAGAGAGCTGAAGTTTTGACATCTGGGGCACTCATTATGCAGCTTATTCTCCAGGTGTATTCCTTTTAATTATTGGAATAGTCACTTGTCTGCTCCTGGTGAAAAAAAAAAGGGATTATGGGAAACCAGGCTAAGTGAAAAGCACCACTTAGGTTCTTCACTGCTAAGTGCTACTGCCTTGAAATACAATGTTCATTTTTTCAACCTTCAGGTAACTACAGCCTCATTCTGGGGGGAAAAAATCCTGCATTCCATACCCAGCAACAGAGGAACACTGAGGAAACATTAAGGAAGGAAGGTCAAGTCCCTCCACCTGAAGGCATTAGTAGTTAAAACACATAAGCTGGGTTAGAGTTAGCAGGAATTGCTATGGCAAACAGATGAGCGATGGAGGCATAAAATAATGACAACGGCTGGCAAGTGGAAATAGAAGTCAAACTGTCAGAAAAGGTGAAGTTACAGTCAGGGTCTCAGGCCTTCACAAAATGTGGAACCCACACTCAAGAGAGAAATTGAACATTGGGACTTTTCCCTACCTCTCCTGATTTCACAGGCCACTTCCCACACTCAGCCACAATTGCTCAATATCTCTGCAGCAATTGCAACTGTTACTTACATGCCAAATTGTGAAAATACTTTGACTTTCTTTGAAGTGAAGGAGATGTTGTTGTTTGGTAAGGCAAGTTCCCAGGGGACACCATTTGAGACCATCCTCTGAAGCCCTGTTTTCTACCAGTTCTACCAAAGTGCACATTTCTGCTGATACTTGTGGACCCTGTAAAGAAGATGGGAGCAAATCATTACCATCCTGAGGTCTATTTTTTTCATGCATTGATCTCTTCCTAACGTTAAATGGATGTGACTGCATAGCCTGCCTATGCCCAGAGGATGAGTGATGATCTTAAGGTTCATCAGCACTGGATGAGGCCAGGACATTGGCACCAACCCATTTTTCTTCCCAAGATGTGCCCAAAACAAGTCAGCATTACCTCAGTTACACAGCAGGGACTCTTTGTACCTCTATATATGCCCTTGTTGTCTTGACCTGAGAAGGAGACATCTGAGTGGTGAGATTGAAGCCTTCCAAGATGGGAACCCACAGCATTTCACAGACCCAAATGGACACACATGTGTGCAGGAGTCCAGTTACAGAGTCTACAGCCAGGTAAATGTGGATATAAAATATCTAAAGGGACTGAAGGTCTATAAGTGGATGCAGTGGAGCAGGAGGAAAGGTGAATTGCTGTAAGTTGAGGTTCTCCAAGAGCTCAACCAATCCAAGTCCTGCAATTTCCTTCTCACCCCAGCCACAAATTCCAGCAAGATGTTGTGTGCCACTACCAGGCCTTGCTATGACCCTGCTATGAGCTCGTTCAGGGAGTCAAATCAGGTAAAAAGTAACTCTGCAGGAAAAAGCTGAGGCCTTTAAGAAGTTTAGCTCCCTGAACTGGCTCATGACATGACCATGCAATTATCAGTGCTGGCAAGAAGAGAGGGAGCAAGGTGCAAGACCAAAGCTCTGACTTGGACCTGAATCAATTTGGACATGAGCCCTTAAACAAAGAGCTAAACTAGTCTGTGTAACGTCACAAGCATGAAAGAATTCCCCAAACTGCAGCTCACATTCCTATTTACACAGCAATCCCCTGCTTCAGAAGAGAGCACGAGAGCACATCTTTCTGAGGCAACAAACATTTTTCTTCCATGCAGAATAAGCCCATTCCACACACTGCTCAAACAAAACCTGCCTGACCCTTAATTTTTCTACTGAGCCCCTAACCAGATATAAAAACTGAATTCTGAGGGCTCTTCAGCAAGTATTGAACAGCTGACCAGATCTCTGCCAGCCTTTACAGGCTTGTTGAAAGACAAAAAGAGCATTCCAGTTCAACTCAGTTGGGTTTGCTAAACCACAGCATTCCCAACCAAATCCAGCAGGTTTTGACTCAGCGCTATTGTTCTTAGGCACATGGTAGACACAACTTACTTGCTTCCCATTTTGTTGTTTTGTTTTGTTCTAAAGAATTGCCTCACATTCCTCTCTAATTCCTGGCGGTGTTTCATGGGATTTTGTGCTTTAAACACCCAGCTGTCAGAACCAACAATTCTTGTACAGATATTTCCCCTCTGTAGTTGTTCCTTTTCTCTTTAGACATGGCATGATCCTATATCACTTTTGACTTTAGTCACATATCTTTTAAGATATGTGATCCAAGACAGCATCTTGGCCTTACTCCATAAAAGCACACTGTTTTATTTACTGTCCATGTAAGCCTGCCTGGGAGTTAGAGATATAAGGCATTTTCTATTGATATTTCATTTAGCATTAAACAGTTCTAATGTACTTCCATCAAATGTCCACCTTCATTCTACAAGTTAACTGATGCTTTCCTACTTACTCTTTCCGAAGGCTTCTGATTTTGTGGTTTGCAAAGCCAGCTGTGCACGTGGTGCACGCACCACCTACCTCCCCACTGACTGGGTAATCCTGTTTAAAACACCATCGTGACCCTTGGTGCTACACATGGTGTTGTGACAGCAGCAGTTTTGTCTTCTTGGCCAAAGACACAGAAAGACGTACCCCATGTCCTGCTGCGGCCGTTTTGCATGTTTCCCAAGCAACACTTTCCCAAGCAACATTTTGTACACTTCCCAAACACGGAGCAGATCCCACAGTTACAGAATAGCCTTGGGATCTTCATTGCTGCAACCCAAAGAGCGCTGCTCAGAGCCCAGTAGGGCACGGACGAGATGCAGGCCGGGTCCCCAGCATGGCCTCCGGCTGGGCCCTGCGGGGCCTGCTCCCACAGCCATCCCAACCGGTGTTTGCTGCTCCACAGCTCCTTCCCTGTCCGTTCCCTTCTCCAGGGTACACCTGGCACGGTGCAAACTGGCGTGTCCACACAAGCAGACGTGGCCGGGGGCTGTGTGTGTGTGGTGCATGGCAATGTACAAACAGCCCTTGTGTCCAGGACAAAATCCTCCCCTCAGAGAAGGTGTGAGGACAGCGCGAGTGGAAATACCTGTGCAAGCTTGCATAGCTGCCTTAATCCTGTGACACAGCCTCTCTCAGTTCTTGGTCTGAACACCCTCCTACATCCACATGCCTTTCCTCTCTTTTACTCTCTGCCAGTGGCCTCAACAACCAGTCTGGGCTCCAACCATAAGGTCACACACAGGAGAACTGGAATGGTTTCCAGCCCTGTCTTCACAGTGCTTGGCTGGGGTGTGAAATGAGGCTTCATTCTCAGGGGAGATATTTGGGTCACAGTCAGGGATGGAGTGACCTACTTCTGTATCCTTGGGAATTACTTTTACTCTCCATGTCTGACTCAAGAGCCATGCCCAGACAGATGTATTACCACAATATTGCAACTGTCCTAGTGAAACCTGCCAGCCCTGACTGATCTTGGCATCCCTCCTAATACCCCTGGAACCATTCACCCCTCCTGGCTGGTCTGCTGGCATGGGAACAGACAGAGCATCTCAGCAAACCTCACCAGGCCATCCTTGCCCTTTGGATCAGCCCATTACAGAGGGATGTTTCAGCATATGCAATGCAGTTACGTCAATATCAAGACAATTTCTCTCCAACACAATTTCATCAAATCAAGAAAAATGTCCTAATTCCTACAGCAGTAAGTTCTCTCCCTTCCCCCTCAAATACAGCATTAACCTTCTCTACTCAGCAACCCACTCACAGGATTGCTGATAGCTACTAATTAAAAAGGTTTTTAACTGACTGCAAAACTGGACTGAGTGAAATGATGAATATCACTGCTGTAGATATGAATTTTAATTTGGATTTCTGAAATAGGCAATTACAGTTTATATATATATATGTACACGTACATACACATATACACAGACATGCTTACTTATATATTTTTGGATATTACACAGAGCATGGCCCTCCCATGCATGGGTATCAAGAAAAAGACAAAGCTTGTGAATTCAAATTTCATATGCCAAGTGGAAAATGAAGAATATTTAATCCCTTAAAAATGCTCTTTCCACAAAGTAGGAAGAAGTCCGTTTTCCAGGATTTGCTCAGCTCTGCCAAAGGGCGATTTCCTCCATCCTGTCCTCTATTGACAAGATCACAGCTCTGGAGCCTCTCAGCTGAGACATCATAGTTGAAAGTAGCTGTAGTTTTGAAGCTCAGAATCAGAGGTAATAAGTCTCTGAAAAGAGGAGCTAGTGTTAACTCTCACTGGATGACTCAGGACACTTCAGTTTTCTCCTGAGGAGCTTTGGATTTAATCCGTTCATGCTTTCACACCCAGAAATGAAGCAGATTCAGCAGCTGAAGTCTGGTCTGGATGGCTGCAAAAAATGATTGAAATGCAACTTGAGTGAACCCTAGAGGCCCATTATACAGAAGATACCCTCTTCAGTAGCAACTGGAAATATCATGCTTCTGTTACAAAAAATACACAGTCCTTCTTCTTTGAAGCCAATTTCCAAAACAATTTTTCAAACAAGAGAAGAGAAATTTTGTGAAAAGAAAAGAAACTGCAGTTCTCTGGGACCTGGCAGAACTGACTGCAGCATTGCACAGACGTAATCCATCTTGTTTATAAAGAGACAAAATGTCTCTTCAAAAAACCTTCCTCCATTCATTTCTACACAAGCATGGGTTACACCCCCACTCTAAGCACTGAGCTTCATTTTCATAAGACATTTTTCTGCCTCCTTACAATGGAAGTCCTTCCGTTTATTGCCCCCTTAAACAAACAAATATATCAAAGAGGTATATTTTTTTTTACATTTGTTTTCTATCTTGCCATGAATTACTTTGTTTAAACTGGTAGGCCAGAAGCAGATTTTTGGTTTTCTAAAATCTTATCACTCAAATCTTAGTCAATGCAAAATGAGCAAGAGAAGTCAACTGTGCCTCCTCATCAGGGTTTTTAGGGAGGAGAGGGAAATGGAGATTACTTTCTAAAATCTGGTTTTGACTTGTCCCAGAGGCAAATTGGCTTTCTTTCCTTCCAGCAAAGCAAGGTGTAGAACCATTCCATCACTGGTCTCTTTTTAAAAGGATTTCAACAAGAGATATGAACTGTGCCTTCATTTTCAATCTATAGAAGAGTTGCGGAAGTGTTTCTTTAAAGGAAAGAGGCGTTAAGAAATGTTATTGAAATGTGGGAAAATAAATAACTTTTATCCCTCATGATCAATATCAGCAAAGGTGAGGAGACTGTCAGAGGCCTAAATCTGAGGCAGAGCTGAAACTCCCCCTGTTGGCATCTGGTGGGCCATGCCTGAAAACCATCTTTCCTCTGTCTCCACAAACCTTTGGGGATTATTTTCCAATGAACAGGTACAAACCCTCAGTTATTTGCTCCTTAATGCCAACCAGGAGAGAAATTAGCCAGATCCTCTGAAATCTGTGCCACTGCTCCTCCCTGTGCCTCGCACTTGGCAAGCTGTGAGATCTGAAAGTGGAATAAACCTATGTAACGGAGCAGGCTGGTGATGAGAAGCTGCAAAGTAGGAAGGAAAATTAACCACAGGGTGCAGCTCAGTGAAAAATAAAATATTAAAGGAAAAGGTGCCTCCAGCCATCCTGAGAGTTGGGGAGAAGGGAGCAGTGCCTGCTCAGTGGAGATGACAGGTATCAGGCAGTGTTTTGCTAACAGCCCGTGAATTTATCCTTGGGTTCACAAGGTGGTGATGGCACTATCAGTTGGTTCATCCATCATCAGAAAAAAAAAGCTACCACAAATAAACAAATTGATCTATGGAGCTGGCCCCTATCCAATGGCAGAAAAAAAATTAGAAAGAGGAAGAATTACACATGTTAGTCTGGCTATGGGTAGCAAATGAATCCATCATCAAATCCAGCTAATAAGCCCACTCACTTTGTGTCAGGGAAGCTACATATCCTGGAGGGATTCTTCACGGACTGAGTTTCAGTCATCCTGCCAACTGCATTTGCTGTCATTTGGAGCAAATTCCTACAGCCCTTTCTATTTTTTTTTTTTTTTCCTGTCATAATTAACTTCCCAGACCATCTTTATGCACATGGATCGAGGTTAGCACAGGCAGTGCTGTTTGCCTGCAGACTGAACATATGCTGTGAGTCTTCTTGTTCCCTCCTTTGTATCTAATGGTTCTTCTAACTCAAAATTCAGAGTAATGCATCTGACGATGCCAAGGACAAGAACTAACAAGACTTTTAGCACAGCAGAGCCAATACAACTGTGAGGAAACAAATCAGCAGCTATTCTTCTCTGTGGACCACAACCACCTATATCTGCTAACCTGCTGAGAGTAGAAATATTACTTTTGACACTGATGTCAAAACCATAGAGCTACTGTTTGATGGTTGAGTGTTTCTAGCATTGTTTGCCATACAGAAGTGTTTGCTGTTCCAAATGTTGTAGAAATTGCTGTACTAAAGTCTGCTTTATATAAAATAATACCACCATGACACAGCTGAGTGAAGAATTTATGTGACTGTGGAAAGGGCTGGACAGCATGGACTTAAAACATGCAAGATCTGTGAGGAGACATCTCACCCCTCTCACAAAAGGCAGCAGACACCGAGGATTGCCTTAAGCAATGCCTTGTTTATTCTTTGCAGGGGAAGGAGTATTTTGCAGTTAGGGTCAAACTCTGTTCCTCAATAAACACTGAGCGTGTCCATTCCTTTACACAGTCCTGCTGACCCAAGTGCACACTCTCAAAGAGTGGAGTGCTACCCGCAATGACTACAGATGGCAGGATCTCATTCTGCTGTATTGACCCTGCAATTCTGCAGTTCCTGCTGTATCTAGCAGGAGGTCTGCTCTGATCTTTCTCTTCTTGCGAAATCATTATCCCAAGAAAAGTTAGATAGTTATTAAATATTAATTAAACTCATACATGCAGTTGTTCTGACAACTCATTTTAGCGACAGCAGAATTTTGTTCCTGCTTTTCACATGAAAATGTGAAGAGACTACAAGAGTGTTTCAGCACTGAACAAAAAAGCAAGTATCATTTCTGTCTGTTCACCCATGACAGGAAGAGTTAACCGCAGGCACACTTCTCCACAATGTACCACATCACGAGCAGGAAGCCAGGTTCAAGCATGCTTTACACCATCACTGAATTCACCAGCACAGAGTTTCTCACCTCTGTGCAATGGCCCTGTGGCCTCCTCTCTTCTCAATTCATGTTTGTGACTCAAGTGGAGCACACACATGCTACAGGCACCTGGCAGAGCCCTAAGGAGCTCACTCATCACTCCCCTCCTACATTATTTCTGAACTGCACAAATCCCCATATGGACCTTGCCCATTATGGAAATCATATTTAAAACAGTCTTTTAATGATAAATCATTTGTGGGGCTGCTTGAAGGTCTTCCTAAGCCCTCAGCAAGCACAGGGGTGACAAAGGCACAGGGAAAGAGCAGCGGATGTCAGCAGGGAGTCAGTGTCACAAGTGGGACCACCGGTGGCTGCCTGGGACAGGAGGTCCCTGCAGAACAGCCCTTGGCAGCTGGATGTCCTGAGTTTCCTGCTGGAGGCCACCTTACAGAGATGCACTACTCAACACCTGTAGAGGCATCTGTTAAGTGACCTGTTTTCAGCTCAGAGGCATCAGCAGTGGCTGTCCCGAGATGCTGATGTGCCAGAGGGATGCCATCCACAGCCCTGTGCATCCCCAGTGCCACAAAGAAAAAGACATAGAGAGTCTACCAAGGAAAGCAAGGCTGTGGACAACACTTACAGCAAGCCCTGAGGAGGCTGCTGGTTGGGAGTTTCCTTCCTGGGCATCAGCTGCAGCTCAGCACATTGACCCAGAACTCGCTCAGACATGAGGTGCTCCAGCAGCCCTGTGATGCTGCTTCCCCAAGAGCAGAAGCTCCAGCAGTTTGGTGTGCTGTGATGGTGGAGCTCTTCTCTGAGCACAAGCACTACATCCTAGGAGGGCAACAGTCACAAACAGTTTGAACGTGGTTTCATGTGCTACGCACAGTGACAAATTTCCTTTGAGCATCCCTTGCATCCCTACCAGGCTACCACTGGTCTGGCTTTAAGACCAATTGAGCATCCACTCTCTTTTCTCAAATGCATTTTCATCAAAATACCTACTTTTGCTTTAGGATTGCTTTGAATGCTAATGTGTTCATCTTTGTTTCTTCAGAACAAACTGTTCGTAATTTCACAGGTTTTGTTCTTTTCTGAACGTGCTATCTGCAAATGGATTAGCTTTACTTTCAGCCTCAAGTGCTTCTGTGCAGGCATTTCAAAGTGAAAGAACTTTGGAAAAACAATTTTCTGGAGTGCTTCAAGAAAACAAAAAAAAATCACATGAAGTGACTTTGAATTATTGCACTGCATTAAATGACTTAAATGCTTAAAGCTGGAATTTTTTTAAGGTTCTTCTAACTGTTCAGAGAGAGAAATATATAAAATAATACTTCTTAATGCTTTCACTTGTTCTTTAGTCTCAAATCAAGTTCTCCAAATGCTTACAATGCTATGCTTTATTCATAAAAGGTGAAATTCATTCATTCTGCATAAATCCTTACTCATCAATCAGGGCAACAAGTAGGAAATGGAGGGAAGATAAACTGCACTGTTCAAAATAAACAGACTAGCAGCATAATTCAGAGCATTTAAAACTAGGCTCCTGTTCTGAATCATCCTCTAGAGAAGTCTCTCCTTCTCCAATAAGTACAGGGGAGTTTAGGAGGCAAGTCTCCTTTGGCTGAAATAAGCCACTGTGAATTAACCCTTTCAGTCAGACCATCATTTTCTTCAGAGATACATAATGTCCTGCTTCTGGATCCTCTCTTTACATAGCTTCACTGTGGGGTTAAGTCATCCCCCTTTAGAGGGACTCCTCATTTTCCTGAATGTTGCAATCATCCTTGAAAGACGTAAAACCCAATCAGCAGGGAAAAAAAATTAAAACAAAGGAAAAAGTGAGAAGAGCTGAATAAACAATAAAAATATCAGTGCCAAAGGACACTAGTCTTTGTTGTCTGGGGCAGTACAACAGATGAGGTCTTTCCCTTGTTCCTATTGCAATATGAAATGAAGAAAACTTGCCTGCAAATATTTATTTTTATTTAAAGTACATTAGTTTGGCCATATTTGCAGTCAGGATGTATCCACTTTACTTGATCATTCCAGCACCCACATTCCACCGAGCTGTATATTTAACAGTAAAATTCACAATTTGCACTGCTTGGTGTGCTACAGAAGCCATTCAATCAGAGAATAGAAACGATTTGACCACAAATTTGCAACTGTAAATATTTATATCTAAGCATTTGTAAATGATGTGCAGTACAAGAATAATTGCCAAATCAATTCAAAAGGCAAAACTGAATAAATTAATGCATATGAATTATTCATGAATTTTACCTTCTCATATAGCAAGTTCATTATTTCTCTATATAACAGTAAGCAGCTAATATGTCTGAGTGCATTTAAAATATCGATTAGTCTTCTGGATACACTATTCAGAGCTTTTAATCAACAGAAGATTTCAATAAATATTAAACTTCCACTTAGGGAAAACATGAAAAATCTTGGTTCTAGGGATAAAGCGTGCTTATTCCAGAGTATAAGGAAAAAGCATTTGCAATTTATCCAAAATATGAAGAGAATTTTCCATAGCTATTTTAGCTCAGATGAGTATAATAATAAAGTGTTCAAGAATTAATTGGCCAGGAATCTTTCAGATTTGATTAATCTTGGGAAGATCAATCCAAAATACAGAGTTTGACTGCTGCAAACAGCTACACACTGTGGAGAGAAGCCATAATTTTCTCTAAAGAAAATCTCATGCTTCTCTTGCAAGCAAGAAAAGTCCAAGACACACCTTTTATACCTTGGCAAATCTGGGAAACCCTCTGAATGGCTTGGAGACAGGAAATGAGGGCAGCTCCTGGAGGGTTTGCTGTTCCATTGTGAGGTGGGGCTCAAGGACAGACAAGAGATGTTGGCCTCACCTCAGCTCCCTTGCCCCAGAACTGGACGTGGATTTCACCCCACAGCCCCCACAGCACAGCCTTGGTGACAACACAACATCTGTGCCCGTGGACCCAACGCATCCCAAGAGCTGCCACTGCTGCCTCTGACCTTCCTTGGGGGCTGTGCATTACATTCTGTTTCTGACTTCAGGCAAGAGCTTGGAACAGCAGGGCTGTAGGTCTGTGTAACTTGTGCTCTACTGGTAGGAAAACCAAGATCAATAGTCTCCATGGGAGGCATCTTCCTGGTTACTCAAGTACAAATTCCAGGAGCAAGAGTTAGAGTGATGGGGGTTTGTCAGCCAAGTCAATCAGAAATGCTTTTAAAGCTTTGCAGAGGCTGAGGCTGTTGATACAAATTTTATATTAGATTGGTTTTTCCCAATTATTTCCACTTCTTTTCTTGTGTTTTGTTTAGCTGTGTATGTGTTTGCATGGGAGAGACAGAGGGAAAAAAAAGGAAAACATTGCCAAGCACATTTGGCTACTGCTGCAGAGAAGGTCCAGTCTCTGATCTTATCTTCAGAGGGAGATGGCACTCTACAGCTAACCCATGCAGAAACTTCAAAAAGCAGACTGTTGATGACAGAGTCTGGTTTATGAGACCAGATAGTCCAACCTCACAGGTTACTCTACAGTATGAGGTGGTGTGTGCATCTGCTGTGCTTAGAAGTTTCAAGTACAGAGATATTTCCAGATAAGACCAACTTATCTCTGCAAACTAAGCAGTGACCAGAGGCCGCAGCACAGAGGGGATCTGCAGACAGACAAGATGTAGTATCTTCTAGATTTTGAGAGCCCCATTCAGCTATCCTACTTCTCTTTGCTTTGCTTCATTTTGATGGTGCCCTCAGGGAGGCAAAGGAAACATTTTTTAGCGTGCACTTACCTACAAGCAGTTTGAAGTCATACATCATTATGCAAGAAATGAAGAAATCATAGAAATTAAAGGCCACTTCAAGGCTGTCATCTAGCCCAGCCCTTCTTTCATGAGTCAGGAATAAATATTAATAGGTTATATGTAAAAGAACTTTGTGAAACTCCTAAAGGAAGAGGGTAGTGTTGAGAGGGACCCCAAACTCACTCCACTCTTCCATCATACAGTCTGTTCTGCCTTCACTGAAAACCACCTGAAATTTCCTTTTGCTGTAAAGCTTTAAACCAAGCTCTGAGCAGCTAACATGGATAGCTAAACTATTGTCAAATTTGTGCAATACAGGATACACAAGTAAGAATCTTTTTCTGTTTAAGTGTGTATTGGCTAAATAGTTATGTAGAGATAAGGAAAGCGCAGGGAAACTAAGGAAGATATCTGTATTTTTGTATTGCTTGTGCTTTAAGAAAAGGGAAAATCAGAGTCTGTGTGCAAGATCATTTTTAGCTTGGTCCCCACTGCTTTTAATAAAATGCAGAATTCAGATTAATTCAATATAGGAATCATGTGCTCATCATCAATCCATGTCAGCGAAGTTATATGAATGGATGAAGCCAGAAAATGTTACCTTAGCCTGGGTGGATTTCCTTAGATTTCTCCAGACAATGGGAGTCCCAGGAAGACTCCCTGGGATGTCCTCTGCAGCACCTTGTCTCTCTCCATGGAACAATTCACTCTCAAACCAAGTCCAAGGAGAGGAGGCACCCCACAGTACATGTGGGCTTTAAGAGCTCTTACACTGGGCCTGTATCAATTAATTCAAAATGAAACTGGAGATGTCTTTAGGCTGACTGCCATAAGCCAACCTTCCCAGTTGAATGCTTCATTTTGCTAAGAGCCAGCTGTAATGAATGAGTTAGCTTTGCAAAAATAAATGGAGCATCTACACAGAGGATAAATGGCCATCAGACCTAAATGAGGCATTTATCACAGAAGTACTGGTGAAGAACTTTTAAGACTACCAAACTATTTAAAACTCAACTTCAGCCTAGGGTGAAATTCCCATTTTTTTCAGTACCATGCTGCTGACTAAAAGAGTGTTGTTCCACTCTCATCTCTAAAGCTTCCTCTCCCATACTGCTTCTTAGCAGACAGTACCCACCTGGCATCTGTACTCTCCTTCCTAAATGTCACAGTTGGTACATTGAACACCCTTTTGCTTATTCCCCTATTCATCTCTCTGACAAGTTC
Source organism: Ploceus nigricollis (assembly GCA_013399945.1). Lineage (NCBI taxonomy): Eukaryota > Metazoa > Chordata > Aves > Passeriformes > Ploceidae > Ploceus > Ploceus nigricollis. The sequence continues at coordinate 1,044,817 of VXBC01002434.1, read as the reverse complement.
TGTATTCATCTGTCTGTCTGATCAAGCTCATTTTGAACTCTGATCGTGTCCTTCAGAACATCTTGCAACTCCACCAACTGAAGTGTCAAACCTTAAAAGCATCTCTTCCATCAGTCAAATTGTTTGTAAAAAAGAGAGGTATTTTTGCATCTTATTGTACATCAGGAGTAGCACAAGATATATTAGAAACCTTCCATCTTGATAGCACTGACTTTGAGGATAATTTCTAGTCATTTGTGAAACTGGCTGACAGTGATTATCATTTGACATCCCCCTGTGCAAAATTAAAAAAACATGGTCATATGGAGTGCAGACCAGTTGTATTTTTCATGGAGTCTGGAGACCATTCAGGGCAGGAATGTGAGGAATCCCCTGACTAAACTTGATTTGTGAAAGTGTTTGAGTTTGCAAATCCCCATTTAAAAAATGGACCACATTTTGTCATCACTGGCTCAGGGAGGAGCTCTCTCATGGCAAGTGTGAGGAATGGCCAGAGCCAAATGTTTTGCACATTCACTTGAGGAGGAAACAGAGAAAACCTTCAGCTGTTTATTTGAAACTATAAAAGCCCTGTACAGTCACAGAAACAAGACTTCAGGTTACCTTTCAATCACTGGTAATGTATGTTAATGACAAACCACATATGTAGCATCACTGCAGACCCTTCACTGGCTTTTTCCAGCCAAGAATATTTTATCCAGGTGACCTTGTCAGGGGGATTAATCACAGTGCAGGCTTCTCCCCCTCATCTTCAGTGTATAAGCCAAGTGGGAGGCCAGAACCCCAGAGAAGTATTTGAGAAGTGTGAATATTTGTTAAACCTTTTTTAAGCTTCATTTTTGTTCAAGGGCAAATTACAGCACAGCAAATCTCTGGAGTACTTCTTCATTTTGTTCAGCCTGAGCACAGCAATACACAGTTTCTGGAAACCTGCAGCTCCTGATGAATACCAGGAAGATTTTCAAGTTTCCTCTCAGACACGTATTAATTTGATTCAGCCCAAGCTTGGGGAAAAGTCTGTAGATAGAAGAGAAGGAGCTGTAGCTGTAGTCACACACTGATTTTCCCCACTGGCATGTCCCACACTTTGGGCTAACCCAGGTTCTTCCTGGTCCCATTGGCATAATGCTCCATGTCATCCCTCGTGTGGGGTGGACAACTAAAGTTTTCCCATTCCACAACTGTCAAAATTGAGAATATTTCTCACTTGCTTTCCAAGGTGTTTCCTTTGCACACCCTACTGTACCTCCTGCCTTTCTCATTCCTTTCCTCTGAAACATGCACATGAGGACACCCTTCCTTTATAATCTCTCTTCTCCCTATAGTCACATCTTTTAACTTTATGTTTAGGGTATTTTACCCAAAAATTTCCAGAAAAGATCTGATGATAGACAAACCCTAACTATCTTTCCAAGAGCAAATTGCCATAAGAGAGATATCTACTGAAGCAAGTGCTCCTCTGATTTATCACCCCACTCCCTCATTCCTATCGCTCACTCCTACTACTGAGGCTGTACAGACCCAGTAATCCCTACAAAGAAAGAGCTCGACCTTTATATTTCCCAATAAAGGGTGTAGAAAGCTTTGGTGCAATTTCATCAGACTTTCTTCAAATAGATTATCCTATCCCTACAGACACAACACAAGAACTGAAACCACAATGAAAGGTTTTGCTGCTGGAGGTAGATTTCTACTTAATAATGGGTGCATGCTCATAGATAACTGAGCCAAAGCTGAGATTGTTTGATTAACCATTAATTTTTAGAGTCACTGGAAAGCAGTTTCAAAATCACTACACTGATTTGAAAAGGAATCAGAACAAAAGTCTTGCTATCACCATGGATACAGCAGATGGGGACACAGCATCTAAGCAAAAACCCTGGAACTTCATACTTCTACTGCTGGGCAAAGTAGATCACTTAATATTAATATTTAGAATATGTCCTGCTTATAAATAAAATGGTAATCAACATACAAAGCAAATCTTGATCTGCTTTTTGTTGGAGTACAAGCACTCATCATTAGTTCATTTTTTTGCTTGTGTACTGCCTGTGACATCAACACAATGCAACACGACAGTGAGGTAAGCTGATAGTGAAGTTTCAAATGCAAGGTAACCATATGATAATTTAAACTATTTGAGAATAACTATAATTTTCCTGTATTCCCATAAAGCCTGAATCAGCCAAATCAACACTGATTTAACACAAACGTTATTTATTAACTTTGTTAGGATCCAGATTATAAAAATATTCAGACACTTTACTCACAGAGATTTTGGTAAGTTTTAGGTATTTGAATGCCTTTATTAATGTGGATCCCTGACTTTGGTTTACTGTCAGTGATGGATCAAAACCAGTGGAATGCTGATGGGTATTTGGTCTTGTTCCAGCCTCAGCACTCCTCACAACTCTATTATCATTTTTCCTTCACTGACACCTCCAGAGCCTTGTGGAAGATCTCAGCTGCAAGAGCCAGTGCAGCTACAGACACACACTGCTAATTGCAGAGAGCAGGCACAGCTGAAGGGGGCAGGAATGATTTTTTCTGTTGCCTTCATGCAAAATTTCTTTAAAATAGCATAAAACACCCCACTGCATCATTCTGAACTAAGTATTCATTAACCCAGTTAATGAATTAGAGTTCTGTCTTGGACAGTGACCACACAGCCAGAGAAATGGGTAAGGACAAGGTAAAGATGGGATGGATTTAATTCAACACACTTTCCCAGTTTCTAGTGATTTCTTAAACTAGAAACAGCTTTTGCTGATACTTCTTGACAAGATCTTCTGTGATGTCTCTAAGTGCCTTCTGAGCATTGAATTAACATTGTGCCCTGTGACAGGGAATGTCACACTTCATCATGACCTGGAATTCAAATCCTTATGAAAATATTTGGCTTAAATGATGTTTCTACATTCCTCAGGTTGATGGCCCTCTCAATTCCAACATCATTTTTCATAACCGGATATAAACAAGAATATTTAGCAATTGCACATCACAAACATATAGACTTCATAGAGTCACAGAATGGTTTGGCTTGACTGGGTTTTCAAGATCATCCAATCCAACCCCCTTTCAATCCTCTTTCAAATGTCTTTCAATTTAGACACCTGAAATCAAGGGCTAAGTCCATCTGCCCAGATGTGCTCGGGCAATTGCAAGCAATTCTAGCCCAGAAGTCGTGGTAGCTACATTTGTTCAGCACAGTATTACAGATTAAAAGTCCTTTTCTGCCTCCTTTTCTCCCCATAAAATTTCACCTGGGACCCAAAAAATAACCTTCCGGATAACAGAAATTGGTACCTTGCCACAAAATGTTTCCACTTCAGCAAGCTAGCATTTCTGGCAAAAAACAATCCCAAACCTATTTAGTGAGGAATTTCAAAGAAGCTGTAATGAATTACTTAACTAGGCTCCCCAGGCCTTGCTCGTGGTTCAGTAAATGTGCTGATCTCTGCCTGGTGGCACTTGGCTTAGTTTTTGTATCCCTGAAAAATAAACAGAAGGTTTGCCAGTGGCTTTGGTGAGAACAGATTGAGGCTATAAAGAAATCAAGACAATTTCCTTCTAGAAACCGGCAGCTTTCTGTTAATAGAGGAATCCAGAGGAAGAGAAAGCAGCATGACCTGTGGAAAGATTTTATTATCTCAAAGCATCCAGCCTCTTGAAAAGGAGGATGTGTAACTAAAATGCAGAGATTGAAAAAAAAATATATGTCTCTGAGTGTGCCTAGTAGCAGCCCTGGAAGCAGCTTCCATGGGCCAGGAGAGGAAGGCAGGGAAGTGGCAATGGGCGCTGAGCCACAAAAGTCCTCTCAAAGGTGGAAAGTGAGGGTTGAGCTGTGCACTCTGCCTGGTGACCAGCAGGATCAGTGCCCAGCACCAGCTTGGCTCACACACACTGGCTGGTGTGCATTTTCTAGGGAGAGTCTGATGAGGATATGAGAAAAGAAGGATATTTTTTCTAAAGTCCTCTGCATCCATTTTCAATGAAGAAAGGAAGCAAGAAAACCTGCAGCCGCTGAATGTCAGATGTATCAAATCCAGGACTGATGGTACAGCTTTTTGCAACTTCTTTCCAGCCTAATTTTGCACTAAAAATACACTATGCCATTTCCTAAAAGGTTTCACGAATGCTTCTAGTGCACCAGGAAGTGAATAATTCTCTTTATCCTGACCAAAAAAAGTCTCAGTTCCTCATTAACCTTTTCACAGGATGTAATCTCCTGCAGTTCTGCAGAAGAGATGTTGCCTAGCTGGGTGTTCTTGCTTCCTGTTATTTCATAGCCCTACGGGGAAATAAACAGGGTTTCGAAGAAAAAGAAAGGAAGTGAAAATGGCAAGGGAACAACAGAAGCATCTCTATTATTTTTCTACACCAGGTTATCTCTAGATTGCTGTGCCATTGCCTCAGGTTTAAAGAAACCCAAGGAGAAATCAAGCAATTCACACACAGTCCCAACTGCTGCATGAGATTGTATCTGAATCAGATGGTATTCAAAGCCCATTCTAGACAGAGTATGATCACACATGCTCAGGCATCCATATCATTTTTGCAGCAACATGAGAGGGACCACGAGCCCACAAATGTACTCAGAGCAGGAGGACAGCAAGGTGTCCTCACTGCAGCATCACAGAGCTCCAGGAAGGGCCAGCTGTCCCTCACCACAAGGCAGAGCTGCACAGAGGAACTCCCTCCTCCTCACAGGTCCTTCACCATCTCAACACTTCAGAACCCCTGAGAAGAGCTCAGGCCTGTCAAGTTCTCCTGTTCAGCCCATGGCCTGCACATAAACCAGGTAAATGCTGTAATTCTATTACTTCTTGTATTCTCCTCAGTCTGTCCTCTTCCACAAATGCACCTCCACCACCTACTGAGATCCCCTTATTCAGCTGCAAGGGGGTCTCAGCTCATCCTCAGGACCTCTCTTGCCCTCCCAGGGACATTTTACTGTCAGTCTACCACACCTCTGAGCTCCATGAGACACAACCATGCCTGGCAGAGATGGCCTTCCCATTCCACTACTCATCCTCAGCTATTCACTCACTCCCTGCAGCTCAGAGTCACTTGGCTTCCTCCCTCCAGCATCCAAAGCAGTTTCCCAAGCCAGTCTGGGAATTATCTGTAGGAAGAAGTCACTCATGACTGACACACGAGCAGAGGTTGAACTGTGTTTTGTTTCCCAAGCTGACTGCTGGCTGTAAACAGCTGTGTGAAGGGAGGGAGGTGACAGAGGCCAGGCAGCCTGACCCTCATCTGAGCTGCACAACCAGACAATTAGCCAGAGTGTGTCACACATCTCTAATCTGCACACAAAGGTATTTTACCTAATAACTTCCTGCGTGAAGCAAATGGACCAAATAATTAAAGCACCATGAACAACCTTACTGCTGATGCGATTTTTTTCACTTTTTTTTTTCACACACTCATCAAATATTAGTAAAAGGTATTCCAGCAATTAAAAAAAGCAACAAACTTCCAAAAAGTAAGTGGACATGCTGTTTCCAAAAAGTGCTTTTCCACCTTCTTTCAGCCTTTAGAAACCAGAGTGCTTGGAGGATGCTCATGGACACCCAGCAGAGCTGCCCCTTGCCTGTTGCTCCCACCCAGGGCAGGCTGAGGGGACATGCAGCAACCTGAGCAAGGAGCTGGTGAATAAATCACAACAGATTCCAACCCAAACGCTTCAAGCTGTATTTTTTTATGGCTGTAGCTCATTCTTCCTCTCTAGCTCCACTATTCCAGTCTCTTACAGCAGGACATTGCCTTATATCATAAATATGTTTACCATCCACAGTCAAAGCAGCAGTGAATAATGTTTCTCTCTAGCCAATGGGCATCTGCTGCCTAGGAAGTGATCAATGAAGTGATAAAGCTAAATCAGAGTCACATTGTATATTATGAGAAGAGTCACATATCAAAGCTGGGTTCTGAGGTTTCCAATCTGAGCTATTTACTTGATTGTATATCTTTCTTGATCTTGAAAGGACTCCCAAAAAGCCTAAATCTTGCCACGCTGTTCACTTTCTTGGCATCCTATGGCATTGTGTGGTTTTTGTACAAATAAAAACATAAAACCTTGGTAAAAGACCAGAGATTTTGTCCTGTAAAAACACACAGAGTATGTGGAGCCAAATTCCAGAAACAATGACAATATTTTTCAAAATGGAACTCCTGAGGGTTTTGTTGACTAAACACACACATATAAAACTGGATATCTTTTAGTGCATTTTGAATACTTAAAATATATTAAAATTTAAAAAAAAAAGAAAATAGGACAGAAGCAACAAAACCCCTCATCCTTTGCATACACTTTTAATGAAACCAGTATCTCATCCTGGTTGTTTTCTTACGTTGTTTTTGAAAAATGGAAATAATTCCTGCTAACAGGCACAACTGAAAATTAACTGTTCAAGCTCAAATGTTTTCTAAGTGTGCCAAGAACAGACCATAAAATGGGAAAAAAAGAAAGAGCACTAATTACTTTATTTGTCTCTTAAACGAAACTAACAAGTAAAAGCCTTTAAAGAACACCGGTCAGAAATACTGATATCAAAGGAAAATACTGCTGATAATCCTGGATTCATTTGCAATGATTTATTCCATATTTTATTGCACAATTTATAAAAGAGAATTGCAGCAATCGGAGCCCTTGCACTGCTACAAGAGATTAAAAGATTTTCTTATCAGACAACTCAGAATTGTGATGATTCACACCTTCATTATTTCTTGAAACACTCCAGCTTCCTCCAGAAGGTACAGCAAAGGTTTTGCATGACTACATCCCTTAAACTAAACAGTGCTTGTGTCATTTTCCCACGGTGCTCAGAACAAGCTAGGGGTGAAAGAGTAACCCTTTTAAGCCAGTTAAACAACCGTCATTATTTTAAAATAAATGAAGAGGAGCCGAGTTATTTACGACTCTGTGCTCATGTTTTATGCATGCCTTACCTCGGAGACATTTGATAGCCCCCCACAACACTTTGTTGGCTCTAATCTTCAACAAGTGTTTGCCAAGAAGGTCACATTGGCCTATTCACACCGAGAAAGGTGAGATTTGGAGACACGGTAAAGTAACAGGACAAATGGGAAGACACTGGAAAATTATTTTTGCTGCCAGGATTTCCACACAAGCATAAAACCTGGGTCAGGGAGAGCCCTTTCAGTTAAGAGTGAGTGCCAGTAGTTCTCACTGCCAGGTTAAATCAAGGATACGCCCAGCCTTGCTGTGCAGGGAGGACAGCCAGAAGAATGAGCTACTTGCAAGGAATTTCTTGAAATCAGCAAAGAGGAGCCATCATACCCACAGAGAGTTCTGTGGGATTCCCCAGCCAACCATTACCACACACCAGACTGGCCTTCAGGGTCTGCAGAGAAGATGGAGACTCAGACCCAGAGAGTAAGCCCCTGAAACTGTGAGGGGGTGGTCCAGGGGAGACCTTTCTGTTTTGCAAACAGGTTTCTGGAGACCAAGAGACCTGAGCTGCTGTGCTTGAGAACCAGCTGTACCCAAATGCCTTGTTCTTCACAATTGCTCCACAGCATCCTCATGTGAAATTATATTTTGGTTCTATAACAGGTAGATACCTTCTCCAGATGTGGCTTTTGCCAGGAACACCAGGAACATTCTGCTTTGGTAAAACCAGGGGAGGGCACCCATTACCTTGCAGAGAGTGATGAAGGCCTGTGTTACAAGTCCTGACTTAAGGACTGTGTGTTTTAACCCCACATTGCCCCCATTATTAACTTCAAATATGCCCCCAAATAAGTCAAGGAGCACCTCTTTTCTTTTGTGATCTCTCCCACTAAACAATACTGAGAAGAATTTAAGTTGGATAGTGGCAGTCACACCAGAGATGTCCAGCCTGATGCCCAGACTCAGGGCTGACATGCTTTCTCCTGCACATAGTCCTGCAGCAGGAGGGGTGAAAGGTCTCCCTATGCCCTACAACACACAGACATGCTCTGTTCAGGAGGCTGCAGCTCTGTTTTGAACACAAAGTGTGCCCAACTACCCATACATTGGTGTCCATTGGTATTTCTGTTGTAATCTCATTGATTTGTGTGGCTTATGGAGACTTGGAGTGAAGCAAAACAAAAACACACATCTGTATCACCTTCTACCCTGAGAACTCCCAAAAAAGGCCCTTCAGTGACTTTCCAAACTCCATTTAAAGTTTCTTTTTAACTGTGAGTTTCATGGGTGAGATATTTAATAGAATGTGACCCCCCTAGCTCATTTAGCTTTGTAGACAGTGTATTGTGCTTGAGTCTCTCATCCATTCATGCACTTGTATTACCTCATAAAGGTATTTTTTAGAAATAAAACATGAATAGGGAGATTTTTTTTCCCTCAACTTTAGCGATTAGCTGGAGATTAGAATTCAATTGAACATTTCAGTTAAATATGGGTTTGTGTGTGTTGATATGGCTGCCCATTGTCACTGCAGGTATGAGAGGTTTGGCAGTTTCCCAGCTTGGCTCTCCAGTGGGGGTTCGTAGCAGTGCAAAAAGCAGTGTCCCACCTTTCAGTAAAATAAAATAAAATACTTCTCAGAAAATGCTTATTGAAATCTTGCCAGTTTTAAAAGAGAGACATTTGCATGAAACTTATTGTTTGTTCCAAAGCTTTACCTTTTTTTTTTTTTTTTGGACAGAAATGTCTGGTTTTACTTGATTATATATATGCATTTATAGTTGGGGTTTGTTCCCCCTTCAAGCTAGCTCTGAGGAAACAATATTAGAAGGAGAAATAATTAGGGAAGCCAACAGTCAGCTGCTTTCTCTGAAGAATATTGGGCAGATGACAAACCCACTACAACATTTGGTACACTATTTATGGGCAGGAAATTTTAACAGAGAAATGAGAAATGACACTCTGCAAATCATGCTGAAGTTCTATGAAAGTTTTTTCCTGCTAAAACTGAAGGACCATAATGACAGACAGACAAAAATGAACTTCTGTGCTTTCTCCTTGTCATGATAGTAACTCATAGTTTTCTTAGTGTGAGATATCTCTTTTTCTGAGCAGTGACAACATTTATAAATGGTACACTAAATGAGAAAGATCTTTGGAATAATCTGTTCCAGGTTAGGCTATCATTACCAATAAAATACTTCTGATTTGCACAAAACATGTAATTTGAGAGGGTTTTTTCCCCTGCTGATGCAACTACTTTGCTCTTTTAATTCTCAAAACCACAAAAAATGCTCTCAGAAATATTCCCAGCTGCTCAGGTCATGCTCAGCTGTGCTGATACCAGTTTACAGAGAACACATTTAGCACATTAAGTCTTGATTACATGGCAAAATTGGAGAGTCAAACAAACATCTCCTCATGCATTAGGGAACTGCACAGATACAGTATGTCCTGAGGCACAACAGTGGAAGTTCCAGTTGCTAAATATATAAAGTAGATGCAAAAAATTCCCAAATCTCCCTCTGTGTCCCCCATTGAGCAACCAGCACTTGGTGCAGATGGGTGGTGCAGCCACTGCAGCTGAGGGCTGGCACTGTGACACTTCTCCATCCTCTGCCACAGCTCTGCTCTGCCCCTGGAAGTCTGACCTTGAGCTCAGGAAAGCAGGAGCAGAAAAGACATCTCCATTTCATTAATCCCTGGCCAGGCTCTGGAGGCATGTGATGAAGGAAATGCAGATGCACCTACAGAGCTCAGCAGCACAGCCATGTTTCCCTAAGACAGGGATCACAGCTGGGCTGGTGTTACAAACTCTGCACCAAGAGATCCTTCCTGCCAACACCTAAGCCATGGCAAGGAAGAGCAGTGATGCAGGTTCAGCTCTGTGTGCCACCAGAAACCTGACTTCACACTCTCATCTCCTCCATGACCTGACTAACCTAGCAAGTGACAGCCTTGTTATAAATATCCAAGAATCATGAGGTGGTCACTTTCCCACTGTCACAGCTAATTAACTTCTAGGAATAACTATGGGAACTATTTCATTTTGCCATCCCAAACATGGGCCTGGGGCGAATGTGTGTATCTGACTGAATTGGTCAGAAACCCTCTGTTAAACATCAGGGCAGGTATAAAATACTGTGGGTGTGTGCCACATATCTAAGGCTCTGTAATTTGCTAGAAGCAGCGCCAAGATTTACAACAAAAATTTCAATCACTTCCATCACCATTTTCAATCTCTTGCACATGGCGGTGGAGGAGGAGGAGATATCAAAGGGTTCTCCTCTGTGGACAGAGGAGATATCAAAGAGTTCATCTGTGTAAAAGCCTCAAAAAACAACTGTGTTCCTAAAAAAAAAAAGTATATAAACTGTCATTTCAGTTTAGAAAAATCCAGGCATAATCTCATAATTAGGAACAGCTAAATTGCCTCCTCTTTAGTCAACGGCACAAGGAGAAATTTATTTTGTTTAATAAACTGCTCTTAATGATTACTGTTTGTTTGCTTTCTAAATCTCAGAGTAATCATGTACTGCAAGTGGAAAATGCTGGTGAGGAGGTTTGTCTCCTGAGCTTAAATGACAAAAAAATCTCTTCAGTTTTCCAGTTTGAGGGAAGCTTTTCTCCATAGCCCCTCACCATTGATCTGGGAACCTCCTGCCAGCTCCTGGTCAAAAAGGGGGACCTTGACTTTTGGGTGTGGAGGGCTGCCAAGAATATGAAACCAGCACCTATATCTCGGGGACACCAGAAAGCTGTAAACTGGCTGGATACAGAGCAGCAATTTTTTTATAATAATTGTCCACCATACCTGCATCCTGTTCCTGTTCCAGGAGTTTACAATGGATCAATGTACCCAAAGTGTTTGTACCCAGATGAACCTGGGGCAACCCAGCTCAAAAGACTTTTTTTTCCCCTCATCAGGAATGGTCAAAAAGAAAAAAAAAGGAATTTGTTCTCCCTTCAAAGAGGGATTACAAAAAAAGCAACCATCTCTTTCCCATTCTGCCCACGTGCTGGAGCACAGAAAGGACAGCACAGGTATGAGTGGCAGGAGAGAGGCCACATCATTCGTGATTTCCCTTTTGCTGAAGATTTTGGAGCTGCAGGGTGGCTTTTCCAGACAGCTTTCCAGGAACTGCCAGCTGGAATGCCAATGCAGAGAAGCCATGCTTTGCACAGAGACATATGTGCTCTCACACACATGCATAAAGCCTCTGAACTCACTGCAGGAAAGGTTTTACCCCAACAGCAAGACAAGTAAGGTGTGGAAATTACCTTCACGTAAAATCCATGTGAAGATCAGCCCCTTCGACTTTACCACGGTAGCAAGGTGATCCCACTCACAGCTGGGACAAATGCTATTGCTTCCACTTCACTATCTGGTGGCAAAAGCTATTTTAAATTCATAGACAGAAAAAAATGACAGAGCTGAGAGGCTGAAGTTAGAGTGAGCCAAGAGTAGGAAGTGCTGCACATTGTATCCTAGAAACAGCTTTCTGTTCCTCAGTCCTTTTCAGTTATTCATTGGAGAAGGGAGGTTGGAAGAAGTGGTGCAGCTAAAGTAGATATCAGCTGAATTTTTGCCAAGTGGTCATTAATCCCTAAAATTTCAATCTTATTTTCATTAAAATTTAACAGAAGAGACATGCCCTGAGACATGCCTACAGAAACACAGCTAAGTTTGAACTTCAGAAATGCGTTTATGTGTACATGGGTGGGAAAAAACAATAGCTGGATGTAACAGCCTGAGACAATCCCTCACCTACAGTACAAAAGCATGTGATTATATCATGTGCTTTTTATCTGTAGTTTACACCAAGAAAACACATGTGTGAAAGATTGAACACGTTATGATTCAGGAAGCATCTCTTTACCCAGATGAAGATGAGGATGGTTTCCTCCAAAGAAAAAAAATGGATTCTTTTCCTCATTGTAAAAGAGAATCTCATCATGATTTAATGGTCCTATGAGAAAGAGTGCTTTGCCTTTGAGAGACAAACAAAGCTGAGTGAAAATCCAGAAGATTTAAAAGTAACCTTGGAATGATATGCAGATGCTGGTTAAGATGTAGACATGCCTGAAAAAATATCCAGCCCCTCCTTATAAATCCTCTACCTTCCAAAACATATATCAAGCTTAAAATGGAGCAACATTTCTGCATATCTTTAGTGAAATCTAAAGTGACAAGGAATTCACCTGTTTTCTCTGCCCTTTGGAAGCAAGTCAAGATTGCTTTGGTGAGAGGAGCTAGCATGTTTTGCACGTTTATATCATATGCGGTGGGAAGCCAGTGATTAAAAAGGCATCATTCTTTTGGGGTTTAGCTTTATCCAAGGCTGAACCTTCAAATAGAGATTCCAGTATGTAGGAGGGGAGGAAAATCTAATTGAGGAAAAGGAGAAGACTGTAGCTTGCAAATTCAGAACTATTCCATCAAAGATAACTAGATCATCTTTTTCATAGCAGGAATTAGAAGTGACAGATGGTCTTGCTGCTGAACCAAAGGTGTAGAAGTCCTGAGATTCAATCTGTATTTCTGGCTCTGAAACAGATTTCCTGTGCAAGATAGAGTAAAAAAAGCAGCATTTCAGTAATGGCCAGTTTCTGCAGACTTCATCTGAAACAGATATAAACCCTGATTTTTAGAAGAGTGGTCTGCAAGCTCCAGTTTACTTTCACTAGGAGGGACAATGAAAAGGCACTGTGGAAAAGACAGTTTCTTTCTCCCAGACTGGATTTTAAAAAAAGCTGAAAATTTAAAAATGCAAAAGCGGTGCCAAATCTTGAAAACTCTGACCAACAGTGTTTCTGAGTGGTGGGTTTACATCTGTGAAATAGAGACATTTATCCCCTTTCAAAATCCACAGGAAAATTCTAAGACAAGACAAACAGAGCAGAGGTAACACCATGACAATACCTGCAGGAAAGGCACCTCTTACATTTTCAATTACATAAGCCTGCCTTCAATTAAACCCCATCAACTTTGTTCACATGAACTGAAATTGCCTATTATGGTGCTGAATTGCATTAAGCATTGAATTTGAATTTTATTTCTGTATGCATATATATTTTTAGTTGGCTTATGCTTTTCACTCGTTTCTGAAAATGGTAAATTGACTTCACTTTTTCTCTAACATTAAAATAAATACCACCATAAAACTAGAACTCCATGCTTTTGACCAGAAATTAAAGTTCAGCAAAAACGTGGATGGAAACAGTGCTGATATTTGCAGCCTCTGTGAAAATCTGCTCAGGTTGTGCTGTACAAGACTCAGAGGTCCCAAAATACTCACACACAGTCACAGCTGATGGGGTTGAGCAGGACGTCCCTGCCCTGACATCTTCCAACAAGCTGAGGATGCTGCAGCACCAAGCAGAGGAGGTGAAAGTGATTTCTGATGCACTCTGGTTGCTCCCATCCTGGAGCTTCAGCGAGGGGGAGGAGAAGAACTCCAGCTGACATGGAAAAGGAGCTTGGGAGAGGATGAGGAAGCGAGGGGATGGGGGGGAGCAGCTCAAACTGCAGAGCAGAGGAATGGAAACCTTCAGTGAGGACAAAAGGTCTGTAGAGAGAAGGCAGCAACTGGTACAAGAAAAGGTGCAAAATGAGTCAGCTGAGGAAAGATGGCACTGGGAAGAAAATAAAAAACTAAACTGGAACCTGCACTTCTCTGTCATCATCATGAATCACAAAAAAACCTCATGGGCTTCTCCATCGAGTTCCCAAATAACCTCCTGGCTGATCAGCCTGCTACCCTAATTGGTAAAGATCTCTACTTGGCATCTAAATTCTAAAACTGTTAAGGGAGCACAAAGGCATAAATTTAGCTCCAGATGATGGATTGTGTTTTATCATTTTGTTGCATTTTAAAATGGAATATTTTTTGGGAAAAGATAAGGTTGTGAAATCAAGTTCTGTAAGAATTTAGTCTATGCTAGGATTCTTGTGCAGATTTAATCTGACATATCAAATGTGTATTTTGACACTGTCTTCATTCTTTAAGTATCTGAAAGTTACATGATCTCACATTATCATTTATACTGAAATTTTTTATTTCCTAGTTCATATGTTTTTTCTGTATTTTCTAGTGTGAAGACTTTGCACAAATGGCATGTGAAATTCCTAAGACATATTTGGTGAAAATTAGTTTCTACTGCTGGATCCCTTCTCTTCCACCTTCAAAAAACTTCCATGCACCTTCACATATTTGCTGAATTCCAAAGCAAAAATAAAAACCCAGAACAAATTTTCCCTTATTTATTTTTGCAGCAATAAAAAAATCTTTCTATCTGTGCAATTATTTGGAAACAATGCTCTTTGTAAAACAAGTCCAAAATTACACGATAAATGAATGGAAAATAAAAGTACAGTCTCCTGCCTCCTCATGACACTTTGCTATATTGTCAGGGAGAAGCTGAGCATTTGCTGCCCTCAAGTGGTGTCCTATTTTTTCTTCCTACAGGCATTTACAATTATGCTTTATCCTTTTTATAGCTTAAGTTCAGACCTGGGGGTTTTTTTGAAAGAAAATGGAAAGCTTGGAGCAAACAGAATTCAGCTTTGATTCACAAAACATGTGTTTTAAAATGTATACATTTTTTACCTCTTTAAATATTAGAGAAATCTTTGGCCTTATTTTGGATATGCTTCATCTCTGCTCTACTGTATTGTAGAAAAGGATGCTGACATACACAACCACACGAAGTGTGGATTCCAAAAGACCTAAATGTTGTTGATTTTGTGGCTTTGAGTTTTGGACTATGCAAAACAAACTGAAAAATACAGTCTGAGAAAAATGTTATTGCTTAGAAAGGCAATTGTAATGGGGAAAAATTGAGTTTGTCATATCTTTATTGAAGATCATATCAAATTACTGACAATGGGCTAAAAATGAGTCAGGGAAAATGGGACTCCTATCACACTTCAGAAGTGGATTAAAACTGACTCAGGAGCTAATTCAGCTGCAGCTCAGACAGCTGGGTCAGATTCTAACTCAGCCAAAATGAGCAATAAGAATTGTATATTCACACTGCATTACAAGAGAAAATACACTCTTTCCAAACATACTCCAAACAGAAACCTTCTGTAACAACACACATGCCTTGTTGCAATCTTCACCTGCATTTCCAAACAGCACCAATTCCTATTGACTGTGGAGCATTCAAGAGCTCCCTGGGCTGGAGCTTGTTTTAGTCACACTCTGAGCCCAGGAGCACCAAGGAAGTGCAGAACTGCCCACTTCATCAGGTTGTTAATGTGTGTCATCAGAGCATCCCGTGTGTGCCAGGTCCCAGGGTGGCGTTTCAGACAGGCACAAAGCAAGCAGATGGTGCCTCAAGGATAATACACACTCTTGGTTACAAGGAAATGCAACAATCACACATAATGCAAAAACTGGGCAATAGGACTGGGACAAAAGCAGTGAGGAGAGCAAGTTCCACATGGTTCCCTATGTCTTTATGCAATAAAAAAACATCTGCATATTAACATGAAATAACAGCTCTGGATGCATATATATTTTCCTCCCTCTCCAATTTTGTCGTAATGTCCCTGTCCCTCTGACATATGTTGCAATCCTATTGTGAAACCAGTAATTTTCTGAAATGTCTGAAAAATAGCAGGTGGGCATGACACGAAAAGGCTAAACACCATCATTTGGGACGGATTCCAAAGGAGATGTATATTGCACATAATAAAGAGAAAAAAAAGGAAGGGAAAGGGAAAAGGGATGGTAAACAAAGCAGACTTTTCTATTTCCTTCTAAGATCATACATACCCTGAACTAGGAAATCTGCATCCTCTTGGACTGCCACCTGGACAGCCCTTGCTCCTGCCCCTCAGGAGCCTGGCTGGTGCCAAGGCAGTGCCAGGGAGGTGTCTCTGCTGTTTTGGGAACCAGCAGGAGCTGCAGAGCCTGACACAGCCAGCACAGCACACCAAGCAAAATGTTTCATTATTGTGGGACTGCTGCTGGTGCTGCAAGCTGAGAGCCTCAGCTGCCCCCTCACCTGACTTACCCCTCAAAGCCCAGAGTTCACCCTGGTGGCTGGGCTTGTCTGCTTTTTATAGAGCTCCCTTTCCTCTCAGTTTGTGAAACCATGCCATCTTTTGTACTTATTCCCTAATCCATGCAGGAGCACACGTCCAGTCTCAGAACACGCTTGTCTTCACAGCTGACAAAGTCAAACATCACAGCAATTACACTTTGGGTTTGTTTGGCAATTTTAGCCACTGCCTCTCTTCCATTTCTTCAAAGGAGCAGTAATGAAGCCTAAGCTTTGGTTTACACCAGGAAGAGAAGTTACAGAAATCTCCTACTTCCCTGCATCCTGCCTGAATACCATTTCCCAAAGACTTGTTTATCTGGGGGAAGGTGTAGCACAACAGGGCTGCAATAAAAAAGCCCACCATGTCATGTGATGGGAAAACTTTGGGGAATTTCATGAAGCAACCAAGTGGGAAAGCTGAAGGGTTTAACACAATGCCTATAATTCCAGTCATTTTGTGAAACCCAAGCATTTATTCTAAATAAAAGCAAATACCTACTTTAGACTTACAAATACTCCATCTTTAAACTCCAATACTTTATGTTCCTATGACAGATTTTAAGATTATATAACTTGCCAAGTAACATAGACCTTGTCTTCATCACACCACACCTGGTTATCTGTACTAGCAGATGTCATGCAAATATCAAAACATATGTATCAGGAGAAGAATCTAAAATGCCACCAGTGGAAAGATCAGCATAGTTGAGTTCATGAGCTGGAAACAGGAAAATCTATCTCCAGAGCTGCTTTCTTGCAAAAAAGCCCTCAGGATTCACAATGTATAAGGATACTGCTCACAGAGATGTCTGCATCACCCTACTCTATCTGAACAAAAAAAAAAAAATCTGCATTTAAAGAGAGTGGTTTGCTTTGCCTTGTAAGTGAAATACAGCATGTCTAATTGTAGATGAAAGAGAAAATAGGGATTTCCTTCTGGTGTTATCAATGTTAAGCACAGGACAAGAAACAGAATACATAGGGAAAACTTGACCTTCTACAGAGGAACATTTCTCCTCCTAAATCATCCAGTTCCTAATTCAGGCATTGTCAATGCTGTTACCCTGAAATTCTTCACACTGCATTGCATGGCACTCACTGCTTTGTAGTCCTGCTTCTGGTTTTGCCATCCCCCACCATTAAATTAATTCCTGTGTTGTTTCAACCCTTCTTCTGCTTTAGCAAGGAAGGAACTACAGAAGACAGTAAGGAAGGAGACTCACTCCATTTTTTTCCTTCTATATTGTAAAACTGGAAAGCCCTAAATGGAACAGTTTGATGGAAGAAGCCAAGAAACCAGCTTGTGTGTGCTTAGATGGAGAGGAGCAGAACCTGCAGCATCTCTGCAAATAATGTCCCTGGCAAGGAGTGAATATAGCTCCAGAGACTCTGGCTCTTTTGCTATTCCCTAATAAATACATGAGAAGCACAGCACCAATGGTCAGCCAGGCAGAACACACACCAAAACAGAATTTATGATTGAACAGGCAAACAAAGCAGCATTTATATTTCTGAATCTACAAATCTGGTTGAGCACTGGAGCAAGAGAATCCCATAAACAAACCTATTCACAGGGAGCAGGGCAGAGAAAAGAAAGGTGGAGCTTTTGCTGTGTTGTTGGGAAGAAAGGACATAGAAGACACACATTCTTGTCAGGAGTTAACACAAGGCCAGCCATGAACTGCTGTGACTTTTGTGACAGAACAGAGATCTTGGACTAGAAGTTAAGCAGCAAAATATGAGCTGCAGGCTCATGTTATGGACCCAAGAACTCACACATCAACACATAACTTGGAGTTGTTAAAAGTTCCTTAATTAAAGGCACATTTGTGGCTCACTTACTCCAGCCAACAGGAGAGGTTCTGGTTTGTAAAGCAGACAGGCGAGATCCAACCCAGGAAAAGGCATGCAGAGAGCATGAGGAGATAAACTTGCAAGAAAAAAAAATCATGCTCTGAGCACAGACCCTTGCACACAACGAGGTGAAGGACCAGCAGCTGGCCCAGAGCGGAGGTGTTGCTGTACAAAGCACCATTGCACAAGGCAATACAAAAAGCAAGGTGAAAAATACTCTGCCCACAAGCAACAGGGACAGGGAGCCTAAATGTCCTCCTCTGGGCAGAAGGGGCAGAGTCAGGCATAAAATAAGCAATCAAAAGTCTCCATGCTGGAAAGGATAGAAAGATTTAAAAGCACGTAACTGGGGCAGAGTGAAAGTCCATGTTCCTCAATGCTGTGCCCAAATATCAGGCAAACAGCATGAAAGAAAAGTCCAGAGCATCACAAAAAGCAGAAAGGTATTTAAGGCGCACAGATCTACTTTATTCCTTGTCTTCTACCTAACATAATTTTAAGTCTTGCTGTTTAATTTTGGAACACAAGAGTGGTTCTGGATAAGACACTGAATCAGGTCTATGGTTTAATTTCTTATCTTTTCTGTTGTCTTGCATCACTATGTTGGCAGATTATTTTCTTCTCTGCATCACTACTTTACCTCCTAAATTTAGCCATTCTTGAATACTTAGATAAGAGAAATTTCCTGTAATGTAAAAATTCCTGTGAGTTTTTACAGTGCCTGGTATAATGGGACCCTAACCCTAACTTATACTTCAAGGTGCTACTAAATTTGAAAATGGTCACTTACACATTTTACAATGCCTGAATGAATCCACTGCTGCAGAGGGAGCTTCACATTAATGTAGGAAAAGTAAGTCATTCTACCAAAGAAACATTATTTGTAAACCAGGCAGAACCAGCCAGCTGCTGTGAGAGAACACCCCAGCATGGGGACTACCATGACCACTCCCTGCAGGATTGGTTTCATGGTGTGTGGACACAAATTCAGTCCCTGAATCCACACCACTGCCTGAGCTTTGCCAGTGACTGCTGTCATTTCATGTTGTGGTGGTTTATTGTGACTTCCTGCATGAGTGAGAGCCCAAAGTGCCTTTTGAAACAGGGACCTAACCACTAAAAAGAAAAATGCTTTTAAAATCTAAGTCTTTTTGTAAAAACCTTGGCCCAAATCTTTATATATATATATTCATATATATATGTGTGTGTGTGTGTGTGTGTGTGTGTGCATTTCTGTCAGTACAAATTATTATTTTTTTCCACAGAACTGTAGGAGATAAGGTGCCAAATATGAAAGAGAGAGGAAGGCAGCTGGGTTGAAAGCAGAGGGATCTTTGTGTCCCATCAGAAAGCAGAGCTGGTGGCACTTCCTCTACAGCTTCAGTTGCCTTGGTGGAGACCTCCTACGTAAAGGTTTACAGTAGCACTTCAAAATACCACCATGGAGACAGGAAGATGGTGAGGAAATAAATATGCAGAAAAGGTAACTGGAAACCGGATGAAAAAGCAATATAAAAACACAGTTTGTCTGTGGTCTCCACTGTTTCTATTCCTCTCACCAATCTGTGACATGAGGTAAACTGATTTATAGCTCGATCTGTTCATTATTACAAAAAATTGACCAAATTCCTGCTCTTCAAAAGAAGCTACCACCTCTATAAATTAGGCTACTGTAAAGTATCTCCCTTTTTCCTCACTCTGGAGTTCATTTGCATCTGATAAATAGCTATTGATGCAAGATAAGAAATATTCTTTCCCACCTTTCCTACATCACAGGGTAGGTGAAGGAAGAGGGGCAGGTGATAGGGATTATGGACTGCAGCAGGTCAGGAAGATCAGTTCATATGACAGAAGGGGTATTTCCAGCTATGGACCAATAACAAGAGATAAAAAGGGGATTTCTGACATTTTGGATACCATTTCAAACCACTGTTGCATTTATTTAAAAAAAAAAATCAACCGCACAAAATTTGAGACCTTGAGGTTTGCCAAGGATTTATTCACTGTGTGACTGCAACCAAGTTCATTCCCTTCCAGATGCTTCTGTTGGCTTTGTCTTACCCATTTCATTTCTTTGGGGCAGGGAATATTTCCTTGTCTGTGTTTTCACAGAAATCAGAGCAAGGGCACTCCAGTCTTGAGTGATATCCCTTGCTGATATTTTAATAACAATACCCAAAGATTCATTTAGAGCAGATGGGCTCAAAGTCTTCCAACAAGCAAGGAAGTTAAATGCTGGTTTTGGTTAAGGACACTTCGAATAAATTCAGGGCTCTGAACCCACAGACAGCTCAACAGAACCAATTTAACCACTGGTGGCCCCTCAGGTGAGAAATGTAATCTGCTCCCATAAAGCAGTTGCAGCATTTCCTTGCACAAAACTCTGCTGCCCACAGCAATTCCTCACCAGTCTGCACAAAACTGAGCTGACCTACAGATGCTGCTGAGCCTGGGGCCAGGGAGGCAGGAAAATGGCACTGAATCAGTTGCATAGAAGAAAAGCTAAAAAAAACCCCAACAAACCAGAAACAAACCATCCAAGCAAATAATTTTAAAAAACCCCATCAAAACACAAATACGATGGGAAATGCAACACTCAAAGGGAGCTCTCAGAAAATAAGCAGAGCAAGTTGGGGTTTTTTTAATTAAATGAAAGAATAGTAACTACTTCAAAGGAGATACTTAAACAGAAACTCAATGCATCCCACATAGAGTTAATTTATGTAGTTGCCAAGTTCACCTATTTTATTACCAGTGGAAAAGTGGAGGGTTTCTCAATATTTAGTAGTTATGAGTATCACATATTTTACCATTAGAGCACATTCACAGAGTTTTCTTATTTGTGCCTCACAACTGATTCTTTGAAGTGTGTAGTATATATATATATACTTATTAAAATGCTGGTTAATCAATGACCACATATTCAATAAAGGGATGGGGGAAATGGAGATATTACAGACCAATTGTCTATTTAGAATTAGATTTCCCAATTTAGGTTTATCTCCACATTTTTAACTGATTTCCTAACACAGATCCCACTAGCTGCTCATCCCTAGACCTAAAGCAAATCTTGTACCCATTTCACTTAATTCCTCACATGTTTATTCATTTCAATACTAATTTTTTTCACTTCTGACACTTCCCAAGATGTTTTCATTTTTTCAGGTGATGTGAATTGTGCCATTCATTCTGCTGACCTTTACAAAAGGTAAGAGGAACCTTCATTTTTACAAGTCTCCCATTAACATTCAAAATGTCTGTGCCACATTTCCTCTAGCCAGGTAAATGCAGCTGAGAAGATTAAATGGTCTACTTAATTTGCTGATTCCAGCAGAATCATTCAGACTTATTTAAGGTACCCACATTTAAACCAAATTATTCATACAGTGACTTTGGAAACCAGAGGAATTCCTAATTATTAGCCAAAGTGTTAGTGGTCATGTAAAAAGATTGTGGATGGTGTCTCAAGGAATTTTAGCTTTTTGGGTCAGTCTTTTTTGGGCGGTTAAAGCATCTTAGCAAACCACAGCTAATAACTGTGTTTTATTAGCTACTTCTGGTTTTCAGCTGCTGTAGGTTTTAGTTCTCAGCATCCTTCCTTGCCCCACAGATTGAGGCTGACTAGGTTGGATACTCCTGTCAGGAATTTACTTTTGTCTGCAGTTTTGAAATAGCTGCTATATTCTTTCATTTTTGTTTGCTCTGTTCTGAAGTCCTTTCCTGGTCCTCCAGTGTTTTTTAAATGCCCAGTTTTCTTAAAACAGGGTACCTAAGTCTCCTTCACATTTAATGGGATGTGAAACCTAGAAACAGACAAATTGTTTCTGTACCTCTTGTAGTATCTCTGAGAATATAAAATACTCTTCAATTTCTATAGCACTTTTTACAGGCATCACAAAAATCAGCACAATTTACTGTAATATTAAACAGAATTACTATTAAACAGAGAATTGATTTCACCCTCTCCTGAATTTATAAGGAGTAACTACATTTAACTGCTCTTTCTTGATGTCACACCAATCATTCTCTTGAGGAGATCAGAAAACCTTTGGAGAATTATTTTTCTTTCCTGGAATGCTTTAAGCAAAGTTTCCAGGAGAAGGAGGCAGACCATAGTCTAAGGTGACTTTGAAGCCTCACATCCACATCTCACACAGACAAACATCTGAGCTGGAAATTTGGCTGAAGAGACTCACCAAAGCCCTGTCAATAATCAAACAGAAATCCCTGGGCCAGTGCAAAGGGCAGCTGGGGCTGTGTTCTGTGCCTTATACAGAGTCTCAGATGCTCTCATGGTTCAGATACTCATGAGGAGACTGTTTGTGTCCTCACAGTCTTTTGAAGACACACAACAACTTTCTAGTCCTGGCCTGAGTCACCTTCCAGACAGAGGAGCATATTTACAGGCTGCTGTTGTGTTCAAGCAAATAGTGGTGAATGCAGGGACCCAGAAGCAGCCCTACATCCATGAAATCAAACCTATAGGCAGAAAAAATCTCATTAATATGAAATCCTACCAGGAGGATTATGAAGACATCTGCAGCAAGACAGCTGTCACAATATTTACTTTACATATGACAGGAAAAAAAACCCAAAATGTTTTAGACACTCTTAAATTGTAACATCTTAATTTGATAATAGCAATTTATATTAAACATGCTGATAGAAGTTCAAGAATTGGGGTAATTTAGAAAGAAACAGGTTGCATCCTACATTACAATTTCAATAGAAACAGAATGTTATTTAACAAATCTAGAGTAAATCAAGTTGATTTATCACTGATGCCACATACTGCGAGTTTCAGCAGAAAAAAAATTTTTAACTTCTTGGGGGAAAAAAGAGATTTTAGTAGATGCCTAAAGAGAACTCTCACTTCTCCAGCACAGCCAGTTCTGGTTTAGTTTGTGCTAAACACATGCATATATTTACAAAATAATACCACTGTCAAACACAGATACATTGAAGAGAAGGTTGGGGTGGGGGAGGTCCTGAAAATAAAGTGCTCTAATTGAAACTGCTTTTGGCAAGAGATAGGCAGGAAGCTTAACAGTATAGTATGTACCACACAAGTCACATTTAATAAATTCCCTAAGTCTGGTAGGCAAGCCTCAGTCAGTTAAAAACATCAGCTGAGTTTGTTTCAGCTTTTTTCTTCCCACTTAGCCTTGATGCAAAAACATCAAGACAAAGCTTTTCCTTACAGAAACATTATTATACTGGTGTATCTATACAAAGACTGATTACTCTCTGCTGGAAGAGAGTGTTACCACAGAATCAGCCTCTTCTGTTTGGACTCATCAGAAAAACAGGCAGAAATCATAATAAGCACAAGCCAAATAAGCCATGTAAAATTACAGTTGCAGAGGAGTTTATCGTATATGGCTCCACTTTGCCTGAGGCTCAGGAAGTTTCAGGTTTTCTGCTTTGAAGTAACTTCTCAGCCAGGAAATATGAGGGTCTATAAAAAATAGCACTTTTGAATATATATCTGTTACATGCATTTAAAAAACCATGACAGAGAAACAAAGACAAAAGGAAGTGTTAGTTCCAAGTCAGCAGCAAGTATCTACCATTCATTCATGATTTTTAACTTGTGTTTGGGGAAATGTCCTTCTGAGACAAACCAGCCCCTTCCATCCTTCCCCTGCTTTTCTACTCTCTAGAAGAAACTTCCACTGTATTTTGCCATTACCAGTGTTATTTCCAGGTATCTGAAAGTTCAAATGGTCTCATGCCGTGAGAGATATTTTCTTCTTTCATCCTATCCTGAATAAGCATATCCTCTGTCTGGTCTATAATGTTCATTTTGGCTGAAGTTCTTCCTTCCTATCTCCCCCTTAAGCACAGACACAATTTTTCTACATTTCAGGTCTTAAAATCTGTCACTTAACAAAGAACTGAGAACAGGAGAAAGGAAAGAATAAAAGCTGGTTTGTTCCATTGTGGAAATCCTTCATATTCTGTTCTAAGAGGGTCTCCCACCTCAGATATTTACCAATTCCAGATGTTTCCGTGAGAGGATTAATCCTGCCCCCCCACCCCCAATGAACCTAATTGTTCTATAGCATCCTGCAGGATATGGAGAGGGGAAAAAGAGGGTATTTTCTTCTTGACCCTTAGCTGCAAAACAATTTGTACCCTGAATTTGGGAACAGACAGTTTCTCCAAAGCTCCCACAGTGTAAACATGAGCTGTTCTCTGCCTTCAGACTGTCTCATTTCATTAAAGATAACAAATTGCTTTTATTCAATGATATAACAGGAGCAAACTCCTAAACTACCCACTCGTGTTTGTTTCTATACTAAATTTTCTCAACAGGCTTTGGGAGGTTTTTGATCTTCAGACATCTGCAATTCATTCTGTAAATAAAGTCCCAAGATAAACAAAGCAGAATATGAACAGCTTAAATCTGGCTGGTAGAGCTGGCTGGCAGTGCATAACGCATTTTTTCAGCAGGTAGACTCCAGAAACTTGCTTTATTTACTTCAAGAAGGCACTATGAACTTACTGAATGCAGCATACCTCTGGAGCCAGAATACACTTCAGGGATGGCTTAATTACCTGTCCTGTTCACAGACACAGCACAATTCAATAGAACCTCATGAAAAAACCCAGTGGTGAAATTCAAAACACTAAAGGAAGGTGGAGTGTGCTTTGGTGGTGGTATTTTTCTTGTAACACCCAAAGAGCATCATGTGCTGTGATGATGGTACTGTTCAGCACCAGGTTACAACTGAGGTACTTGGGATACATTCAGGATTTTAAAAAACCTAACATTACTCCTCTGCCTAGAATCTATAAAAGTTCTTAGCTACATACCTACATTTTTGTGCTCCTTTAGGATGCAGCTACCCTGATGAGATTCCCCTCATCAGGAATCACACAACCCATGGGGATCACTCGGACTCCACAGGAATTCCCCTGCCACCACAAATTATTTTTATTTTTATAAAATAATTTTTATAAAATTATTATTAATTTTGCCACCAGAAATTAATGCCACCCATTTGCAAAACCTCCCAAAAAATCAGCCAAACTTTGGAGACTGAAAGGTGGGCTGTCACACACAACAGGGGTGTAAGATCACACTTTAACCTCTCCAGTACAGACTTTTCCTTTCAAAATTTTCTACTTCCCAGATAAATGACCTGTAAGAAGCATATATGGGGTTATAGAACACGGCTTCTGGGAAAGCAGCTGCCCCACCAGCCCACTTTTCAGAGTCTCAGTTCTCTCCCTCTCTCTCTCATCTGGCCCCCATTATTTCCAGGATTTTTTTTCAATGAATGCTGAACAGTAAGAGTTATTTGCCATAATTTCTTCTTAATTAAGTGCAGAACTATAATTAAGTTAGAACCAGTAAAGCACAGCATACTTGAGTTATTTTATGTTCTCTTCCAAATAAATGCCAATAAAAATAAAGAAATCAAGAGGCAGGATTGAAGAGTAATTAGTAATTTTGCATTCCCAAAAGGAGAAAGCTTGAAGTCTGTTGTTAATATATTTTCTCTGTAAATCAGGTTCTTAGAAAAATCCATCAATTAGAAATATACATCCAGGTATAAACCCTCCTCATTTCCAGATTTATAAATAAACATGCATAGCTAGATTTATATCTCTTTACCTTGCTCTAGTAGAAACAGCTATTAGAAACAATTAAATGATTAACTAATTAACATAGCAGCTCACCATTAACAGAATTTTTTGTCTTACATTGAGAAGTAGCAGAGTGGAAAATTATCGTTCTGCTGCCAGCAGAGCACCAGGAAGCTCTTCAGAAGCAGTGTGAAATGCAAAAATTCACTTTCTTACCCGAGGGGTGCTTCCTTTCCCTCACATTATCACCCAAGTCAGTGCTGCAGAAGAGATAAATGTCTCAGAAACAGAATTACTTTATGGATTAACTACAAGCAATCAGGCTGCAACTTCCTCAGCATGTTGCCATTTTACAGCTGGATACAGTTCTGATCTCACTGGTCAGGAGAAGGAGAAATGTCATTAAAACCAGAGAAATTGTCTCAGCAAAGCAGAGAGAAGAGCATCCCTACCTTAGCACCCACATCTGCCTCCCTGTGCTGGGTGATGGAGATCAGCTTCCCCCAAACTGGAGCAAGACATTTTGGTGGGGAGTGTGGGCTGTTTTTATTTGGAGCTTTTCATTTGGAGCCCTCATGTTTCACGTTTTAAAGAAAACCCAAGTATTTGGTTTTTTCTTGCTGAAATGCAGGTTAAAATACACAATTGCATGACACCAAGTTGCTGACATCATTTACATCACATGATGTCATGAATGCTGTCAACACTGTGCCATATTTATAAAGTGAAAAACAGTCTTTTACAGAAACAGCTCACATTTTCACTGCTGCACAGCTCTTCTCCTCTGCTTTTATGCATACAACATGCATAATTTACTTTCCTATGCAAATAAATCCTAGCCTTTATTCAACCCCTCTGGTTGCACCTATTTATAAAGGATTAATTCAAATGCATACAACTTCCTTTTTCACAATTTCCTGTTCAAGACCTCCCTGTAACACCTTTTAAATGACAGCAAATAAGTTCCCAAATACCTGCTTTTAATCTTACACAAATCAGGTAGAAACAACACCACCCCACCACAAATTAAACAGAAACACCACCACCTCCACACCCCACATATTTTTATTTTTTCCCCATGTAGGGCAAGCCCATTCAGCCTGTGAGCTGTCAAACACACTGCATTCCTTCGTTAAGGAAGGAAAAAAATACAGATGCATTGTGTTTGGCCAGGATGGCAAAGCAATGTGCTTCTCACCAGCTGTAAAACTGCACTCCTAAAACCACTGTTACCACTCTTTTTGATAATTTTTTCAGCATTTTATGATCAGCCAGTGATCAAAGGTGGAAATCACCTACTCTTTTGCACAATCATATTCAGCTACATTTTCTCCCTGGGGCCGGACCATCTTTGCAGGAAGTCCAGTAAAAGTTCTACTGGAAGATTCCCTATATTGGCACTTAAAAAGAGTTTTGTTTTCATTATGGTATTTAAATCACCCTTCTATGTCCTACTCAGACATGTGGCAATAATAATTAGCAGCAAAATAGAGAAATTTGACTAAATTCAAACTAATACATTCTCTAGCAAAAAACCTGACAACTTTCTTCTCCTTTATACATTTTCCCAATTGCATATAATCCCCTAAGGTTGGAAGACCTGCCCAAGGAAAAGCCATGGGTTGGCATCACTGCTGGCTGGGTCATCTTTCTTCTGCAGTCTTTAAAGGAGGTGGTGAATGGGGAAAAAAATCTAGAAATTATAATCATTAAGGCTTGAAGTCAAAAGATGTGGTGAGATGATTTACTTAATTCAGTTGTGACTCTTTGGATTTTTGCACCCATCATGACATTCAGCCAATTAAAATGGGTCTCATACACTTAGCTGTAGATAAAATGTTGTCATTAAGTCCATTTTGTACCACTGCAAAAAGGCCACTGGAAAGAAACCCTGAACTGCATTTCTCTGAGCCATCCTCTACATTACATCAAGCACAGGCTTCTGGTGAAAAAGAAGAACACGGGAGTAACACACTGTAAAAAATACTGATATTATTATAAAAACTAATATTACAAAGGGTATCACCTTTGCAGCAGGATGCTCCTCATATAAATGAAATAACCCAAGATCACTACTAAGACTTGCATTCATTCTTTCAGAAATTTCTCAAGCTGTATATATTGTGTGACACTGTTTCTTAAATTTGAAGAAGCTAAAACTCACCTGCCAACACCTCTGAATTCACAAGGATCATGAAGAGCCACTATCTGTGATGTAGAAGATCTTTATAATAAGATAATTATAATGTTTATAATGTTAAATATTTGGTTTGGAGCTCCACTTCTGCTTTTGCTTGGTTTGACACACCACTCCTCCAGTGCTCCCCTGCTCTCTAAATTGACTCAATCAGCCTGACTGATGGCAAAGGGGCTGGGACAGCAATACAGACATTAGTTAGAGTAAAATTCACCAAAAGAATATTTTGTGACACACCAAATGCTGCTGACACTGAATGCATACTGTGTTGTGGTGTCAGTTAAAACTTCTGAAGTTGTAGTTCTCAAAATTACACTTAGAACAGCCCTATTAGTTAATTTTTAACTAATAATAAAACTACACTTAGAACAGCCCTATTTCCAGTTGAAGAAAGAAGCTGGGTGTAATAAAAATCCATTATAGGAATGATAAGAAGTGCAAGAAAAATATATTACTTAGAAAATCAAGGCACCTCCTCAGACCTGAACTTACTTAATAGAAGCACTGGAAGCACATACAGGGAGGAAGGACAGCACTGCAGGGCCAGAATTTGTAGTATTCCTTTACTGCAGTTGATTTCATGGCAGTCTCTGCTTTGCTATGCTGCAAAAAGGGGTTTTCTGAATCTACTGAAGACCAGGACCACACTGCAACCAGCACATGCCAGTGGAGCTGGGAGCCTCTGCTTCCCAGGCTTTTCAGCCAGGAATACAAGTGTTCATCCCATGGCAAAGCAGTTCCAGCTGGCATTTGCCCAAACTGCAGGAGACAGAGGGAAAGCCATCCGAGCTGCTGTGTAACTCTATTCTCTCTCCAGGAGCTGTAAGCAGTAACCTTCCTCCCACCACCCCAGGCACACTGACACTTCTAAATGGTGTTGCTCTCCCTGTTTTTCTAACCTGCCCTATGGATTTTACAGCCCACTTACAGCCACCACCACTCGAGCTCTGTTTGGATTAACCCAGAGGTTATTTTTCTGTGGTTTGTGCTCTCGTCAGTCTCACACCCAGCTCCAGGAGGCAGTTTGCTGGAGAAGAGAAACCACTGACAGCAGATGCTGCCAGAAACCAGGTATCCAGGAGAAACCTCCTGGGAGAGAGGGCAGGACCAGGACTGGAGCGATGCAATGCCCCAGAATACTGAGGAAGGTATGGTTTGAAAGAACATGTTTCCAACAAAAACCTGGCAATGCAGCACTGGAAAGAGCCAACATACAGCCAAACTCAGCTGCAGGCACCACAGAACAGCACACAGGTGAGAGGCCCCAGATCCCCCACTTGCTGTGACACCTGGGATGGGACATAGAAGCAGAATATTCACAATTCATTTACTGTCCTCTCCCTCCACCGAGGAGGGATCCCCCACACTCAGAACACATCTGGCAGATGTTTTCCAAACCTTTCAAGACTCCCATGAAGAAGATGCCATGGCAGGAGGAGAGGGCCCTAAATCAGCTGGGATAGCAGGATTCCCACACAAACACCCTCTCTGTCAAACCTGTAGGATTTTGACATGGGTGTCATAACCTCCATCTGCTCCAAACACACCCCACCAAAAATTCTGGGCTCCAAACATGACCAGTGGGATGAACATTTCAGAGGGCACATTGAGAGATACCTCCAGGGACATTCCAGTTCCCAGTGATAGGATTTTTCTTTTTATTTTCAGCCAGACAAGAATTCTCTTATTAGTGCCCAGAGATTTCAGGGAGTTTCAGCTCCCAGGAGTTTCCAGCAGGAGGTTCTCCAGCAGGAAACTAAACATTTTTGTGACTGTCCTTCAAACTCTGAGCTAAAGTTTCTCAAAATCTAGCATTTATTTTGTGGGAAATTCCACCTTTTTCAAAGAAGTTTTACTCTCAAAAGAAAAGATGATTTCCAAAATTTCCCATGGAATAAAAACTCTGAAATTTGTTTCTTTAAAAAAAGAATAACTAGGAGTTTTAAATTATTTTAAAGAAATGCTTTACTGCTTAGTTTATATATACTGTTCTTATATTATTTAACAAATTGAAATATAGGAAATTGGTTACTCAGGAATGAAATATAACTACTCTCATTAATTAATAAAAATTAATTTTTTATTCAGTTTTGAAAAACATTAGCAATTCAACACACACTGAAGGCTTTGCTCTTCCTTCTGCTTAAAACTTCTAACTCTGTGCTGAAAGTTTCATCACATTTTTACTAACAGAACACATATAAAAGATGAAATCAAATTTCAAGCAAAATATGCAGCTTCTTTTTGCACCATCTTATTCTTTTGAAACATTTTTCAAAATGGAAATATATATNACTCTTTTCTGGCTAATTGCACTGGGATTTCCATGAGGAGGGCCCCTAAAAACCTCACTCAGTCAAATGCAGAATTTTGTTTCCTCTGTATACTTCCATTTGGGATCTTGAGTGCACATACTTTCCCAGCATGGACTTTTCCTTTCAAAATTAACCTGCTCTCCATTTCTCAGATAAACAGACCATTAAGAGACATCTATTAGGTTGCAGAAAGTGGTTGCTTTTACTGAAAATACACATACAGCAAAGTTGGTGCCCCACCACGTCCCTTTATGACAGTTTCAATTCTGCTCTCATTTGTTACATCCAGGCTTTTGCTCCTGTGAATGCTGATCAAACTTCTGCTGAGCCTGAGGAAGGTTTTTTACCAAAGTGTTGGATTAGTTTTGTCTTTCTTTTTTTCAACATCAGAACTGAGGTGACCAGAAGTTTGTGTCAATTGGCAGTAAATGAGATTAAATAAAATTTCTCCAAGTAGAGAGAGTTTTGCCTGCAACAGCTGCCTCAGTCACTTGTGCTTCTCTGCCTGCACTGGAATTTATGACAAAATAAAACCAGCCTTATAAGCACAATGACAAAGCAAGCAATAATTTCACCAAGGAAACACCACTCTAATAGCACTAACACAATAATGCAGGTGTTAAAATGAAAATCCCAGAGCTTTTAGAGAAATATATTTCACATTCACCTACTGTAAACAACATCAGACTCCTCACACTATGACAAATCAAGGGGCACAGGATGTTTATTGTGAGAAGAAGCAGGTACAGAACATTCCTATCACAGATGAATACATAAAATAATAGCTCTAAACCTGACATATAATCACATGAAACTATTTTTAAGATTTAAACAGCCTTTTCTTACAGACAGAGTTAATTTTCCTACCTTTCTGCTTCCTCACTTGGCAATAATTCATATTAATGAACCAACACAACTTGTCTGACTGCAGGCACATAATGCCACTGAAGTCCAAAATTCCTAAATCCTGTCTTTCATTTAAGGGTTCCTGATGGTCTGAAGTGTTTATTTGGAATGTCAGAAAATCAGAGTGCCCCACACTGTCAGATTTTCTATTGCCTCAGATTATTTGTCACAGAAGGCTGTCAGGGTCAGGTGCATTAGAAGTCCCCAGGACTGACCACCTGCCATGGATCACCTTTTCACAGGAATGGGGAAGACATGAGGGGAGTGAAGGGTGTCAAAATCTCAACTTATAGGGCAGCAAAAACCCCATGCTTTTTACAAAGTTACCAAGTAATAATGCAGGAAGGATCCTAAAGGATGAAGTAGTGCCCATCCCCACCTCCCTCCCGGTGGCACAGGGTGCCCAGAGAAGCTGTGGATGCCCCATCCCTGGAAGTGCTCAAGGCCAGGCTGGATGGGGCTCTGAGCAAGCTGGGCTAGTGGGTGCCACCCCTGCTGATGACAGGCAGTTTGAAACAAGATGGATTTTAATGTCCCTTCCACCCCCAAACCATTCTATGACACTTTACAAAGGCAGAACCTGCATGAGGGAACACTTTAGTTGAAATTTAAAATCACAGAGGTTCCAGGTCTGGATCAAAACAGGATTCCTCTGCTGCCTGAGGAGGGGTTGCGCTTCAATCTACCAGCAGTACAAAACCAAACCTCCACCCTGAACATCCTCCCAACATGAGCTCATCTAAAAGGAAAAAGCTTCAAATTGTCTGTATCTAAGGAAAGAAGAGGAAGCAGCAAAGAAAAAAAAGCAGGTATTAGTAAATTAGAGAAAACTCTTCTACTTTCATACAAACTCCTTTATAAATTTCTTGAAAGAATTTTTTGTTAGTTAACTCAGGGGTTTCCTACCTCTTTTTTCTGTGTTCTCATGTTTATTTCTTCTTGTTGTTTGGACTGTGCAAAACAAAACTCTGCTTCCCCACCCAGTAAGGAATTAACAGACACTGTAAACTGAATCATGACGTTTGCACTTGCTCATTCTTGTTATCAACTTGATATTCCCCCTTCCTCCTCCCATTCCCCAGGTTCCTGAAGGAGGCCACTGTGTGGCAGCCCAGTACCAAAAACAGATGGCTGACAGGGTCAGCAGTGTCCCAGGGAAAATTTATCATGGCATTAAATACATAGGGAGCAAATATTCAACTCTTTTTGCTGCAGGCACAGATGGCAGCAGTGAGAGGGACAGGATTACTTGCTCTGTTGCTGAAGGAGCTCACTCCATGCAGGTGTAGTCAAATACTGTGTTAAGGATCTTCTCTCAGTCACCTTTGCAGGGAAATACTTTGCAGAATAACAGATCTTTGTAGAATAATATATTCTAAGATATTTGCAGAATAACAAAATTTCTTTGTGAAGTTTCAACTTAAAATGACCTTTTTCGGTATCATTCCATTTAATTCATTATACAACTTTTATTTTAGAAAGGTGAGTAATATACCAATTCTTACATAGTCATAAAGTAACTTTTAGCTTCTTGCACTGCTCCCTGTGAGAAGCACTGCAGCTGATATAACGGTGAGCTAAAAAAATAAACAAGTCCACAAAACTCAATTCCCACCATTGTGAAGGCGACACATGCAGGGAAAACAGAATCTGAATCAGACAGAACATTAACCCAATATTTCAGTTCAAAGACCCCCAAAGAATACCTGTGTCTTCTCATTTCTGAAGTGTGAATGATGATTTCCCTTTAGAAAATTCTAAAATAAGCATTCAGACAGCTCCAAATCCAGGTGCCCTGCATCACACCTACATCCTGGACAAACAACCAAGTCTGTGAAAATGCCTTTTTTTTCTCATTACAAATATGTTCTGATGCAACTTCAGCCTCTTGAGCTGTGACCTCATCCCACCTAGCAAGCTGAGTAGATCTGCAGGTCTGATCATTGTTTGGATGGACAGAGCCAAGGAAAACCTCGCCTTGTGCCACAGCTCTGTGGCTGATTCAGTGAGTGGAACCTTCTCTTCTGAGTCAGCACTGAGTCACTGGTGGGGCTCAGTGCTATGGGACAAGGTATTTCCAAAGTGTTTCCACTAAAACACAAACTAAGTTCCAGCTGAGGACTAAACACAGCTCTCTTCAGCCAGGACAATGAGGGAAACAGCTTTACATGGGTAAAAATTCAGACAGTCAAACAGTCTTTTATTTCCTGCATCTAGAAACTAGATGATTTCATCTAATTATTAAATAGTAAGGCCTTCACATCAGGCAGTGACACTGCTCTGTCTTCCCAGTGGATCAGTCTCCTCATCACTTCCACACACAGAGAATTAGAGCTCTACTCTACTCCTCCCACCCACATTTGCCTTACCAAACAGAGCCAGACAGGCTTCAGACTCCACCACCACAGCTCCTCTTCCCTCCCTGTTAAATGGAGCTGGAGCGCTGCATGTGTGGCCCCATGTAAACCCAATTTTCCTCTAGAAAATCCTACAGCCACAGCAACAGGGAAAGATTATGAGGGTAAGGGTAGGAAATGCTGCAGGATCTCCAGGGCTCACTCAGGACTTAAACCCTTTCCTTCCTTAGCACAGGTTTCTGTTCCTACAGAGAATCTTCTGAGCAAGCACAGGGTAGAAAGGTGTCCATATGCAAAGCCTTGCAAGAGTTCATCTCTGTTTAACAGCCTGTGTTAAATTCTCTTTTGTTGGGGTTTAGATTCCTGGACACTGAGCAGTACATGGGACCCACAGGCCTTTGTCCATTATACCTGACAGAACAGGAGAAATTGCTTCAGCTCTTGTCTGGTGCCTGGGGCCAGACATTCTGTTTCTGTCCTGATTTCACTGAAGCCCTTCCATGTGCCATCCTCTGGAATACCCAGTGGGAATTCTATGGACCATGTATGAACATGGGCCACACTACCCCACTCAGCCCCAAACCCTCCTTTTTTTCACCACCACTCTGTCCCACCTGTGGTGCTGTGTCCCACAGCAGCTTGGCCACTGGCCTCCAAACCATTGTCAGCTCTCTGGGGACAGCACAGCCCTCAGGCTGCTGAAAAAGCAGCCAGTGCTCAGGGTACAGGTCAGCTGGTACCAACAACTGATGCTTAAATCCAGAGCAGACACCCAATTCCTCAACTCTTCCAGCTGTTGGCCCCATGGGGTCAAGCCCACAATCAGAAGGTTGGTTTAAAAGAATAAATTCCACAGAGAGGACTCACAGCTATCACACTGAATATGCAAAGTTGAAGAGGGTACACTATTCTCACCATGACTGCCTTTGGCTTCTTCTTTTGCTTTCTCTGGTGTCTCATTTCCACACAGCTTTTCCCTGCAAGGTAGAAAAATACCCCAATAGTCTGCTCATTCCAGTGCTAGCTTTAGGTGGACAGACAGCAATAAAAAAATCCTTAAGAATAATTTTAGGCCATCCCTAGGCCTCATTTAGAGGTCTGGTACAGCTGCATAACTGTATGTTAGACTGTCATATATTTACATACATTTACAAAGTACATGGGGCTTTCTCACCAATGCAGCTAGAAAAGCATGCTCACTGATCTCCAATTTTAACTCAGCAAAACCTTTTATTTTTTTTCCATAGGAAAATGCCAGTTCCTGAAAAATATGCATATATATTCTGCAGGAACAGATTGATTGAACCAAATCTTCTAACAGCGAGCAAACACACTTCCTAGGGAAACCTGGCTGGTTTCCTGCTAGCTCCTGGCCTCCCTGGGAGCCTCCCTGGTGAGCTCACAGGCTCCCTGCTGCAAGCATCACAGGGAACCCTGTCCTTTTCTGTTTAAAATTGTGAAATAAAAATCTTTCTTTTATTAATTAAATGAAATTTCATGTTCCTGCTCTGTGGGAAGTGAAAAATTCCAAGATACTTAATTTTAATGCAGAAAGAATGCAAGGATGGTGATAAACTTGCCCATTTCTCCCTCTACAGGAATTTGAGGTTCTGATGAGCACTTTTTACACTTCGTTGCTTATTCCATTGCCCACCTCTGGCTGGGTAAAGACAACTGGTGGAAACCCAAACATGACAAATTAAGATTTGAAAAAAGTTAAACTAACCAACTGTTATGAGTTTAACAACAAACAGGAGCCCACATTCCCCAGAGACCAACCGTGGAGAGCAGCTGGCAATAAAACCTGATTGCATGTGGAAGTGGTTAGGAGAACAAAACCAAACAATAATACAACTTCAGCACGCAAACTCAAACTTCTAATCTCACCCAGGCCTTGGGAAAAAAAATAATCAAGTAGCAGAAAGAACAACTCTGTTTTTAAGCAGCACTTTCCGACCATGAATCTCAGAAAGTTTAATGGAGTTAGAAGTTTTACAAATAGGAAAACACACGTAAAAAAATAAAAAAAATAAGGAAGATGAGGAGGCCAGTGGTAGGTGAGCAGAGCATGTTTCACAGCCCAGCACCCAACCTTCAAGAATTTATCAAGGTGAGTGAAAGACTCAGGTTCTTAGGGCAAAAACCTTGTGCTCTTCAGTTGTTGCCTGTGAGCCCTGGACTGTTCTGCTCCCACTGCCAACAATGTTTTGGATTTCCAAAACAGCAAGTTTTTCAGCTGGACTGATACCAACATGATCACCTTCTCCCTCCTATAAACCACTTATATGAAGTCTTCCTCTTTAGGGACATCTTTTGTGGCTGGTATCTGCATCCCTCTGGGTGAAGGTGCAACCAAGAAATAGATTTTTGTTCTTATAGTAGCCTCCATTCCAACAACACATTTCCTACATGGGGAAACGACTGAGGCTTGACTTTGCCCATCCCAGAGAACAGTCAGAAAGCCCAGAGACATCTGCCCAGGATCCTGAGGGAGCATTTTAGCTGCAAGCATTGTAACATCTAAGCCAGCATGAGATAATGTTTTGGCTATCTGCTTGAGGTAATTTGCATGACGAGCACACGATCCTTTTGTGGCTGGTGTTAAAAACATTTCGGATTAGGGCTGTAAAGGGTGGTGAGAGAAACCAAGTAGACATCTGGTCATACTGTTGGAATTTACGTGGGAAGCAAGAGATGTATCTGCAAACCACCAAAAAACAAGATTTAAACATAGAAAAGGGGAAAAGAAATCCTAGTTCAGCAGGCCAGGATGGCAGGTATGAGGAGGCTGCTCCTCCTGCTGAGTTTTCCACCACGCACTACAGCACTGCTGGGCAGTGCAAGTGCAAGGAGCATTTCCACGTTGAAAGATACAGAGGGATTCTTTAAACCACTCGTGCAGACAACAGTGTGATTAGATTTTCTGTGGCAAGAAACAGACTTCCAGAACAGATTAAAACAGCTCTTTAAAAAAAAAACCCACAAACTCTGCCTTGACATAGCCTTGCAACAAGCACGACACGTCCACCCCTCCTGCAGCAAAGGCATTTAGGGGAGGTGTTGAAGAAAAGCTTGGTATCAAAGATGGGCAAATCAATTTCTATACTTTCTGTACTATTTTTTCCAGCAGTGAGAGTCATCCCTTTTTGGTTTTGTTGCTGCCATTTCTTTGATGCAATAGCTGGGAAACTTGTGGGAAGAGAACCCAGGTTTTTTGGGTCCAAGACAACACCTGAGCCACCAGATCATGGCATCTTTCTGCACAGAAAAGGCAGTTACAGGCACAAGAGAAATAACCCATATGAAAAACAAATCAGAGAAGAAACTTAACATTTATTACTTTTTGGACAGGATTTTTTTGTTTATTTGTTGATAACATAGATTTTTGAAGGGAGGAAAATCTAGCTGATTACAATGGAAGCATCCTTTTTTAAAAATAATTCTCAGTTTACTTAAAAGCTCAGAATTCACAGTGCTCAGAAAAGTAGCAGCTCCAGCAACCAAGGCATTCTCCAAACCTAGACATCTATTATAAATATTATTTGCTGTTTAAAAGAAAAATGTCTTCCACTAGAGGACATGTTGCCTCTTGAAGGGAAGGAGGAGTTTCTCCACAGTCCTAAAAAAATCTTACTTTTTAAATTGATAGTCCTACACATGTTTCAGGCAGGACAAATATACTCAGTCATTAAGACTTGTGTTTTGAATGATACATTCTTTTCATCTGCAAGGAAACATCTCCAAACTTTGGGAGTCACAGACCCAAACCTTTATTTTTAAATTTAATACTCAATATGGCCACCTTTGTCACAAAATGGACTTGCAGTTTAGATAGGCACCACCAATAATTCTGAGATAGAGAAAAGAACTGAACCTAAAATTTTTAGAACTTGGAGAGCACTTAGAGTGCTTTGAGAATTGAATGATCAGCTTGAGCAAAAACAGCAGTACCCATGAACTTATAATGCCCAAACTGAAGACAAAAAAATTAAAAATTGGCTTGTCTTGCACTTCCAAGTGAAATTCCAATGTCTCCAAGCCTGAAAGCAAGTGCTTGCAAAATTTAATGCAGGAATTCTTTGCACCTTCCTATTTTATGTGAGTTCCTGAGTTAGGAGCAGATGGGTTTTGCAGATTTAAATCTTTGGGGTTTGACTGCTTGAGGTGCACTTAAATACTTCTCATTGCTGCTATTATAATGAACATATTTCACCAGTTAATAAGGTAGCAAACTTCGAAATGCAGGCAGATGGGCAGCGTGGGAATTCAAGTGAACTTGTGTTTCTGTGGGATGGAACAGCCTTGTGCCATCAAAGGTGAAAATTGTTAATGGCTGGAAGTCCAACATCTGCTACACCACCTTCACACGGTTTCATGTGAAAACAAAATCCATATGAATCCCTGGTAGGAAGCAGGACCTCGTGAGCCCCCTTCAGGCTCACAGGATGCCCTGACCATCCCTGCCTGGCACATGCCCAGCCTCCAATTTCACCTGTCACAGGAAGCAGGGCTGCACAGCACTTCAGTAAAATACCAACCTTCTACTTTTCCTGCTTTAAAACTGCATCATTATTTCATATTTAAGGGAGATAGTATTTTAAAATTAATATTGATTCATATTTTACACTTTTTCCTGTAACAGCAGAAAGCTTCAAAAATGAGGCTGTTGCTGAGACTGATTTTGCCCCTTACCACCACCCTCTTTACCACTATTCTGTTTAATAAAAGATATTTGTTAAGAAAAAAATTGCCTGTTTTTAATTTTATTAGTGCTCTCCCTGAAAAGAATATTCAAAAAATTCAGCAACAAGCAGAAAATGAAGAACCTTCTCACCCTGTAAAATTTGTATCTGATTTGCAATAATTTTTCTTTCAAGACTTCTAAACTTTTTAATATACAAAGCAAATATTACAAACACATTTTCCTCATTAGAAAGGACCCTGCCTCACATCCCTTCATATTTTAAGAACAGAAATTGTTGAAACTTGCACATTCTGGTGCCCTAATGAGTCTTCAGGCAGAGGTCATTCCTCCAGCTAAAGTGACTGTATTGATTAGGGTGTGTAGGGACTTGCACAGATGAGTTGTTTGAAAACCTTCTACAGTTTTTTAACAGCTATAATTGGAAGCACTGGCACAGTTGAGTGAATCAGTGCAGCCACACCAGTGCTGGACTGTGGTACAAATGTGCCTCCTTCCCTCCCTCAAGGAAGAAGAAACCACACATACATAACTCTGCTGGTTAAAAAAAACTAAATTACCATACCCCTAATTAGTTTTAAAAATATGCAAAGTCCAAGCCCTGGGAGAGAGTTGTGGTAACAGAGTTAATTGGCATTTCCATGGATAAATATAATTTGAGAGCTTATTTATTGAGTAAATGTGCCCTCCCTCAATCTGACTCAGTACAGATTCTTCCAAGCTATTCTTCCAAGAGCTATTTTACAAATTACTGAGAGAAACAGGTACCTCCAGGACATAACTCCTTCATCCTAAGGAAGAAAGATAGAGCATGTCAGGTAAATCACACCCAGCAATGCCTGTTCTCTCCAATGACTGTAACTGGAGAGATTAGCTCTGATAAAGACACCTTTCAAATATCTGTAGACATGAAGGGCATGCAAGGTCATTCCTGCTCTAGCTAAGGCTCCAAGAGATCACAACCAACAACAACTGCTGGTTTAGAACAGAAATCTCCCACTTTAGGGCAGGAGCTGCACCAATAATCAACTGAAGCAGAGTTACTACATTCATAGGGAACAGCTCCTGCTGCTCCTCAAGCAATCCCAAAGGCTTTTGGCCAGACTGCCTGTGTGGCAAAAGGCTGGATGACTTCTAGTGGATAAACCACATCCTGTCACTGGTCAGGAAGAAACCTGAGGACTTCCAAGTCCCTTGAGGACAAATTACTCAGAGAAAAATCTATAAGGGCTTTATTAGTAGTAGTAGTATTTAAAATACAAGTGCCTTAAAATAGCGTGACCAGGAAGGGTGGATTCAGGGAGTTGACATCTGACAGATGTTGGTAGTTAAGAAAAACTCTGGAATCCAGCCCAAAGACTCACTGACTGAAATAGGCTTGACACCCAGATCTAACCAGGGAAACAAATGCCCAGATCCCTCCATCCTCTGGTGCCTGGGTGCCAGATGTGTCAATGTCTAGTCAACAGCAGAGAGGCCACAAAGCACTCCCTCCCTGTTACAAACAAAACCCAGTCCTGGCATGTGTCATTTAATAAATGTGCCTTTCAGTCCTTAATGTTGTGGTTCCCAAACCAGCCCAAGCAGCAGGAAAGGAGGATTAGTGTCTTTCCAGAAAGGATGCAGCAGTGAGTCACAATCTCAGCACTGCTGTGAGTCACTTCAACAGCGCTGCTGAATGGCTCAGCTACGAACATAAAGCAACAAAACATTCCCTTTGCATTAGAGATCACAGGCAAATCCCCAAATCCAGACTGGGAGATGTCTGTGGTCCAACCCTGTACCCAGATAAGAACTTCCCCTCTGCTTCTGCTCACTTTTGTGATGACAGGAAGCAGAGAGGAGCTGAAACATGAGACAGCTGGGCTGTAGCTGTGTTTGCAACTCTGCCCCATCACCCACTGGAGCAATGAGCTGAACCAAAATTCTGACTTTTCACTCACTGTGGGAGGTGCTGCTTCTCACTGTCTGTGACAGTCCTTGACAGTCATCCCTGCACCTCTCTGGGAGGAGCACAGTGTCTGTCCTGGAGGAGGACAACCCTCCCCAGTCACAGGGAGCAGACGGGAGATTTTCCTTGCCTTCCAGTGGGCAGAAAAAGCCATCCTCATTGGGCCAAATCTCTAATAAATATCTGTTTTCCTAATCTAGGTCCAACAGGACCCAAGGTTGGAGTCACCATCTTTCCTGTAAACAAGTGACTTTCCTGATCAGAAGTTGGACCTTCACTGGAAAGCCTTCGTGTTTTCTGCTAGCAATGTCACATAACTTCAGTCCTCAGCTTAAGCTCAACTCAGATGGTAAAATGATCCCAGAAAAAGGTGATTCTAAAGACATTGCCTGCTGAGCCAACCAGATCATTCACCCCCAACCCTTCTTTCCATGTGCATCAGAGTGAAGTGAAACTAGGTAGATTGACCTGGAGGTTTCCAGCAAATGAGTCCTGTAGGCAAATCTAAGCCCTTGAACAAGACACTTCTGTTGTTTCTGAGAGGATTTTGCATACAGATAAAGCAGCAGCTCACAGCTTAAAGAAGTCACAGCAGCTCATGGCAGGATATAATAGAATACCTGGCATTTAGATGGAGACGAAAAATACCTTTCATTATATAAAAACTCCAAATCACAAATGCTACCACAAATTTTAGATTACATATTTTAGTGAGTAAGTAAAGCTGAGCAGGGAACAAACCCTTTTCATTAGTGAGAGACTTACCTAAATGCATTATCCAGTTACTTTTGGATGACTGCAATTTGAGAATTGCTTCATTGCATCTCAATTTCAAATTCCCTTGGAAAAGGAAGGAAAAGCTTGCATGCAAGAAAAAAAAAAAACATATCTAGAAAACAAAGATTTGAATTCAGAATGTACATGAGTTGCATTTTCCAGCTGTTTCTGTCAGTACTTGGCTGCCAGAAAGCCCCAGCCCTTTGTCTCCACTTCTGAAAGTATTTTATAATATAGAGTTTATGGAAAAGACAAATGAAAGAGCTGCTAAAACCTTTTCTTTACTATTTAATTTTCAGCAAGGTACATAATAGTTCAAAGAAAGTGGTATCCAAGCAACAGGTTTGAAAGGGGCAAAGTATTAAGAGACTGTTCAGTCAATTATCATAGCCTGAACATGCTGTTAACTGGCATAATTGTCTTTGATGCAAAACACACTTTTTATAGTTATAAATAATCACAGAATATCCAAAAGCTATATTAATAATGAAGAAAACCATCTCTTGAAGTATTCTTCTGACACCCAGCTCACACTCATATACATTTCCTCCTCTAGCCAGAACATCATATCTCACTGGAACTAAAAGCTGACGCCTTGAAGCAATATATTATTTTGATTTTCAGTTAACTATAACTGAGAAAGTGATATTTCTTCAAAAAATATATATATATATGTATTCAAAACATATTTAATGTCAGATCTGCTTCTCTGAACGGACTAAAAATAATTTTCCACCGTTTTATTCCCTTAGCTCCATGGAACTAAAGCTTATGGGTAGGATTCTACATCAGCATTATTAAAGAAATAGTAAATAACACAGCACCACAGAGAATCTTTTTGATCAGAAGAATATACATTTACCATGGCCTAAGTGTTCCCCTGTGATTGCTGAGTCAAGGTTACAGGTGATGATTCACAAGCCAGAAAGGACACAGCTTGACTTTCAGAGTTTCCGTGGTTGGCAGATAGCTAATCTCTATTCCTGCAATGAACACCACTGATGGAAAGACAGCAAATGGATAATCTTAGAATGCTGTATCTGCAGAACTGGGCAGCAGTCCTGGAAACATTCATATTTAACAAGCACAGTGCTGTTCAGACATGTAAAATGGTGTGTATGTGCTTGGAGCATTAGGCTTTGGTTCAAAAGCCAGAACTGCACCTTATGATGTGACAACGCTCCCTAAAACTGCCACAGATGGGGCTGTTTCCCACACAGATTCAGAAATGAAAAGACTTTTCCCAAAGCAAGGTATCTAGCAGTGCAAAAATGAGCAGACAAGTTACCAGGCAGCAAGAGAGCATCAGCGAGGAGGTACAGCCATCAACCTTCCCTCCCTGATCCAGGGCTGCTCTGGCAGAA
Source organism: Ploceus nigricollis (assembly GCA_013399945.1). Taxonomy (NCBI): domain Eukaryota; kingdom Metazoa; phylum Chordata; class Aves; order Passeriformes; family Ploceidae; genus Ploceus; species Ploceus nigricollis. The sequence goes on along the minus strand of VXBC01002434.1, from coordinate 1,002,825 downwards.
CCTGAGCCCTCCCTGTGGCAAACCAAGCACTTGGGCACAGTTTATGGAAGCACAGAAAGGAAGGAAGGCATATGGCATCTGCCTGGCTCCTAGCAGAACAAATCCCTTCCTGTCTGCATTCCCCTGTGCCAGGGAGATCCTGGGTACAAGGATGAGGACATTCTTCATTGCTCCCAGCCTGCAGCTCAGGACAGGGGCACTGCAGGGTCCTGGCAGCCCCTGCCTCTCAAATCCTCCTCTACTTGGCACCAAGGGATCCCACACACCTCCATGGTGATTGCACCAATCCCTTATGAAGGGGGCAGTTGAAAATCGCCTTTTGTCTCAAATAGGAGACAAAACTCTGTCTTTTCTGTCATACATCCATATGCAAAGTTTAAGGACTTAATTACACTTGGAGGAGAATACAGAGAAATTAACTTATCATGGGCCAGCCTCACAGCTACCCGGTTTGGCTCCAAGGTGATTTCTGTTTTCCACTCAACTGGTTCAAGTCAACCTAATTCATTATATCAGTCAGGATAATTCATGGTAATCAAATTGTGTGGCAAGCCACTTTTTTTTTTTGAAGAAGAAGCTTTCCAAAAAAGGCTCTTTAATGTGGCATAAGGCCTTTCCAATAACTGTCAAATCTGATAGTTGATTTAAGGAAGAAAACACCTTAAAATATTCCCCAAGTAAAAACTTTGTGACAGTTTTGATCATTGTTGAGTAAAGATGTTTCCAAAATGCTAATTCACAAATGGAAGATTCAGCAAATCTGGCATCACCTTGACTGCAAGCAAACAAAACAAACTTCTTTTCTGGCAGGGAAGGTAGGTAAGGAAATGTTGCATTATTTGTGTAATTAATATACATTAACACCAACCATCCAAGGCATACCAAATACTCTTTAGACAGATATATCAACAAGAAGAGGGAAGATGGATCTTGGTAGGGATGAACACAATGTCCAAAACAAAGCTGGGGACAACAGTGACTGTGCAGAAGGTGACTGCAAACTGCACATCAGCAACAGAGTCTGAGGAGAGGGACCCATTGGTCAGAACACACGTAAATAAAACTATAAAGGAATCAGAAGCTAATTTTGCATGTCATACCAAAAGTGGCAAGAACGAGGAAAGTGTTACCAGCTAACAGATTCATTTTTGCAACTATCACCTAAGACACACTCTCTGAACATGTCACAGAAACCAGATGATGATGATGATGATGATGATGACGATGATGATGATTATTATTATTATACACTTGTGTGCTCATCCCCCTTGAAGCATAAGGGACTGTATGTTCTGATGAGAGTTCAGGTCTCAACAATTGCCTTGGGGGTACCAACCAAGCTGTTAAACCATTGTTCTAAAAGCCAGTCTAAAAAATGTTAATATAACTCTTTAGTGCCTCCTGTGCACTCAATGGCTGATACACTGCATCTCTTAAATATAGTCCTGCCACCAAGCTGTGCATTGGTAACTGATTTCAGTTATTCAGACCAATTTTTCTTTGTTGATTACAAAGTGGTTTTAAATTAGAGCTCCTGCTTTGAGACTGTGTACTTTGCTGAATGTAAAATGTCATGATTTTTAGTGCAATTCTGAAAGCAGATACAAAGTAGTACACAAATGGATGCCTCAGAACTAAGTGTAAACAGCTTTGTCCCAAGCCAATAACCAATAAGTAGTTGGCAGGTGCTGCTTGAGCTTGCCACCTACACACACAAAATTTGACAGAGGATGAAAGACAAGTACTGTAGTTGTGTTCCACCTCAAGCCCTCTAAATTCACTGTTGGGACTGACATTTGGGAACAGATTTCTGCAAAAACACAGTACAGTGAAGTATTTGAGAAGCTCAGCTGTACTTCACTCAGATGAAGTGGCACACCAAACTCACTGTACTAAGAGGAGGAGGTTGTAGCAAAGGATTTATTGTGCAACAGGGATGTAGATGATAGCAATTCCTTTCTCTTCTGCATTTTAGATATCCTACCTGATTGCACAAGCACCTCTATCATTGAAACAGAGAGATCCCATCCTTAAAATGATAACACCACCCCACAGCAGTGTTGTAAAATAAATACATACAATCTAACTGCCAAAACTGTGGCACCTGACTCAGTAACAGTACTTTATGTGGATTCACAAGCTGACCCTCCATAGCCATTCTCCCAACAGATTCTCTGTTTCAGCCTTCAAATTTCTTCTTCTTCTTTCTTGCTTAAGATGCCTGCAGTTGGTAAAGCTTCCTGGAGGTGCAAGATCCCACATCTTGCTGTTCAGGCTTAATTCTCTTAGGAGACCTGGCATGTGAGAACAACCCAGTCCCTCAGGATACCCCTGGAAGTCCAGACCAACCAGGCCCAAAGCTCTGTGCAAAGATGATGAGTTTAAGTCCATTCTTGCAGCTCAGTGCAGGAACAGCTGCGAGGCAGAGTTAGGGAAGGAGTGCCATGGGAAATGGGACCTTTAGGATTTACCAGTCCCTTTTGGGGCTGTTTGGGCAGGGAGTCAAAGGGCAAAGTGAATCAGGGCATGGGGCTCCAATGCACCATTGGCTTAGAGACTCTGCTGGTTCAGACACCCTCACACCATCTTCTTCCAGAAAGAATTCACATTTTGCTTACAAAAGGGTGATTTCAGAAGCCTCTTTTACTTCATATCTCCACATTATCCTACACTCTAATTGTACTTCATTTCTTTAATGCAGTGTTAAGTCTTCAGGCACATTTAAAGGCTAGAAAGAACATTAACTGCTTTGTAGGTATTTTTAGGAGACATTTTGATAACTTTGTACCATAGAGTTCGGTTAGAGTTTTCTTTCTAAAAACAACCAAGTCATCAACATGATTAAAATATGGGTATTAAATCCTTCAAAGCATTTAGATAAGTTTGTGGCTAGAAGTAGAAGAGTTCTTCAGTTTTTTGGAGACACAGGACATCCTGTGCTACGGTTTAAAAGGTAACTTTGACTCAGAAAAGGTCACTGGACCTTCATAACAGGTCCAACATAACCCACATAAATATTCTTTAACAACCTCAACACAATTCAGACCTAAAATTATCTCATACATATAAATTCTTAAAATTTGATCAGTCATCACTGATTTCCCTCAAATGTGGCAAATTCATTTGTGTTTATGAAAGAAAAAAATTGTACTTGAGCAGGGATGAGAGGCAGTAAAGCATTAAACAAAAGATGTAATTGAAAATCTGACAAGTTCAACACAAAGTCTGTTAAACACATTTGCTCACATTTGGTAAAACACAGCCTCTTTCTCTGCAGAGCCACAGAGCTGTGGATGAGCTTACACAAAACTTAAGGGGCCAAGCCCACAAATCACCACTCAAGAATTATCCCCATAATGCAAACATTCCTGCTATTTTTAAAGGTTTTCGTAATGTGAATAAGAATTACCTTCAGAAAACAGACTCTGGCAGGATGAATGGATGCTGAACAGAAGTTTAATTAAATAAATGCTGCTCTGGTTCACAACACAACCAAGCTGCAGGGAACACCACCAGACCCTTCCCTTCCTCTGGGGAATGCAGAGGAACACAGCTATCCAGCAGCTCACGGAGCCCAGGAAGCACCAGCAGATGGTGCTGTGAAAGCAGGCAGGTTTCTAAGAAAAATCAGCTTTTATGAACTGAAATTTGACAAGCATCGATGAGAAGATGTCTTCAGTAAAGATATCACAGTAATATAATAAATTATTCCTTCCTTCAGAGAAAAATACAGCACCGTAAAAGGGCAATTTCCCCTCTAACTCATCTGCTTTCAGGTGATGCTGCTTTAATTATAATGGCACTGCTTTGTTTCCAGAGTACAAGTGCCAGTGCAGCAATCTCTCCTTACCCACCAGAGTACCTTCAAGACATCATTCCTTCTTGATACTTCACAGATTTGCCTCGGAGGCAAGAACAGTTCAAGTCATTCATTATGAAACCAAAGACATTCTCAGTGTTGTCAGAAATTGTGAAAAATTTGGGTACATGATTCCAGTGCCTTCTCTTTTCCTTTTGCTTGGCAGCATAAAACAGCACTGATTGAATGGATCTCACACTTGACTTTTTTTTTCATATATTCACTATTTAACAGCTTCCAGAGTAGGGCTGGCTTTCAGCACACACAGGTGCAGTCACACAGCTGCAGAAGGATGGAGCACCACCCAAAATGGGCTTTAATATTGGAGAGCCAGAGTGGGATCACTAGAGGAAGAAATTGGTGATTGAGATATTTATTTTCTCAATTTAATCAAATCAAGATATTTGATTTCACTTGTAGAAAGTGATCATAGACTCAAGCCTGACAGAAGTCAAGAAGTGTTTGGACAACACTCTCAGACACATGGTGGGATTATTGGGGTGTCCTCAATGATCCTGATAGGTCCCACCCAATTCAGGATGTCCTGTGATTCTATGAAAAATGGCCATGAAAAATGTGACCCGATGTCCCCAAACAGGCAAATCTCCTCACTGGGAGCAGGGAAGGGATCCCCAGGACATGAGCTGTACCTTGCAGAACAACAGGAACATGCCAACCAAGGTGTTCCAGTCAGCCTGGGCAAGACTTACTGACCCAATGCAGGAAAAAAAACAAACAAAAAAACCCCCAAACCAGTATATCTGTTTCTACATTTATTTGCTATATTAATAATATATGAATACACTAATATATTAATAATATTTATTTCTACATGTATTTGTTTGCAGAAGTTTATTTTATGTTTGCTAAACCAGGAGCCAAATCTTTCTAACAACGTCAAATAAGGTATGAGGTATGTGGTTCTCTCTGTGGCTTAGGAATCATGTCATCTTTAATTAAATATTTAATCATTAGATGCCTCTCTGGGGACTCAGAATTGCCTGGCCCAACTCAGGTTTTGGTCTCTGATAAGACATCCCAGCTGCCAGCAGGGAGAAAAATCAGCAGCAGAGGGGAAGGAAGGGCAGCACCAGGTCCTGGAAGGAGCAGAGGCAGCTTTGCTGGGCTGGAGCAGCAGGGACAAACAGGGGTGAGGTGAAAGAGGAGTGGGGCAGGTCGGAGGTGCTGACACCCAGGGTAGAGATGCTGGGAAAAGGTGTGGAGGAAGGGGAGAAGGGTGGGAAAGAGAAAGGGAATGCAGTGTCCTGGATGGATGCAACCTGGGAACAACTGGAGACAGGTAACTCATTACACCACACCACTAATCCTAATTGACAACCTTGGATATCAAAGACTTAATTTGTGTAGAGTCTGAACTTGACACTTCTGGCTGGTGTGGGTAAGCTCAGGCCACCACTGCCTGCACACAGGAGTGGGATTTCAGCCTCAAGGACTGCCAGCCTACAGAGTTCATCAGAACCAGGTCTGTTTAATGTGGTCTCTGTACCTATGGAGGGAGTGGGCAATACTTTTCCTCTCTAATTGAAGAGTCCATCCTTCTCCTGTCCATTTTGAAACAGAGGTTAGACCAGCTTTGAGGACATACCTTACAGAGCTGCTCACCTGCAAGGGTGGATTTCCCCCTGCACATTTCCGTGTCAGTTGCTAGCCAGCTATTTTACATCAAGGTTTGTCTTTGGTAACCAGTTTCACAATGAGAATATTGACACCTAACTTCTCTCACCACAGCATTTCTCTCCAGGCAGAGAAAGACCTGTAGTGGCAAAGTGGGCACTGTTCAGTGGGGATGCACCACTTGCCTCCCACACTGGGTCACAGTAAAGACTTGAAAGTTCTCTTTTTATTTACTTGTGATCAATACGAGAAGCAGAGAACACACCTCACTCACTGCACCAGAACATACATTAATTTGCTGTATCAGTAGAACAATTCATGTGTTGATTTAGTACTCATTAGTTCCTATGATCCCTCCCTTATCATTAAACTTCTCTCTGATGCCCTGCCTGATTTTAATAGGATTTTAAATTAGTGAAGGACTGTGCATTCTGAGCCACATCTGTTTCCCCTAAGATTTTTTTATGCTATTGCCTGTAAAATATTTCTATATGTTTCAAAGTGAAAGGTCAAAAACTATCATGAGCTTGTTTCCTCCTACTGAAGCATTGTTTTCCCACCAAGTCATTGATTTGCATGCAATCAGAAAGTTCCCCTTGCTCAATATCTTTGTCCATTCTAAATCTTTCATTACCTTGATGAAGAAAGCAGATGATTTATCTTTTGACACTGTTCCTGGATTAATATTTCCATCATCTCCACTACAGTTAATTGTCTACATTTTTTTCTCTTGGAATAGAGACAACAGGTCATGTGGTAATGTTGCATATATTAGATTTCATCTCAGCTTTAACTGATGCAAGGAATTCACGTTTGCTGTCTGCCTCAGTTTCTTGGACAAGGGCATGCATTTGGATCACAGATCAGCCTTGGAGTCCCTATATGGGCCTTTTCCCCTCATGAAAAATCTTTCAGCTCTTCATCCCCAGCAGAAAAGTATTCTTTAATTCCACTGGGTGGAACATTCTACCTTTAACCTTATTTTATTTTCAGTTCTTCCTGACATCATTGCTATCAACTTCTGCTGGTACTACAGATCCCTCCAGCACAAAACCCAGCACCTTTCCCAGGACATGATACAGAATATGATGGGTTTAATTTCACTTTCTACTACATCAGAGAAAAAACCCTGAAGGGTGAGAAGCAGGCAGTGGATATAGAGTTTGTTCAATAGACAAGAGGAGCATTTTGCAGCTGCAGAGCACATTTCAGCTGAGGGCCTCAAAACATAAAATAAATTTCACTAGAGCCTTGCTGAGATAGGGTTTTGTGAGGTTCATTTAATTAAGGTTTAGTTGATGAATGAGGGTAATGTTTGGGTTTTTGCAGAGGAAATCACAACAGTGACAAACAACTATATTTCTCATTTATTATGTGAAATTTGTGATGTTTCTGGAGAATTTTATAATAAGCTGTGAAGACAGTCCTGGATAATCTTTCTCACACCAGAAAATATTTTAAAATCTGCAACTCTACTCTATCAAACCATAATTAATTTCATATCAACCAGCAGTGTCACAAATTTGTATCAAGGCACTGAGGAGCAAAACACACCACAAAAGCAGAAGAGAACAATTGTGTGGAAAATAAGTGACAGGATTATTGAACCAACTTTATCTGATATTGCATGGGAAGATGACTTGCCATTCAGGCAGAAATTATACACAAAAAAAAATCTTTAAACTAGGAAAACAGTTGATTAATACACTCAGGTTCACAGATGTTTTAATCAAGTGTAGTCTAGATGATTGAAACTGTAACTGTTTGCTATCCTGAGTAAAAGACATTAAAATAAATCTTCAGCATTGGATCCTGACATGAATATGGACCTTCTAATAAGGCAAAAATTTACAATAAAATTAGCATAGGCATTTCTTGACAATTCAATTAGCTTAAAGCAATGTATGGTTTTACACAGATCACCAAAGATCTATCACTTTTCATTTACCACTGAAAAATTGAATAGTATATACCTCAGGCAATACAGAAATTCCAATAATATTAGCCACATTCTTATGGTTGTATTATCTTATGAAATAATAATTTCAAATCTTTTTGTGGAGTGGAAGGAGGAGAGCCTTTGGGAGAGTGAAAATAGAGGGATGGGTCAGGTTCTACTGCATGGTGTAGGCAGAGCTGGTCTGCCTTGTGTCTGTCTTGGTGGCCTGAATAGCCCTGGGAGATTCATGTCACCACCCCTTAAAACGGAAGCACAGGTCGAGTGAGATGTTCTTCAAATGGATCAAAACTGCTGGACTCGAGTGGTGGAAATACAGATTTTCTTGTTTGCTGCGGAGAAAAACACCCACAAATCTCAGCAGACTGCAGCAGGGGTTAAAAAATGGGGTAATGGAAGTAGGGAAAGTTAAATCATAGAATCATAGAATGCCCTGGGGCTTTGGAAGGGAAAATAAAGATCCTCCAGTTCCAACCCCACTGCCATGGGCAGGGACACCTTCCACTATCCCAGGATGCTCAGAGCTCCATCCAACCTGGCCTTGGACACTGCCAGGGATGGGACAGCCACAGCTGCTCTGGGCAACCTGTGCCAGGACCTCACCACCCTCATAGTAAAGAATTTCTTCTGAATATCTAATTTAAACCTACTCTCTTTCAATGTGAGGCCATTCCCCCTTGTCCTGTCACTGGGCTCTGTCAGTGCTGTCCAGCTGGTCAAGGGCTCCCACTAGTGTTGCTCTTTATTTCAGTTCCATTGCTTGAATAAGGAGCTAAAAATAAGGGATTATTAAAGAGAGGAAAAAGTACAGTAAGAGAAAGAAGCTGTCATAAGGGTTAGGCTCACAGATACTTTCACACTCAATTCATCAGCTGTAAACCTGATCCACGCTGTCAATTCCTCAAAGCTCATAAAATCTGGAAATTATGTCATCTGGAAATCTTGTTGAAAATATTCAGATGCCATTGTCAGCACCGAATGAAGAATTGCAACACTTTGTGAAAAACACAGTTTTAGCTGGAACTCTGGAGAAGGATGGAAGTCAGGGCTCCTTCTAGGGGCATCCATGGGCATTTTACACCTGGTCCTCCAAATTCATGGTGTTGGGACACAGAAGGTATCTAAGGCCAAGGGGAAAGTGATCTAGTTAAAATATTTAGAGGGGGGAGGTTTGTTTGGTTTGTTCTTTTTCTTTAAATCAAAGCTGCAAGTTGAAGATCCTGCTCTTAAAAATAAATCAAGGAGGACTGACTGTTGGATTGGGCAATAGCAGGAAACATTGGAAAATGAATGTCTTGGGAACAGAGTTAAAGCTGGCACATCTGGAAGCAAATATTTCCATAACTGACAACTTAAGCTGGTTTGTATGAGATAGAAATTTGCTCAGCTTAATAATAACAAGTGCTTTTCACCAGATGATCTTTCTGTAGAACTGAGAATTTCTAGTGTTGGAACCTTTGTAATATTCCAGCCAAGTTCACATCTTTTGAATTATATCTTCTAACACACAAAAGTGCTTCCCTGACTTGGATTTTTTTTCTTTTCGATCAAACCTGCTGAATATGCATTAATAAGAGCTACTTATTGGGGAACTATGAGCTTTTTGGTCTATGTGTAAAAGAACTGGATATCTAAATAGGAAGGGGCCACAGGAAAAAATGTTTACTTTTGGATTAGATAAACACATAGGACATAAATAGTATCTTTGTATTTTCACTGAAATTTGCATCTAATCTGGCAATTTGCAGGCTCATATCCTGCATTGATTATTAAAAAAATACTTTATATTTGTTTCCTGGGTACCATGATTTGCCTGTCATGACGACTTGGGGGAGCAACCAGACTTTCTGCTGGTACTCAGGAGTCTACTGAGAAAATTGTAAAATGCCAAGTAATTTACATTTTTAAAGTGTGGAAAAGTAATTATTAGGTAATTCCACTAGAGCATATGATAGAGATATATGTAACTCTTCATATCTCTTGGCACAAAAGCACAGCAAAATGTAGAGCTCAGAATGAGAAAGCCACACAAATCCAGATGAGAGACAAACCTTTGACATGGAAACATGCAGCAATGACCTACTTAAGACATGGTCAATTTTCTGATTTTTTTTATTTTATTAAGCCTTTAATTCATGTTTGTGCAAATATAGATTTTTAAGTATTTGCTATTCACCAAATATATTCAGACTAATTACCTGTGGGACAGCAGTTATGTAAGAAATAGGGAAGAAGTTGTGACTTTAAAACCCTAATTCCCTTTCTCAGTAAAAAATGGAATGCCCCAAATAAGTGTCACCAATTACACAAATAAGTGATAATCTTGCTTTTCTGGAGGCTGTCTTAGAAAATAAAATAAAACATATAAGAAGATTTATGGATATATGTAGAATTGCTGCTCCTAATGAAATTCAAATGTCTGTGTGCCTCCAGGACTACCATACACCAAGTTTTGCATAAACAAATAGTAGTTTCTTTTTTAATCTTCCCAAACTTGTGTCCATTTAAACCTATCCACTTTATCAAAGGTGGGATATCTGTTAGCTCCTTTTGAAAAAATTAAAAACTGAGATAAAAAGGTCATACCTTTGGATTTGATTTTAAAAGGAGAAGGAGTAAAAAATTAAGTTGAGCCTTTATGAAAATGAACTTGTACATCTTCAAAACCTGAAACTTTGCTGTTTCATATGAACAGGTGCTCCTGCTTTAAGTGACTGGATGCCCTTGACACTTCCATGAGTGTTAAAGCCATGAGTAACCAGTTGTGTTTTATGTATCTGTGCTTGAGCACTCACAGGCAAGAAATCAGAAATAACCTGCACAGCTGATGGGCTGTTACGCTTAGGTATAAATCTTCATTGTCTTTTGATTGATGAACTGAAAGGAGTGACGTTATTACTGATCAATCCTACACTGTTTTCCTTTGTTTCCTTTGTCCATATCATTATAATAATGCATGCCTTTGTTTTCAAAAGAGATACTGCACTCTTTCATCTTAAAAGGGAATCAGCATCATTTACCCTTGAACGTTTAAGTCATTGTTTTGCAAACTTTAAAAGGATTTTTCAAGTTAATGAAGGCAAAGGTATTTTCCTGTGACTCAGAATTTAACTTCTCTATTAGGTGCACACAGGGTTTCTATTTCCAGCACCCAAACAATGCAGATTATCACCACTGAACATTTCAAAACAGCAACTGTGGGCTTTGATGACTAGACACCAAATATTTTTCTAGCAGAGATAAAAATATTGCCATAGCAGATTTCATCCTGCTTCAACAGGCTTGATTTCCAAATCACCTTGCCCTTCACAAGCCCCTTAAGAATACAAAGCCAGAGGTATCCAGAGTCAGCTGTTTAAAAACAGTTCCACACTGGAGCACCGAGAGAAGGAAAATCCTCTGCCTGCTCCTGCCCATCCATCCTGTCCCCAGGAGGGGGAAGCCGAGCTCCGCCAGCTGCAGAATAAAGTTGCAGTGGATTAAAGAGAAGTGTGGGAAGGATCTTTTATTCCTTAATATCAACTATTCTTATGCTTGCTCCCAGGAATGAAGTTAATACTCTCCAAGTGTCTCCTCCCACGGCTTCCCACTGCGGACAAGAATCTTTCTATCTTCACTAACAATGCTATAAATTTTGGGTCAAAGAGGATTTTTTTCTTTTTTTTCCTAGGCAATTTTGCTCTTGAGCAATAGGAGGATGAAGCTGACATGAACCACACGGCCTTTCTGGCTCTCCTCTCACCCACACAAATGTGCTGCTCAGAGCTTTAACAAGGAGTCCCGAGCCCAAGCATCAGTTTCAATTAACGAGAAATGCAACTGTTCTGTTATCCAGGGCCAGCAGCCTGTCTGGAGGGTTCCTCTCCATAATGAGGAAGGTCGTGCTACTTTCACAGAAGGCCATTTTCACTGCTGGAAATGAGGAGGGTGAGTCAATTGCCAGAACACTTTCACGCCATTGATGCCTTGTGAAGGCTGACCTAGAACAGAGACTAGACAGAGTTGAAGAATAAAGTAGGGATTTATTTGAAGGTCTCAATAGATATGTGTTGGGCAGCACAAGAGCCCAGCCAGGGCTACACCCAAAATGAACTCAAAATAGTCACAAAATGCACGACCAGTCACAAGGTCTCACACTTCTGCTCTATTTGCATATTGGAGTTAATTCTCCAATTACAGCTTTAGGTTATGAAGTCCCATCCTTCTTGTTTTTCTCTCTTCAGTCCAAGTGGTCTATGCTCTTGGGCCTGAGATTTGGATGATTTGTCCTTTGTCCCCAGCTGGAGAAGAAGAAGGAATGGTTTTGTCTACCTACTCTGTGAAGAGAGCTTACTATCCCCTAATGTGAAGCTCACTACACACTAAAGCAGGAGAGAATCTGAAAAATATAAAAGCTAAAATCTGAGGCATCACCATTGGAGACATCTTGGTACTCAGGTGGTTCCAAGATTCCTGCAGGTCCACATTGCACCCCCAGATGCTCAGGGTCATCTGTCCTGGCACCACTGCCCACCTTTGGGAACCAAATCCTTCACTTGGATGTGCTGGCTGCCCACCCTGCAGGGCAGGGTTTGGTCTGTGAGCAGGTGTGAGCAGCACACTGTGCAGGATGAAGCATGGGACTCAGAAAATGAAACCTTCCCATGAAGCACCGTGACCACAGTGAAGTGATGGCTGGGTGTGTGTCTGCAGCACGTAAAGCCATTAATTCTGCAGTCATTACTTACAGCTTCAGCTGCTCCAAGGATGCAGAGCCCACAGAACTGTTCTCTGAGCTTCCCAGCCACGAGGAGCTGGGGTGACAAAGGAACACATGTGCTGGGTGCAGGCAGGCAGTGATTTCCACAGCAGAGCAGCAGCCCTGCTGCCAAGCAGTGATGCAACATCCGCAGCAAGCACCGCTCCAGACCTGTCCCCCTGGGAAATCAAAACCAAAAGCTCACCACAAATAAGTACAGTTTATTATCCTCGGTGGATAACTTCGAGGACTCGGACAATTTCACAAAGCAATCCTTTGATTCAGAGGAGAATCATCCTGTGAGGTATCTGTCTGCCTGAGGGCCCAAACCAGTGTCCTTTCCCTTTTGAAAGGTGAGGACACCTGACAAGCCTTAGGGTCAGCAAACAAACACGGTATGAAATCAGGAATTAACCCAGCACATTCTGCCCCACTGGTTTTAAAGAGGGAACAGCACATGCATTAGAAGTAGATCTTGCTCCTGCTACCCTGTGGTAAGCACACAGAACTGTCTCCCTTCTGATGCCTTACAGTTAGCCTAAAAAACTTGACAAGAAATCAATTTTTTTTTATTACAGAACTATTTAGCAAAAGATATTCAGGTTCTCCTACAATGTAGTATTTCTAATAGGGTGTGTTAGCCCTGAACTTTTAAATCATCTTACTTTCCAGCCTTCCTCAAAATGACCAAAAGCAAGCAAATCAAAAAATATAATTTTTTTAAATTGAGAAACATGGAGAATATTTTTTTCATCCTAGTTCTCTGCTGTGCCTTCCTGTGCATTTGTATAATGCACAGACTTTTGGTTCTTATGGGAAAAGCAAGTACACAAGAAATATATAGCATTGTTGGCCCAGAATTTTTTGGAGTTTTCTCCTAGGGAAAAAAAAGCCTCCTTATTGAGTATGCATCCTGAGGGAGCAGAAAACTGATTCTGTGCATGCCAATTTTTGTATAGAAATAAATAAAATTTGGCACTATGATTTATATCTCCAGTAAAGAAGAATAAAAGAGTTTGAATGCCTGAATAAAAAAGTTTCTAAGAGTACACATGATTTAATGATATACAAGACTCACTGCCACTTTCTCCATTCCAGGAGCTTATATTTCCCATCAGGAACTGCTGAGTATTTTCTTCCACATTAATGCAAATCAATACAGCATAAACTATTCTGTTAGACTATTTTTTAATTATGCCTGCTGGAAAAACCCTTATCTATATGAAAGCTGTATTAAGATTGTGCAATTCAGTGTCTGACTGTACCATGCTCATTTCCCTGCCAGTGCCAGTGCCAATAACAGCTCTGTGGTATAAACCCTGTGCATTTCTGGGCACAGAAATTCCAAATCTGGGGCTCTAAGTAATGGAATCTTTTTTTTTTTATTATTACAAGAGGATCAATTTAGATTGAAATACAAGAAATAAGTGCTTTGCAAGTGGTTTACAAGTGGTTTTGTGTTCAATAAATGAGTGAATGTGGCACTCGGCCACAGACAACTTGGTTTGGGGCTGGCAACTGTGGGAACAACTCCAGAGCCACAGCACACAGTGCCCTCTCTCCCTTACTTTATTTTCAGGGTGACTTGGGAGTGACTTCTGCACAGACTTGATTAACATCACACAAATTTTAGCTGGTGCATTCTTTTTGTATTTGGATTTGTACAAGTCCTTTTTTTTGTGTGTGCCTGTGATACCACCAGAGTTCAAGAGAAGATGGGCTTACTGCCACAGTGCCACACCTCAGGGACCCTGTGTCACTAGCAAATATGGAGCACATCCCAAAATTCCTCTGAGGGTATTCCTGGACCTCATCCAACCCAGGGTCTGAAATAAACCTGGTGAAGTGGCTGCTCCATGTGGTCTGTGGCCTTGTGCTGACCCTGAGCATCCCCCAGCATTCTCTCTCCAATACATATCATTGAGCTGACCCTACAAAAATCTTCACACATGTGAGAAGCAGCACATTCCCTCTCAAACAACTTCTATTGCCACGCCTTTCTTACTTAAAAGAGAGAATTTGGGAGCCTCTTTTCATGAGCTTGGGCCAGTGAGGTCTTGTGTGCCCATCGCCCTTCCTGCCTCTCCCTCCTCCTTCCCATGGCCTGGAGTGTCCACCAGCTCCTGGCAGTGTTGGGAGGTCACTCCTGTGGTTATATGTGGATAATCTTGATTTAATGAGCAACAACAAGCAGTTTCTTGCCTTTTTAAAGTCCTTGAAAGTTCTCAGAAAAGCGACTTCTTTCCCTCATTATTCACACTCATACTTTGGAGTCTAGGTCCTTCTTGACTGAAACTCATTTTGTTCTTCAGAGTGACAATGCTTTTGTTTTCTTAAAGGCTGCCCCAGTTTATTTTCCTGCTCTTTAAGCCTCTCAGCTCCTGGTCTGGGTGGGTGCAGCAGCCTCTGTGGTGTCTCTTCAGCCAAAACAACAACCACTCATCAGATTAAAAATGAAGGCAGGGTCTCGGCTTGAACCTACCCAGAGTTTGAAGCAGAGGACCTACAAGGATTAGAGAAAAAAATAAATGGCTGATGTTGAAAGCCTGGAATCCATCTTGCACAAATTGATCTCATATTACACTAGGATTCATATCTGAGCATCCTCAGCTGTGGGAAGTCTTGGACAAAGTTCTTGGCCTAAATCTGTTATGGATTAATGCTGAGTGACTTTAAAACAGCACAAAAGCCACCACGGACTCTGTGCATGCCACAGGCATCTGACTGTGTTTCTAGTTTTGATGCACTAATACGAACTAATGAAGTGAATACACTCAGTTTTTAGTGTGCTATGTGTTTATCACTCTTCAGCACCTATTTCTTCAAGAATTTCAATGCTTTTATGAGAAATAGGTGTTCCTAATGATAGTTCTTCAATACCAGAAACAGCTCTGTAGCTGATATTAAAAGAACTATAAACCAATTTAAAGCACTACAGATTAATCACTGGTATTACAGTATTATTTGTTGTAGAAGCCCATTCCCACAGAGTTGGGATCTTGATTCTTAGTGAGCATGAGAGCCACGAGCTCATGGTGGCCTCAGCAGAAATCTCTTCACCAGAGAAGGGAACTGCCCTATCCAGCCCACAATGCAAAGATTATGTCTAATGTCCCTCACAATATTAAAACCTGGCTGACACTGTAGCCTAAGAGTTGCACACAACTGTGTGTTTTTCTCTTTTAAAAGACAAAAGCTTTGACCCTACAGAGATATCACACAGAGAACATCCAGAACTGGATGATCACGGGAAACCACGCTGCTCATCATCTGCTCAAAGGTGACCAGCTAGGGAGTTTATGTAGGTTCAAGAGCTCTCACCTCTGGCCCTACTTTTTCTGGTGAAACAGATAGCTATTCCCATCATCCTCTTAGGCTGCTACTGAAGAATAAAGCCTACCCTGTTATCTGCAGGTATTATAGCACCATATTAGGATCTGATCCTCTGGATGATCAGTGGACTTGGCTTGAGATTTTTAAATAAATTTTTCTCACCTTGTCTGCAACTTCATAGTATTGTCCTCAGGCTAAAGAACCAAAGATATTTTTTGAGATGGCACAGATATTACTGAAATTCTAGATAAGACTGCCTTACATTTCCTGCATTCACAGAATTCATGGGGGTTTTTTTTGAGAGCAAGTCTCTTCCCCTAACTACATCTCATAATGAATGAAATTATCTCATAAACTGCAAAGCGGTTCCTCTTTACTGCCCTAAACTTGGTATACAATGAAAATCCTACTAAAACATTTTGAACTCTTCCCTTGATAAATAAAATATGTTTATTTTAATTCTTCAAAGCGGACCTAAGACAATAAGGTCACATTTTTATTTAGCTAAATCACAAGCAGATAGTGCTTGTTTGGGTACAATTATGACTGTTTTAGTGTCTACAACTACCATAGTCACTATGATAACATTCTTTTAAAGTGCTTCTAAAAGGAGAGTAAACATTCTTAACACAATAGAGTTTTGATAACACTATTTGCTGACATGCTTAAAATATGGACCTAACAAATTCTTCCCTGGCTTGGACTAATATTCCCTCTAGTGCTACAAGAACTGCTCAATTAACATTTCCAAATATATAGTAGATATGTAAACTGACTAAAACAGGCTGTCTCCCAGATCAGGGGTTACCCAAAATTTATGAGATTTCTGTATTATTTCCCTATTAAGTCCTGGTTTAGATTTCCCTCATGTAAACAAGATCTTGTTGACTCTTAATGATCTTGATTCAGATCTAGACTGCAGTTTTCGTTCTTTGTATTTCTTCCACAGTGCGTAAAAAAACCACACCTTTTTTTTTCCCTTCCACAACCACATTACTGTCTTTATTTGACATGAGGATGAGATTGGTTTTAGGTTATTTCATTGGCTACTCAGAGACTGTTTATGCTGACCTTTGTGGTGACTTTGTAGACCACTGAGGTCTTGATTCTGTAAATCCCTTATTGAGGCAGTCCCACTGACACCTGCGTGACCTCAGTTATAAAGCCTACTTGCCTGGAGGGTGGAAACCTCCATCAGTATCCACCAGGTCTTTTACATAAACACAAACATATAAAAATATTCTTTCTCTTTAACCTTTTCAAATGCTTACCAATGCAATGACTATTTATAGGTTAGAACAGTAAAATGTGTCTCATTTTGAGAAAACTGTACAGGATTGTGAATCTGAGAAAAGAATAGGATTTCTTAGTCTACAAGTTTAAAAATCATCCTGTAAACATACTTGAAAGTGTTTTATCTTGCTTCTAATGGTATAATTGAAAGGTTTTTCACATCTGAATAGAAACAGGATAAAAATCAGAAAATATAAACTCCTGAGAGCTGACAGGAAAACAGAAAATAAAGGCAATGTAACTGGTACAATTACATCTGTATGTTATTGTTTTGATCTGGGCAACCTCAATTCTCATCCAGGCTGGCAACAGATGAGAAGCAGACAGAGAACCAAAGCAATCACATTAAATTACAGCTACATTATTCTTTTACTGGGTAATTATTAGAGATAATTGCTTTCAGCACTTGAGGAAAGGCCATATAAAACACTCTCAAAGCAAGCACCACTGCCAGCTGGGAGGAGACAGAGCTCTGCCACTGCTTCTTGTTGTTTGCCTTAGACTAATTCACCTCATGGCCCTGTCCCTGGCTCAAAGTCCATCACCTTTTGGCAAAGCCTGAGGTGTGAGTGCAGGCACTGATCAGCCTCACAGACCTCTCTTTTCTCAGCTACACCCCCTCAGCAGAGTAAAAACCCTGCTTGTCTCTGAACACAGTGCCAAGGGCAGCCCAGCCACGCAGCCAACCTTGTGTTCAACAGCTGGACCTCAGCACAACCCCAGTGAAACCCCACCAATCGCTGTAACAGCCTTAGGACACCCTTTTCAGACACTTTCTCAGGCTGGCAGTGGTCAGCAGAAAGTTAATATTTTCTACAAAATATGACTCAGAAAATGCTCAGGGCTGTGGTACTGGAGCAGGGGATGATCTCCCCAGCAGGACTTCCTTTCCTTTTAATGGCTTTCCAAATATTTTGATCCTTCCAGTGGGAATTAGAAGAATGCCAAATGGATGCCTTCTGCTTGGGCAAGACCATACTGGACTGGCTTCACACAAAGCCATAGTCATGAACCAAAACATAAGATTCTCAGAAACAATTAAAACACACTGTTGGGGGGTAATACAGGAACAAATACATTCAGGAGCCATGAGGACATAAACAGTCCAGATAACTTACTGGAGTCTGATACTGGCTGGGAAAAAAAAAAGTTACTGGCAAGGAATCTTGTTTAGAAATAAATAGACTTGATTAATCCCAAGGAGGTAGTAAAGTTAAAAACATCTGTAATATATGTCAGAGGTATATCTGATATTGTGGGTCCAAATTGCAGATTTAAATTAAATCCTCCCAAACTTCAGGGACAGAATTATCCCAAACATTCTCATATGATTTCCACTGCTAGCAACATTGCCATTAGGAAGGGATGCCCTCCACCAGTCTCACCATGGATGATTTAGGCACTTGCACACTTTCCCACATCCCCGCAACTCCTGGCTGTGCTTATTTGGAAGCGTGCCATACCCCGTACGACATTTTCCATTGTGTCACTGAGTAAGTGCCTCACCACCTCTGTCTGTTTTCACAGCTTGTTCTGCTTTTGTGGCTGTGTGGGTGGACAGGCCTGGGCAGCCCATGCGAGGAGCTCGCAGGCACAGGAAGCACCTCTGCATGCATGCTCCACTGAGACCCTTCCAGCTGTGATTCCAGGAAAACCCCACACGGCCCCGCGAGGAAAAGCAGGTGTTTGGGTGAGGAAATCAGCACAAATGGGGAGACTGAGCGCTCTTACCTGACTCACACTCGCATTTTTTATTCCAGCAGGTTGGAATCTGTGTGAAAATCTCTGTATGGAATGCAGAGAACAAAGTAAAAGATAAATGTCTGCTGAATTTTGAGTTGGCGATGTGTGTTGTGTTGCCAGTGTATTCATTCAATGTGGTTCTCATTCCCACTGCTTTGTTTTCTAACCTCCTGTGCTCACAGGTGGAAGTTCTCAAAAATGAAATGGTCAAGGGAAAGATACTTTAACAATGTCATCTTATATTTCTTGTGGATCCATGCATATGTGAATACATACATGCATTTCCTTTCCCATGGTTCTGATATTCTGAAAGCAGAGCACAGTATGGATTGCATCTGCTGTGTAGATTACATGAGTAGCATGCAAGAAAACTGGGATTCTTTCCCTCCCCTAAAATTAAATTAATGGTCCATTTAAAAAGAAAAAAAAAAACCACCAAAACAAAAACACAAAACCCACAAAAATTTAAAACCCCAATACTTTCTCTAGAGCAGTCTTAAGAGCTGTAAGGGCAATGCTCCTTTCTGTCAAGGTTGATGAATTATACACTGAGCGAGAGTGAAAACCACTAGGGCAAGAAAAGTAATCCCAAACTTTCTTTTAATTCATAGACAAGTTGTCTTGCAAATTCCTCCCTGAATGTCCATAATCATCTGTTCTTTCCTCTCCCACAGCCAAAATACACTAAATCCTAACAACAGACATTAAACAAAGACAACGTTACAGGGAGATGTGCGACAGCACAAACTATGAGGTGACCTACTTTGGGAAATAAAATAAAACTGATTGGAACAAGGGAAACAACCACTGCTGAGATTAGTCAGTCCCTAAAACTGTCACTCAGAGAAGGTCTAAACACTGCTCAGCAGCTTTTTTTGCTCCTAAGAAATCTCCTGAGGATTTGAGAGGGAGGACAGAGGAGGGACACAGCTGCACATCCCTCAACAGTCCTTCACTCCTCGTCTTGCCGTGTGCCAAACACACACAAACGTGCTCATGAGGGGAAGAGAAATGCACATTTCTGCACCCCAGCTGAGGTACAGCGGGAGCAGACAGCCTGTTAATCCTATTTGTTGCAGAATAACAGACTTAGTCAGATCCTGCTAATACAAACACACTCAAAGAGGAGAATGAAAGGGATTACAACTCCTCATTCACACTCCAGAGAAACTTAGTAAGTGCTCTAGAAAACTAAGCCTGTAATCTCTAAAACATTCAGAATAGATCTTAAAACATCTCTCAGCAATCTCAGACCTCAAAGGCTGAATGACTGCCGTGCGCTTTCAATAATAAAATAAATATTTGTCTTTACAGGGGCAACATTTCCTTGTTTCCACTTAGAGCATGAATTAGCACACTTAAAAAAAAAAATAAAAGCTTCCTGTACAACCAAGAGCATTTAGAATGTATGCACTTAAGACAGAATCACAGAATGATTCTGTGATTCTGTGATACTTTAGACCCTTTTAAAAAATATCCTACTGGTCACAAGAGCAGATTATTTGCATTTTTAAAATAACAAAACTGGGCACCTGTTTTTCCTGAGGTACAGTAAAATTATAAAGACGATGGAGGAAAAGCTGAACTCTGGCCTGTCCTTCTCATAAAATCAGTTTCTACAACATTTAACCTAATTTAGGCTTTTTTATGCAAGTCATCTGGTCTTAAAGGTGGGTTTACCAGGATTTTTTATGTCTGCCTGTCTTTCTGTTGTTCTTTTTCCATTTTTCACTTAACCTTTTGAGAAGAGCCAGTCTGTTAACAATGCAATGAAGACAGCACTTTCAATGCCCTGCTAAGAATAGACGCAAGTGTTTATAGACTTTAAATTTGTCTGATATGTCACTCCTCTGATGGAGTAGAGGCAAAGGACCTGATTCTGCACATTTAAAGCACATCAGTCCTGTTGTACTGACTCATTCATTGAACTGCCTTTGAATTTGGGCTCTATTCCACCCTCAGCTGCACTGCTGTACAGGTGAAGAACAGTAGGCCATGTCAACAATTCCTCAAGCTGCAGAAAGGCAAGAAATGCAATGAAAGGTCAATGTTCACAAAAACCAGAAATGTATTTCAGTGCAATGCTGTGGCACAAAGCCCATCAAATGGCTGGCTGAGGGACAGGAGAGAGGAGGTAGTCACTCTAGCAAGGCTCTTCACTCCAGCACAGAAATGAGAAGGGAAACCAAAGACTGGAAGCAAATCCAGGCCACTGCCATGGGAGAGTAAAGAAGAAGTTGTTAAGAATAAGAACAATGAGCTCTGGAAATGAGCCACTGACTGACATAACAGATCCATGTGGATGTGTTTGTCTTGGGGTTGTGGGTTAAACCTGGAGGTCTTTCTGGAGGTGATGCTGTAGCCAAGCATTTGCTGAAGAGCTCAGGGCCCTTTGACTCTGGTGTCTTAGAGGAGTCAAAATAGCAGGTTTAATAGTCCTTCAGCCTCTGCAAATTCACCAGAACAAACACAGATCCCAAACAAGACAGGAGGTGAGTGAGGTATTGTGGGAGCAAACAGTCTCCAGCTGCTCTTTCCTCTGCTACTGCCTTTGGGATCGGAAGGATGGAGTCTGGAGGGAGCCTGAGTGGAGGTGGCAGGGATGTCTGTCAGCCTTGGGGGCCAGCCAGCTTTCTTATTATTCTGGTGCAGCACGTTCAGAAAGCAAACTGGGGGGTTTTCTCTGTTCTTTGTGGCAAAGGGAGTGTTGTGGCTGAAGCCAGCTGCCCCAGGAGCAGGTCCCAGAAGTGCTGATGGCTGGGGAAGCTGAAGGGCTGGAGCCAGATGGCAGAGCAGGAGTGTTCTCCATCCTCTGGAGCAAGGTCCCCTCAGCTGTCACAAAGGCCGGGGTCAATGTTTGCTCCACAGTGCTGGCTGTGCAGCATGACCACCCATGTGTGTGTAGATGAATGGCAACATTCATCTCCTTTTCACTGCTTTCTGGAGTGTTTCAGGGAAGTAACATCAGAAAGGGCAGTGTTCGCCAAGCAGCTGCTGAGCACATCCTTCTTTACCCCAGGAAAAAATGATTTCTGAGTCATTAAAGGCAAAAACTCATCTTAAATATCATCAAGTTATGGCAGATCATGACTTCTTTTCATACAAAAGAGCAGAGTCTTCAAAACTTCTCCTTCAGAAATGAAAATTAGAGTGTATTATCTCCAGAATGTGTCTAGACAAAGATCAAATTATTGCCTTCACCTGTCACAGGAGCACCTACAGCTCTGTGAGGTAGATCCTTCCTTCCTTCCTTCTCTCTCTCTGCAAAATAAAGTCACAATCAAAACTGAGAAATAAAACCCCCTCCTCTCTCTCTGAGCTGTAACTAGCACAGCAGTGTAGGCTGCCCAACCAAATCTTGCCTGCATCACATCACACCAACATCAGTGATGGGAAAAGGACAAAGAGGCCACACTGCAATATTAGCTGGAGACAAGTGCCAGGAGAAAAAGGAACTAAAGAGGTTGGAAAAGTCAGAATTAAAACATTACAAAATATTACATATATGCAATCAATGGTGCAAGAAATCGAGCACCAGGGGCTGGAGGAAGATGTTGGACAGCTGATCACCAGCTGATAAGTCATGCAATATTGCTCCTTTTTTCCTTTCTGGGGTGAGCCCTGTCCTGCTGTGAAGAGAAGAAAGAGGCAGCACATCCATGGCTGCATTTCATGGCATGGCAGCACACACAAAAATCCAGGCAGCATCCACAGGTAGATTCCCACCTGTACTCAATGTACTGACAGCTACTGACCTGCCTCTAACCCATTATGGAATGAGGCTTAATGTCCTGACCACTACAGCTCCTGAAAGACAGGGCTTTTAGGGGAATTCAGCCCAACCACTCCTCTGTCCTGCAACCACATTTTCAAAAGCCCAAATGCCACACTACCCTATATCTACACTTTGCACTTGTATTGCAAGTGGTATCAAAGGGAATTTTTTGAGTTATTTAAGGGCCAAACCAGCTTTTTTACAATAAAATGAAACTAAAGTTCTCATCAAATCCTAGTAGTAGTACCATATTTTATCAAATAATTTAATAAACAACATTAAGTCATAGAGATTTCAGTTCCCGTTTCTCACTAATTGGCACCCATATCATATCCTGTTGCATTACATGGTTTCTTATTCTACTGTGCTGTGAGGAGAAATAAAGACTATTATATTTTTTTTTTAATTTCTAAAGACAATATTAAAACATTATTTTTGGTATGTGATGGGCACTGTTTTGCTCTGACACTAATGTATCCAGGAATACAGCTGTTTTTCTTCAAGAGGGAATATTTTCATATCAGAGATTGATTTCCAAAATTTGCTAGATTCTTTACTTCATGGCAATGGCTTAGAGCAAGACAGATACATATTTGCTTTCTAACATAGTGTTAAGATTTTTTTTTACAACGCCTGTTCTATAAGGTCCATTTAGACTTGGAACACAGTATCAGTTTTCAAACCTGTGCTTAATTTGTTTTATAATGTCAAATCAGAGCTCATTTATTTTAGCAGTTATGTTGACATAATGATAATCAAGTTACAATTATACATATAAAATTATGGGTCATATTCTTTCTTTTAATCTGCTTCTTAAAAATTGTTGATGTAATCTTTAATTTGTACAGCAAATACTTGTGCTGCATTTTATTTCCTTAAGTAAGTATTAGTCTTGAGACTTTATGTAATTGTGTTTGCATCTGAAAAATGTTTCACCTGTTCAGATATTGTCACGGTGGCTCTTAAGCATTTTCTCTGAACATTTCATTAGTTCTCCTCCCAGAAGATCACCATGATCACAAACAAAAAGAGACCTCATTTGTAGGGCATTTTATGGACTTCATCTTACCATAGTTTGGGAAGGCTGAGGTTTGAAATTAGTTTTGGTAGGTTTTAAACACCTTTATGTTTTAGTTTTTACCAGAGAGCAGCCAGTGTATGCACCATGGACTCCCTCTTCATGCTCTCTGTGAGAGTTTGCCAGTCACTGGGATCCAGGCTTAGCTGTGGTTTTATTTTAATTGCTCAGAGGATTTCCAAAGCTCTGTGTGTTATGTGAGATCAGAAATGCCATGCTGAAGAAGTTGTCCTAAAAACTAACAACTTCCTGTTGGAGAAGTAAAACCTCTGCTGGATGGTTTCAGACAATCTGGTCCTTCTCTTCCTCAGCTAAAGGCATCTGCATCTGGCTTGAGGTTGAGTTTATTCAGCTGTGCTCCCTCTCTTGTCATTCGTATAATCAGTGGAGTGAACCTAGGCAAAAGAAAGTAACCCTTCTCCAGCAGGCATTTCACACTCTAAAACCTATGAACTCTAAAACCTGTGAACTCTATTCCCAAACAGATTCTTTGATGCATTATCTTGTGTCCTGAGCAAATGATCAGAGCAAAGGATATCTGACAGAAATGAAACTTAGCAAAGGAGGAGAGGGCAATTCAGACAGCAAGAGCACTCTTCTCTTTGGAAGAATTCCACACAGGATAATATGGCCAGAATACAATAGGCTCAAGAGACATTTTCAGCAATGACATACCATGGTGGATCTTTTTTTTTTTTAACATACCCACACACAGTGAGCTGGCAAAAGTATTGCTGAGGCAGTTATTCCCTTGCTATTCCCTAAAACAACAGGAAATCAACTCTCTTAACATGCACAATTAATAAAGAACTGTGAATATCAGTGCTCCTTTCTAACAACATAACTAAATATAACACAGTGCTTTCCTTCTCTGGGTATAAATAAATGGATTGTCATTGCTGCCACACACACAAAGTACATTTTGCCCAAAACATGTGTTTTACAGGGCTACAGGTTTCCTCTTTTGCATGGAAGAATCTTGGAATTTGGGTGTTAAAAGTGATAATTTTGGCCAATTCTCTGAGTACATGGTGTGACGACAAAATGTAAGAGAGCAAACAGACTATTGTTTCCTCTTTGTTCATTCACTTCTCACAAATTATTTTCTCAGAATCACAAGATACTTTAATTGCATTTGCATCTTTTCCCTCATCACCAGACTGTTCTTAGCAGTCAGCTTTGCTGTCTTACTCCACTGTCTCCACTAGTTAAGGAAAAAATTTATGTTTCTGCACTATCCTCCTCTCATCTTCTTTTAAGTATCCCTCCTCCATTTGCTAATTCTACTAGCTTCTCTCTAGGCAGAGAAAAAGTGTTGGAAAAGTGTTGCAAATCATTCATGCCTTGAACCTTCTTTTGTTTCTACCCCTACATAAAATCGCACAAGTGGCCAAAGCTACTATGATTTCTCTCTTGACTTTTTTCCCAGTTGCAAGTCATCCTTTACTTTAGTAAAGCTTTAGTGCCACGCACTGAAACCTCCACAGTGCAAAAACCAGAGATTTGTGGACACCATTCCATAAGGATGTGATATATTTCAGGTGTCACAGCACTTCTTTCATGGCTGTCTGACTCCAAATACAGTTAAGTCCTACACACCACACACAGCCACGTCACCCATTTTTCCTGTCCCCAGAGGTGTTAAATCTGAGATCTTTTCTTCTACATATGCAGAGAGGTATGTCTCTGTTTCACCCTGGATTCTCAATAACTGTATTAATAAGATGGGTGTTTTGCAGATCCACCAGTTCTCTTTGCATGACACACATTTGAAAGCAAACAGCTCTCACTTCTCTGTCTAAGAGCCTGGAAAAACTGAGATATTGTTTTCCTCTTTTTTCCCCCCAAATCTTCCCAGTGTTTCTAGTTTCAAAGTCCACAGGCAACGTATTTGCCACACACAAGGTATAGGAGTTACTTCCTTCTCCTGACAGCCTTAGATGTTTTGTGTCGTGTGTCCACACTAAAGAGAGGACAAATTAGCTGTCAACAATTAGGGTGTTTTTAAAATCACTCTAGGAACTCAGCTGTCTCTGTCTGAATTTTTCTGTAAGTGTATAGTAAGAGGAATGACGAGCCACATCTTTGATGAAAACTTTTCACATGCCCTGTCTGTTATTGTTCATCTTATTTTTGGTGGGATACTTGTAGGGCCAAGATCATGTCGCTGAGGTCTCTCTTTTGACCCTGAGTCAAATACCCTGACTTATTGCTAGCAAATGCCATATTAAAAAAATCTGTGTTCAAAAAAATAAAAATACATTTTTATTGCATGCTATTCAGCGTAAATACAAGGAACCATATCAGCTGCAGCTGCTTCTCTTTTTTTTGCTTGTGTGGTAAGAAACATCTTATATGTAATGGCAATGATTTGGCAGTGAGAACCTGCTTTTATTAACCACAGGGTTGTTCAGTGTGTGCCACAGGAATGGAGTCAGTGGCAGAACATCCCTATATTTCATGTCCTCTGAGGAATTCTGCAGGTAGGGGCAAGTTACCTGCATAAGGCTGGGCCCTCATGAACACCATTTAGAAGGGAAATAGAAGACAAGGTTGGCTTATAGATTAAAAATTCATCAGGCAATCCACACTCAAAAGTCTGATGTAGGCAGCAAAGTGGTTTGCAACCTGACCTTTCCAAATCCTAAAGAGATTCCTGGCTATGGAGACACATTTGCCTTTCTTGCTTATTGGGAAATTTCTTTCCACGAAAACTGGTACATAGGTATGAAAAAAGTAGGATAGCAGTCATTGCAAAGAACAGCAGAAGAGTTCTTTCAAATTACGTATCTTAGAAAGAAAAAACTTATATCCAGAACTGTAAAAAGTCACATATAAACTCCCAGGCTTTTAAAGTCAGGAAGTTTTTAGCCACAAAACACTCATTCCGTGTGCATCCTCATTCACCAAATGCCTGTTATTAAAAACAACATCTAAAATATCAAAAGAACAGTTCCCAAACTAAGATATTCCATCAGGAAATATTTCAATGAAAGACATGAATTGGCTGATGCAAATATGTTCTGATTCAGGCAGAATTCCATATAAATGTTTATCTTCCTTTAAATTTAGCACAAATTTAAGCCTACCCTCCCAAACTGATTCGCAGGTGTCAGTGATACACAGAGAGGCTGAAGTAGTGTCAGCTTTAAGACCCAAAACTGAAATCCCCCTTCTTGCTGCTGGCTGGCAGAGGAAATGGCCTTGAGACTGCGGGTCTTGCACAACCTCAGAGTCTCATGTTCATTGTGCACAACGTAATCGCATTCCCAGGGTGACTAAAACCGAGAAAAAATAAAACGTGAACGCGGCAGGCTTTAACCATTGCTGTGACAGCTTGGTGCTGTGTGTCACAAACGCTCACGTTGGCAAAGAGGTCCCAGCTGGGCTGGAGCTCCTGACAACAAACAAGGCAAACACAGGCACTGATGTGGAGCCAAAAATGAAACTGTCGAGACTGAGAACCGCAGCTTTCAAACACCCGGGTGGTGCTAAAACACCCCCTCAGCAACACACCTACGACAGCTCCAGGTGCAGTTCTGTTCTCTATCAAATCCCATTTAGCTATTTGCAAAATATAAATATAGACTAAATATGCTATTTATGCAAACATACACCTAACGTGCTTTGAAACACAACATTCCCGGTTCCCAGGCAGGATTCTTCGAGATCTCCGAGCGCACCGGGCGCAGTCCCTGCCCTCCCCCGGGGCTGGGGGACCGATCTCCAGCACCTCCAGAGCCAAGAGGACGCCGCTGTCCCCGTGCTGTGGCAAAAGCTGCCCAGCCCCGGCTCCCCGGTGCTCCCCAGCAGCGGCGAGGGGTGTCCCGCCTGACGGGGACCGGCGTCCTCCCCGCAGGGCACATGGGTTTGCGGGAGCCAGGATCCCCCATCCAGCGGCACCGACGAGGGTCTGGAAAGGGCTCAGTGGGGATGGGGGGGTGACCGAGCCCCCCACAGGGCCGGGCCGGGGCTGTGCCGGGCCGGGCTGTGCCGGGTCCCCGCGCACCGCGCAGCGCCCGCGCACCGAGCGCTCGGAAGGCGGAAATCCCCGGCGGANGATGAAGCCGCGAGGGTGAGTGGTGGCCGCGGGGGAAGGGTCGCTGCCGCCGCTCCGTGCGCGCTGGGACGCGGCGGCCGCTTCCCGGGCAGGGATGTGCATCCATCCCCCGCAGGGAAACGCGAGTTTTGCTGCTGCAGCGGGCTGGGAAAGCGCTGGCGGGGGTTGGGCTGCTTGACTGCAGTCAGGGCGACCCCCGGACCCGGGACAGGCTGCGGAGCAGGTCCTGTCCGCCCGCAGCGCTCCCGGAGCCGCGGGAGAGGATGGGGAGCCGGGATGCGGGAGCCGGGGGTTACCAGAGCTCCCCGTCAGCTCGGGCAGGGATCCCCTGTCTGTACGCGGCCATCGAGGGCTCCAGGCAATTAACGGGCCTTTTATGCATGTTTTCAACGGCAGGGTTGCGATGGGACGTGACTCACCTGGGTTTATTGCCCAGGGTAGCGCTGCTTTACAGCCGGCGTTAAAAAAGCTCCGCAGGTGACCTGCTTAGGGCGCCTGCTGATCGAGAAGAGCCGTGTCGCCACAAGGCTGGGGGACAAAGTGGGTCTCAGCAGTGGAGCAAAGCCCCCAAAGTTGTTATTGCAGGCATCAGGATATCTCTTGCATGGCTAGAGAGTGCCACAGCAGCAACATCCCATGGCTTTAAGATGAGTAGTGATGAAAACGTTGAGGTGTTGGTAGGAAGAATCATCTCACCCATGAAAGGGGAAGTGCAACTTTCTCCTGTTTCACACGGCATTTTAAAACACTTGCAGAAGAGGAAGGTGTGGGAAAGAATTGAAAAAGTTAAAAAAGTTTAAATATTTTTTTTAAAAATTAGGAGAGCAAGACCTGAAGAAGGTAGTGCAGCTATGCCTGCACTTAACTGAGCTCACGGCTAGTGATGGACACAGGATCTGAGTGAATGTAGAGGGCAAAATGCTCTCTACAGAGCAGGCAGAGAGCATTTTTCCCTTTTTCCAGTTGAAGCTTGGAACTAAAGGTATTCCAGGGGAACATCGTGGGTGGACACCACCCCCACAAAACCACTGCTGCAAACTTCCTTCAGGAAGGAGGATGAGGCATCTCTGGATCTGTCCAACCTTGACTGTGGCATCACTTATTAAAATAAGAAATCAAGATCTGCTTTGTATACATACATATGAGAATCAGTTCTGGCTGAATATCTGAATGGCTGTTGGCATTAGCAAGTGCCTACCATGGGAAATTCCCTAGAGAGTCACACAAGCATCAGTCAGTTACTGTTTTCATTCTATTCAAATGAGTTGCTATAGCCAAAGCTTCTAACTTGGGTTGGGAATAATAAAACAAACACAGGCAGGGGATTAAGAAAGATTGAGAACTACATGAACTGAGCTTGCCAAGACAGACCTCTACAAGCCTGGCACAAAAGTGATGATTCCTGCACAGTGTAAAAGATACAACAGGAATAAAATACAAATCCACGTGTAAAAGCCACTCTCAGAGACAGAACAGAATGCTTAAGTGTGCTTCCTTGGGAGACTTCCTTTGAGACTGATTGCAGATTTACTGAAGTAATAGAGTAGAAATTTTCCACACTGGGCATCCACTTAAACTTTTCAAGCCTCATCTATCAAATCATTTCAAAGGACACAGAAAAAGAAAATAAAGTGTTTTCTTTATACAAAAAATAATACAATTCAGACTGGTTCTCCCCTAAACTTTCTCCACCTCAGTCTCTGGAAATGGGGCTTCAAGGAGAGGTAGATTTTGTGTCAGGAATGTCCTCTGCTTTCTGCATGGGAAGCTGAATATGTTTGGGAAGATGATAATTTTCCTGGGGGTCAGGTGGGAAATTAGAGACACTCCTCTGCAGCAGAGGAGCCCCAAGTTGTGCCCAGGCAGGTGGTGGGAGTAAAGCTGGGCAGAAGTGATGTGTGAATTCCTGTGCTTGGCTGGACAAAGGAGCAGAAGCTGTGGGGAAAGGGCAGGGAGCCTGGAAGAGAGGGGATTTTGTAAAGCACAGCAAAGTGCGAAATGGCTGCTGGAGAGTGAGCTTAGGTTAGGCCTTGGAGGGAGGAGGGCCAGGCAGGGCAGGGTTGCTTTGGAGGGAAGGCAGTGACAGGCCTGGGTGGGAGACTCTGGAGCTCAATTCCGGACAGAAATGGCCTGCTGGGAGCTGCTGTTCCTTTGCCCCAGCCCAGGGCTCAGTGCTGAGCCTGGCTGAGGGCTGAGTGATGCTTTGAGAGGCTGCCTGGAACAGAGGCTGGACAGTGTTAAAGGAATAAAGTAGGGATTTATTAAAAAGGCCTTCAAAGGATACACCTTGGGCAGTACAAGAGCCTGGCTGAGGCGACACTCAAGATGGGCTCCTGGGTCACAAGTTTTCACACTTCTATAAGTTTTGGTCCATTTCCATATTGGGGTTAATTGTCCAATTTCAGCTCCAGGTTATGCAGTCCCATCCTCCCAGTTTGCTCTCCTCAATTCTCTGTTGTTTGCACTTTTTGGGCCTGAAGCTGCAATGGTGTCCTTGGTTCTCAGGCTGGAAAAGGATTGTTTTGTCTGACTGAACTGTGAGGAGAACTTGCTAACACTTTATATGAAATTCAGAGTTATACACTAATGCAGTACAGAATCTGGACAATATGAAAACTAAAACTTAAGGCATCATGAGAACTCTGGGGGAAGGGAGCCAGCTGAACCCAGGTAATGTTCTCAGTCCTGCTTGCAAAGGTGAGCTGGGTACACTGGTGACAGGCCAGTGCTCCTGTCACTCTGCCCATCAACTCGGCTTTGCAGCTTTATTGCATCTCAGCAATATCAGGGTGGCCAGCTCAGCCACACAGTTCTCATTCCAAAACCTTTCCATTATCTTTCTTTCCCTTCCTACAGCAGCCTGGAGGAACGAGAGCACAATTTGTAGCTAGGTGTGG
This sequence comes from Ploceus nigricollis, assembly GCA_013399945.1. Classification (NCBI taxonomy): domain Eukaryota; kingdom Metazoa; phylum Chordata; class Aves; order Passeriformes; family Ploceidae; genus Ploceus; species Ploceus nigricollis. Next base: position 972,457 of record VXBC01002434.1, on the reverse strand, counting down.
TGGTGAAAGGCTATTTTAAAGTAACTCACAGGGAAGTGCTGTCCATTTATCTCCCTTAAACCCCTGTGGGATAAATGGGTTAAACTGGGTTTCCTATGGCCTCCTTTTCTCTGGGGAAACTCCTGCACAGATTTGCCCCTCCCGAGTGATCAAACACACCAAATTCTTCCCAGCAAAAACCTTTGCACAGCTCTCCACTATCAGCAAGTTTCCTGTTTACACATTTTTACTCAGTGCACAACCTGGTGGGCAGCATGGTCAGCTGCTGTTTTCCTTTAACCAGACAAAATGATAACTCCCTGAGTTTCAGCAAAAGATTGGAAAGCCTGGGTATTGACCAGTGCAGCCACTGTCCCTCCCAGTGACCCAGATAGCCTCCAGAGCCTGTTTGTCCAGCAAACCAGTCAATTCTTTCAGAAGAGAAGACAGGCCCAACACCAGCTTCATGCCCTCTGCCCTGATTCCAATATTAGTGCATTTTGCTGCTATTCGTGGCCTTGACCACCAAACCACTGCTGAGTTGTATAAACAGAAGTTTTGCAGCTGTCAAAAATGCAAATACTTAATGGGGCATTACATAGGAGCAGTACCTAATTTACCTACTTCTGCCACTATATTAAAACAATCAAAATTGGGTTTATTGCTTATTTAAACAACAGAGATGCAAAGTCAGTTGTAACACTCGTTTGCTTTTCGTTTTAGGTACGGATTTCTGTTACTGCTCCTTCTTATCCTGAAAGCTGGTAAGTTCAGAAAAACTCAGTAAAAATTAAACTGCCCTCCCTTTAATGGGTTTGAACAAATGCACAAAGTAGTTGTAAAATGTACAATATGAACATCTCTGTGTTTTCTACAAGATAGTGAAGAATTCCTCAGAGTGAAACGTTTCTCTGACATACATCAGGGAAAGAAGACACAATCAATTTCTATCAGTTTCATTGCAGAGAACAGCAAGGGACCTTATGGATGCTCTTGCTCAGATTGCTTTGCTTGCTTCAGAGACCTCCCTGTGTACTTATCTCTGTCAAAAAAAGGACTTAGAAGTGGAGTAATAAAAGCCGCTGATAAGGAGATGTAACATGATGAGTATACAATACTCAAGAGTAGAATTATATATCACGGTATCAAGTAGCCAATACTAGTAATTTTACTACTGCTTATTAGTAGTAAATTTACTCCTACTATTAGTAATTTTACTTTTACTATGGTTCTAAAATATCCCTTGCAAAACAAGGGCAGAATTAAATCACACCACCTGGTGATATTTAAATGTTTTTAGAGTTCTCTCCTCTGTTCTTGCTTAATCACTGAGAAGGACCTCAACAAAGTCACCAGGGAAACTCCCTGGCCCCAATATCAGGACAAACTATACCAGATTCAGTTTCAATAGATGCTGGCTGTCCTGTTTCTACCCAGACATGGAGTTGCACCCATCTTGCCAGGGCATTACTTTTCCTGATATTCCAACAGGTTTCCCAAAATCTGAGCCAAGCAATTGTGTTGCAGTTCAAGCTTGTTATTTCAGTCCCAGTGCCTGTAACATCCTGCCTTTCTCCCTGCAAGCACTGTGTCTGCCTCAGTGGCAGTTTTAGACCAGGGTGCCCAACTCAGATGTGTTTCTGAGTCCAGTGCACCCTCACAAAGACAGGTTCCCCTTTAACGTTGACACCCTCCTCCCACCTCACCACCACGTGCTGTTTCTGCATTTCCAAACCTCCACTCCTGTCATCTTCCTTTCCCTCAGTCATCCACCCACATAATCCCTTCCCCCAGCTGTAATCTCTCCCACCCAGCCCCATGCCTGACCCCTCTTGCCTGGCACTCACAACACAAACACTGCTTTGGTGCCACCAACCAGTTGCACCAGTGAGGTTTTGGCTGCTGGTCTGGAGGGGATGGATCCAGCAGGGAGGCTGTGGGCAGAGCTGCCCAGCCCTGTGGGACTCACTGAGCTGGTCTTTCTGCATCAGCTGTCAGCCACCTCGTGCCTTTGCCTTGCTCACATGGAGCAGAGGCTGCCTTTCTCATGTCCAAAAGGCAGGAAAAGTGTTCTGAAAGCCAGATATGGTCCTGACTTTACCTCAAGTGACCCTCAAGGTGCAAATGTCTAATGGATGTGTCACTGGAGGTATCTGGGTGTGCTGGTTTGCCAGCTGAGTGTATTTGTTCAGAGGGTGTCACTGATAGTAGCAGTAAAATGTGGTTGCTTTGTCATGCCAGCTTTCAGAAATACTGCTTTTACTCCCCTTCTTAATTTTTTGAGTCTCAAAATAATGGCAGCACTCTTACTTATCAATGTTTCCACTTCTTGTGATCTAAGTGGAGTTATTTGGCATTTTTCTTAATTAAAAAAAAAGAAAAGAAGTGATTATTTAAGCATTAGGACTTGAATATCTGTCTGCAGTCAGTGTGCAAAGTGAAATCCGTGGGGCTAGGAATGATTAACTGCTTGGCTCTCAGAGAAAAGTCCCTTTGGACAATGCACAGACAAATGGACATGGAGAGAATTAGCCACTGGAAATCTGGGGGGTAGGAATGACTATGAAGAGACCATACTCACCTACCTGCTATAAAACTAATACCAGAGCCTATATGTGGTATAATGCACTTGAAAGTAATTACTTTTTCCCCCACATAATCTCCCTTTTCTCTCTCTCTCTCTCTCTCTCTCTCTCTTTTAATCTTGTAGTTACTGCACTAGAGAAGAAGAACATCATCAGTAAACCTGGAGACAACGCCACACTAAGTTGCATTTATAACGAAAAAAAACCCTTGCAATTAAAAAATCTACGGGTATATTGGCAAGTAGCTGATGATTCCTATCAGGAAAAGTGTTCAGTTGTGCATGCACTGATCTCTGGCCAAGATGATAACAGTAATCAGTGTATTCGCTTTAAAGACAGGACTCAGTTATTCTTGGATAGGTTGGAAAATGGTGATTTTTCTCTGCTATTGCTAAATGTCAGCCAGAGTGATGAACATACATACAAATGCATAGTGCAGGAGAAAACTGAACTTCCCAAAGTGATTCACCAGGCAGAAGTGGTTCTCAGCTTAGCAGGTAAGAACTTGTGTCACTTTGCCCAAATTCTCATTTCCACTTTTCAAATTTGTGGCATTATATTTAAGCACGCATTTTATTTTGAAACAGACTTCTGCCCTTTGCTGAAATGAAGTCTGCTCTGCTTAATTTAAATGCTACAGGGAATGCAAACCTTGGGGAATGCATGTAAAAACTGTTTACCCAGCATGTGTTTCTTTTCTTCTTGTTTTCCATGGGTATGAGAGCTCTTGCATGTGACTGGGTGACAGCAGCTGTAGTTGGTCCTTTCTTCCTTTGGGTTTGGCTTTAGCTTTCTGCCCTCCCAGTGATTCTCTCAGCTCTCTGGTTTACAGACCATACCTGCAGGCATTTCTCTTTCAGGTCATGAGGGTGCTGTGAAACCCAGCAGTTTGTTCAGAATCCATCTCAAAATTTTGCCTTTCCAGTATGTTTCAAAACATCAACAATTATTTCTTTTTTCTTCTTGCTCTCCAGCAAGTTACAGCCAACCAATACTCAGTGGACCAATAAGAAACAGTGACAGCAGTGGAGAGGAGGTGACCTTTTACTGCAGGTCTGGCAATGGATACCCAAAGCCCAACGTTTACTGGATCAATAAAGTGAACAACAGTCACCTGGAGGCGTCAGAAACACAGATCATACCCCACGACGACGGCACTTTCAGCGTTTTTAGCACACTGAAGGTGAAGGCCACCTCTAACATGCAAATAGAGTGCTCCATAGAAAATGAGATGCTGCAGGAAAATCTATCAGCCAACTGTAAGTTCCCTCATGCTGCCTCTGTTTTCTAGGTAGCAGGAATATCAAGTAGCGTGTCTCTGTCTGTAGATGCACACTAACGAGGGCTGTGCATTAATTCAGTGGTTCCAAAATGTTCTGAGAAGATCTCAGGCTTTGTTTCAAGCTCCATTTATGCTTAGCCACGGACTTGACATTTAAATCTTCCACACTGAAGTGAATAACCCACCAAGTGTGTTATGACAACAGCACTGAGAAGCTCTTGCATCTCAGGCAGTTGCTGAGCTTAACCTTTTAGTTCCTCAGGAACATGATGGTTTGGGGAGCCAGGTTGTTTTTTGGGGGCCACCATACAGCAGATCCATGATTTCTGACCCCCCACACAATGGCCTTGCAACACTAACATTTGCTTTTTACTCTGCCTAGTTCCAAAGTTCAATTTCCAGTTTCTCCAAAACTCAATTTAATACTGTTCACAACTTAAAGTAGGTCTGCAGCAAATGGGCAATATGAGCTCAATAGAACAATGTACCTTATGGCACAAGTATAATGTGCTAATTATTGCTGATGTGATGATTAAAAGTAAAAGCAAGTATTTAGTCACTCAACTCTTCACAAAACCAGAAAGCTATTTTTAAAAAAAGTATTAAGAAGTATAGTTACAGTACCACTGCTGCAGTTCATTATTTCCAAAAAGCTGTGTAGAGAATCTGTCTGGAGTGGGAAGGCTGATCTGGAGGTGGCTGTTTGATCTCACTGCTGTTCCTGGTCCTGCCTCCAGCCACGCTTTTCTCTCACAGGTCTCTGCACCCTGGTGCAAGGGGGTTGGAATGTTTCCATAACTGTAGCTGGATACCCACAGCTAATTTACCTGAACACCCCAAACACTGATCCCATTAATGTAGGCAAACGATATAAACTATTTCCAGGAATAAAAATTGAACACACGAGCAGAAGTTGCACAGTAGAGTGTTTATGTGATAATATACTATGCTGTCATCCCAAAATAAAGGAAAACTAAGTAACCTCATCATTAGTTTCTTAATGGCATTGCCATATTGTCTTCTGAGGGAAAAGACCTTCATATTAATATTTTTGTGGGTTTTTTTAGTGTCTCTCAATCACACTTGAAAGAGTAAGAGGTGTGATTTGAAACCTTCAGTTTGCAGCAATGAGTGAAGATTCTTCACTAACTTCAGGGAAACAGGTTTTCACCCATTTTTCTGAATACTATCAGATTTACATCATAGATTCTATATAGATTTATTTTCAACTGAGTCTACATACAAGCCCAAACATACAGTCTCTCAAAGCTGCAGGGAAAGAAGAAAAAGGAAGAAAGAAGGATGGATGCATTATGATGACAGGGAAGAGTAAACTGGTATTTAGACATAATTAGTTGGAGATGTGTCTCACTCAGAAGGAATCACTAAAATCACAGTGATATGAATAGCACAAATCTTGACTCCTTCAGAATTTTTTATGCATGTAAAACATGGTGAAATATTTGCCTGGTATGAAATGTGAAAATTTACACCTTATGACATCATCCTTTTCTATTTTATTCTAGACACACAGCAGAAGAAAAGCAGTGGTTCTGGCACAGAAAGTGAAGGAAACCCAGAAAAGAAAGGACGAGGTGCTCAAGCAGCTGGCATCGTTGGCATTGTCTTTGTGATAGGTCTTCTAACTGGTTTAATCTGCTGGCTGTGGAGAAGGAGGGCCTCTAATCTAGTGTTCTATAAAGGTAATGAGACACTTCATTTGCGTGACCAAATTATAAGGATCCTTTTTCACTTGCCAAAATACATAATGTTATCCAACAGGAAGAGATGAAGTATTGACTAAGCTACCTGCACTTGGCAGCAGGAAATCATGCCATTAACAAAAACTTGGGGTGTCCTGGGGAGGAAATGTAGTGCCTCAGGATATCTTAATCTTTATGATTTTCTCTTCCTGTATCTGAGCCTTTCTTCCTCTGTCTGTGTCTTTCTGCAAACTGGGGGTGTTCAGCCTGGAGAAAAGGAGACTCAGAGGTGACCTCATCATTCTCCACAACTCCCTGAAAGGTGGCTGTGCTCAGGTGGGGTTGGTCTCTTTCTCCAGGCAGCACTGACAGAACCAGAGGACACAGTCTCAAGCTGTGTCAAGGGAAGCATAGACTGAATATTAGGAAGAAGTTTTTTATGGCAAGGGTGATAAAGTTCTGGAATGGCTGCCCAGGGAGGTAGTGGAGGCACCATCCCTGGGTGTGTTTAAAAAAGCCTGGATATGGCACCCCATGCCAGGGTTTAGTTGAGGTGTTGGGGCTGGATTGGACTCGATGATCTTGAAGGTCTCTTCCAACCCAGTGATTCTGAGAATTCTGAGCCTCACAGGAAGTAATTTCTGGATGTGAGAGTAACTCAGACTTTGTGTCTGTTCAGGCCATGGCTTGTCAGCTGTGATCCCTGCAGGCTCTTTCTGGACAGATGGCACAAAACAGGACTGGGGTCAGTAGCTCACTCAGCTTGGTACAGTTTGAAGCAGAAATCAGAGCATAATTCAATCCTGAGAGCTTTAGAGTCACTGGTGGATGATTGAGGGTCAGGATCCTGCTGGGATCAAGCAGAAATGTAGATGATCTCACTGTCACACGGGTACCCTCGTGTAGCTGGATTTGCCCACATGTGTGCCTCTAAAAAAGCTCTAAAAGACATCTTGTGGACCAGACTGAGTCTGCCAATGTAGCTGAGCACTTGCTCTAAGCCCCTCTCCAGGAGCCAACCTCTCAGGGACAGAGCAGGGACAACCACACTTTTCATGGACAAGGTTTACAGTCTGTGCCCTCTTCCTCAATGTTAGCAACCCTGGATGCCTCAGAAAAGATCAGGGGAAAGCAAGGTCATGATCTCATCCAGGATCTGCAGCAGCTCTTGTAGAAGTCCTGTCCTTCCTTCAGAAACAACCCAAGAGTGAGGCAGGACTCTGTCCCAAGATGGGGAGCAGGGCTATCACTTCAATCCCAAAATGTCTCCTTTCTGAAATGGTAGCCTGGGTTGTAAGCAAATAGAATATTGGATTGCATTTTACACATTGCAAATAGAATATTGGATTGCATTTAGCACATTGAACCCTCAGCTTCGGTGGATGTTGCTTATATATCTCATTTTTCTGAAGACTGTTTTATCTATCCTACATGCTGAAACCCATGCATTTGTTTCAACAGATGTCCAGCAAAGAGAAGACCAAGGAGGACTCAGCTGTAAGTATTAAAAACATATTATTTTGTTTGTCTCAAGTGACTTAACTTCACAGCTTCAGTACTCAAGTTCAGCACAAGCCTTTAGATTAGACTTGCTGGATGATAAAAACTGAAGCATTTTTGTGGGCACTACATCCTAGGTGGTCTTTAACTGGGATACAGGGACATCATTTGCATCATATCTGTGAACCTGAGCCTATATACACCCAATTTTAAAAAAAACCCTCCTTTCCTAGAAAAAACATGCTCTTCCCCATGTTCATATTTTTATAAACAAGAAGGCAATATTGCAGGCCAGCTGGTTTACAAATTAATTTGTTATTTGTAGTAGGGAAAAAATGAAAATTGGGTGAAAAAAATGAAGACAGATTTGGAAAAAAAATTGGACAGAGGACTTGCAAGAGTACAGGTTGAAATATCTGCCTATTTGATATCTCATTTGGTAGTTTCTACTGAATCCAATGACTGTTGCCTGTGTGTCTCTGCAGAACAGGCAGAAAATACTGTGGTTTCACTAAAACTGTAATAGTTAAAGCATAGTTTGCTGTAGCAGATGCTGTGAATGTACCCAATTCATAGCATCAAACAGAAGCAAAATAACCTTTAAATTAAAAAACTTTTCTTAGAACTTCTTTGACAGTCATGAAAACTGAATTAATGGTCAGTTATTTTCCAGACTGCAGCATGATCCCCAACATTTGTGTTTGCTAAACATCAACAGCCATTGCACTCCCTCCTGCAGGGCATAATCTATGGAGGAGGATGGATTTTCTCCTTAAAATAAGAGACATTTTCTCCTTTTGTTCCTAGGAACTGCATTGACGTAACACAAGCAGCTCATTTAAGGTCAACTTTTTCTTCTCCAGACTTACTTACACCAGGCCCTTCTTGGTTTGATCCCTGGACTTAGCCCATTAGTAAAAAAACCTCTGTGACATAAATAAGAGTAAATATTTATCTTGTATTGGAGGCTGTGTAGCATGATTTGTTCATTAAGAACAAAGCAAAGGCACCTTCCAGATGCTGTCTTTTCGTTGTCATTTCTCCACTCAACTTGTGGAAGAGGAGGTGGGACAGCAGCTTTAGTGGCTCACTGATGACAGAAGCTGTCCCATCTCTGAGGGCCATGTTTTGGGCATCCCAATTTAAGGGCAACTTGGATCAATACCAGAGAAATGAAAATGGTCCAGGGAATGTGATCTCTGGTGAGAGATTTATTTTGTCTGTTTAGGCTGGAGAAGGCCAGGCTGATTAAGGACACAATAACAACCCTCTTCAGACAAGGGGACAAGTTATTTGTTGTGCTAACCCAGCTGACACTGCAATTAAGGCACAGCAGAGTTAAACAAAGGAGATTTGAGCCAGATGTTAGAAGAAATTGTCTAAGGGTAATGATAGTTGAGCACTGAGGCAGAGTTTTGTCCAGGCTATCAAGCCTCCATCAGTCCAGGTTTGTTGCTTTGTGATTTCTTAACAAAAGAGAAAACAAGCATCTGTCAGGAATTATTTAGAAATAAAGCTGGTACTACCTTAGTACAAAATATGAGCTCTAGGAGAAATTCTAGCATAATTCAATCATTATTTGGTACTTTCAGTGTTGTGTGTGGTAGATGGGGGTAAGGCTCTGGGGAGGTGCATCCAGGGGGATGCTCTGCCACAGCATTTTGCTTTTCAATACTGCTGTAAATGCACTTCTGCTTCTGGCACCTTATGAAGAAGGCCAGGTTTTTTCATAGCAGTGACAATCCTGAATACTGCAAACCAAAATGAAATTACTGAAACTAACTTTGCTATTGCAAAGGCAAAAAATAGTTTGGAAACTGGGAGGAAGGCAGATTGTAAAGAAGAGTAACTCCATCCTGGTGGGATTAGTCTCTCCAGACACCCATTCCAGTCAGTGGGGCAGGATGCTCTGGTGAGGAGAAATTCAGAGCTGGAGCAATTCTGAACTATAACCTGAAGGAATCCCTTCATTTCCTGAGAGGCTGAGGCAGTTTTCTCTTGGCCACAGAGAGGCTTCGTGCATCTCATTCTCTGAAGTAGCTTTAAAGGAACCCAAGGTGACACTGATATCCCTGCACAAGGGAGGCCACTTTTTCCATTTGCACAGAGAGGCACTTCCAGGCTGTGGCACGAGGACAGAAAGCCCCCAGTGTCTTGGGTATCCAGGCAGGACTTCTCCCCAGTCAGTTCTCTCTCAGCAGCATGAATACATCTTTTCCATAGCTTTGCAGCTTGTTCCACTGGTTACTAGGAATGATTATTTCTGGGGAAGTTTATTTGTCTATTTTTTTATAAAAATGAGTTATTTTGTTTTTACAGCACCTGCCTAAATGGAAGGTCTGCCAACAATTTGAGCAGCTGGAGATGTGTCAAGAGAAGCATCACTCCCTCAGTGGCAGCATTGTTTGTAATACAAGTGACAGATTTCTGCCAAGAGGGATGGCCAAAAAAAAAAAAAAAAAAAGCTTCTAGAACACAAGAGAGGAAAATCTGCAGGATTTTCATTCCAGCCACTGACTGTGTCCACAGCACAGTCATGTCACCACTCCAGCTCAGCACTTTGGACAGTCCTGTGTGATTGTCAGTGATTTGGGCACCTGTACTGGGGAAAGCTGAAAGCCTGAGACTCAGCTGCTCTGTGCCAGACCCCTGGAAGCTGGTGACTGTCCTGTCTCTCATCATGATCCTTGAGGACTGTCAGGAGCAGAAGCAGCCACGTTTCAGGAGCGTGGGACATTCTTGCTGTCACCTTACCCTGAGGATGGCTACTGCATGTGAAGAAAGGCAGCTAAAACAAAGAAAGAAAACTGAAGGGCTCTGCAGAGTGAGATTTGTGACCTCATCCATGTTTCTCTCTCTAGAGTACAATCCTTTCATTGTCTCTTTTCACCAGCTGCTACTCTGTACAGAACCAGGCAGAGCTCTTTGACCCAAAGTCCTCCAAAAACTGGAGTTGCTCTAATGGGGTCAAATACTGAATGTGTTCTCATAAGGGAAGGTGCCTTCTTCAAGACTTGATAGCAATATTTTGGTTTTTACCAAATATTCCACCAAAAAGGGGACTTCCACTTTCAACAGGAACAAGCTGTGAGAAAAAACAGGTTATGGAAATCTGTCCAATTAAAAATAGTGCTCTCTGCTATGTGAATGTCATGTTACCTGGACTTACCCTTCTCAGGATGGAACAAAAACTGTGGTTGAGCTCTTCTTGATTCAACTGAGTCTTTATTTAAGCACCTTCCCATGACTTCCAGGGAGGATTTTAAACTGAAGGTTTTAAACTAAACTTGTGCTTGTGTCTCATCCTTGCACACATCTAGCAAAACAAAAAAGAACAAAAACCAAATTCTATCACTGCGTTGTCCATGAATGTCCAGAAAGCCAAGAACTGTGTTTTCCTTGTGCCAGTGCATGTGCCTTGCTGTTTCAGCCCCAAGTCAGCCAAACTGACTGGCTGAAAATAGCAAAACAGTAAACTTTGCTGATGATATGAAATTTTGAAGGAGGAGGAATTTTTCTAGCTCTCTTTCCCAGATGGGACTGTTTCCCCATCGTGTCATGGGGGGATGGAGATTGTTATTTTAAACTGAGTTCTGGAAACATTTGACCTCTCCTGCACCAGTTGCTAGACTAAAATTTTATGATTTTTGTGAATAAGTCATAGCCTTGTTTTTGTTCTGTGTGTAAGAGGCACTCCAGTATCAACTCTGAGCTCAGACACTGATTTTTCATATCAAGATCAGCTTTCAATTCCCAGCCAAGTGAAAATTCTGTTGTACTCACACCACGTGGAAGCAGGACCATTTGGTAATAGTGCAGCAGTTCTCTTTTGTCAAAGCAATACCCCCAGGGAGGTTCCCAGCTGAGTGGCTGTGCTTCTCTCATGTCCATGAATCCAGATATCAGATATTTTCTGAGTCCAAATCTAGTCTTCAGTGTACCCTAAAAGGAACTTGCTTGAAGAAAGCTTGCAGACACCTCAAAAATGTGAACAACATCTGTGCAGATGTGCAGGGCAACCGTTTCCCAGTGGTTCAGTAAAAAGTCCTGCAGACATTTCCTTCTTATCTGTCACATGAAGTTGTTTTGTGCAGCCTCTGGTGCTGCTGTACCTGACAGAATCCTTTCATACAAGTAGTTTTCCACTTTTATATTCTGCACCTGTAATGGTTCAGAGATGTAAGAAGTGACCATGTAGTCACTCTGCAATATGGTATTGAAACAAATTTAGACTGGTTGGATTTTCTTACTTCTGGGCTGCTTCATGGATACACCTAAATACAAAAGCCTTTTCTTGCAAAATCTGTGCTTTCATTTAATTTAGGTTAGGGTTCCAGCTATTCTTGGAGGTCAGTAAATCCTAGATGACAGTTGGTTGTCAGCATTCAAGGGACCTGGGAATTTCATAATAACAGTTTTTGTCTTCACATGCCGTGTTTATATTTTAAATAAAATCAATTCATTCTTCTGGATGTTTGACTAAATCTATCAACACACAGAGATAAGTCAACCCAAGCCATTGCCTCCACCCAGAGTGGCAGGTTTACTTTTAGCCACATCCCTCAGTGCTCCTTTTCAAAGGCCTCAGATAAGGGGAGACAAACACAACAGAGAGCTGACCACCTGTGCTTTATTTTGGCTCACACAACAAAATCCCTCGAACAACACAACAAACTCCACAAAAGCCAGGCATAGCCTGAAGGCAGCACTAAGCCTGGGCTGATTCATCCATTTCTCACCCAACTTCACAACCCCAAGCAGAGCAAAGGTATAGCACACACTCCTGCTTCCACAACTGAAACCAGCCCATTGCACTCCCCCAGACCAGTCTTGGACAGGAGCACCAGCATCCCTCTGTTTGCCTTCATTAAAGACAGCAGCTCACTTAAACACATGCACAGGAAAGCAACAGTTGATGCAGCCTTGCAGGAAGACTAATAAATGGACTCACTTTCACAGAAAAGTGAAAGACTTTTGTTGTGGCATGGCTGGTAAGCCACAAGTGGAAAGCCCCAAGAGAAAACATGTGTTGCTACTTAGTGATCTGGATCCATCTGTCCTGATGTCAAATTCACTATTTAAATCTTTTTACCTGTGAGAGCTGAAGTATCTCTTTTGCTCAAAAAAGCATTCCCTTTTTCCAGTACCCTGACTCCAACATCTGTTCTCAATAGCTGTTGTGCTATGTCAAAGAGAACTTATTTGTTGTTTTCCCAACTTGCAAAGTGAATCTTTCTCATATTTGTAGCAAACATGCACAAAAGGTAACGTTACCCCAAGTGTAATTTCTCTAACCTCTCTCTTTTCCAGAGGAACAGAAACTGCTCTAAAGAGCAATTGAGTACAGCCTAACTCCACAGGGAGAAAACACTCCCACCCCCATAGCTGTTAGGCTCTTGGGACTTTTCCTCTCAATATCTGGTGGGCATTAGGGCCTTCACCACCTCCATGATACTGAAATGGAGGTTTTGGGGGTTCACAATATGAATTAAGCATTTAAATTTTAGCTTGTAGAATTGTGTGTTGAATTTTAACCTTTTACTTAAGAAACCTCTGCCATGGTACAAAGGGCATCGGAAAATGCAAATTTCTGAAGCTTCTTGTGATAAAGAACAAAACTGGGAGAAGGCCAAGGAATGCAGGAAACCTGGATAAAGGAACTCCTCTGTCTCCAAGCTGACCAAAATCGACAGGTATATTCAGATAAGCACCAAGGGACCAAAGAACACGCACAAAAGAGAAAAGTTCAAAAGTTCAGTCATGAGGAAGACCACAGCCTTCAGCCCCAAAGACAACCCAAGACCACCAATGCGTGAACAACGCGTGCTCAGAAGAGTTGGATCTAATTACCATGCGAGGTGAGGACAGGGGGGCCAGGGGCTGAATATGCATGGGAAGGCTGTGCAATATAATGTATATGGAACACCTTTGTGAATAAAGATGTAGCTCAGACCAGAGCTCAGGTGCACAAGTTTTCACAAGAATTATCTCGCTTGTGCCGGGCGCTGACAATACAGACCCACTTCATAGCTACACCAGGTTGTGGGGTCTGTTTGTTCCATTCATCGCTTCAATTCAACGTGGGATGGAATCATTGTAACCTGGTCCCCCCTTGAGGATTATTGTGGAGGTCCTGGAGNGATCTCTTGTCTCCAACCGTCCTAGACACCAGCGTTCCCCGCACTGGAGCAAGTCTGGAACAGGGGTACAAAGGTGACTGGGGGACTGGAGCACCTCAGTGATGAGGAAACGCTGAGGGAGGTGGGCCTGTTCAGCCCCAAGAAGAGACAACTGAGAGAGGACTTCAGCCATGTCCGTCATTGTCTGCAGAGCAGGGAGCAGGCTCTGCTCCATGGTGCTGAGACATGGGACAAGAGGAACGGGCAGAAACTGGTGGACAGAAAGTTTCACCTGAAAATGAGGAAGAACTTTTTGTTGAGGGTGGCTGAGCACTGGAACAGGAGGCCCAGAGAGACTGTGGAGATCTCCCCTGGAGATGCTCAAAAGCTGTCTGGACACAATCCTGAGTAACACATTCCAGGGGACTCTGCATGAGCAGGGAGGCTGGACTGGGTGACCAACTCTGGTCCCTTCCCAACTTACCCATTCTGTCTTTATAAAAGGCACCTCACATGTTCTTGGAGGTGATCTCCTCTGCATCTGGCACCCCAGGGAATTACAGAGCAGTAGCTTCTATGTCATTCACCTCTCAGGATGCACTTATATGACAACAGGTCAGTTTGTACAATTACCTTCCAACACAGGAAAAATGCTTCCAACATTTCCTGTGTTATCAGCACCACTTAGCATAATTACTGCATCTGAACCATGCTCCCTGATGTCAAATCAAGTCCTTGGCAGCTGCTCGTGACATTACTGCTAATCATAAACTCTTTGTTTGCACATTTTTAGGAAAGAGCCTGTCTCCCATTTCAGTCTGGCACAGAAAACTGCTACATAGGGATAGATGCTCATATATCAAGGATGCTTAGGCTGACCTTTGAACTCGCCCAAAATAGGTCCCAGCAATTTACTAATAAATTACTTATTTGTTTTTCTGTAATTCCAAGAAGTGCTGCTTAGGACAACTGGACACGGAGTCATGCTTGGAGTCACACAAGGCTGCCTGTAGCTGACTTGGTGCTTACACTCCAGCTTGCAGAGACCTTTTTCCACTTGCTGGACTGGAAAGTCTACTTTTTTTGCAGCTTCCACCCCAGTAGACATCCTAAGTCAACAGAAGCTCTTTGATAATTTTGAATGGGATTACACTGCACAAAAAAAAAAAAAATCACCTCTACAAAAAATTTAGAAGGAGGAAAAAGATATCTCTCATTCAAACTGGAAATCTTTAAAGAATCTGTCAATAAGAAGCAACAGCAACACAGCCATAATGTGGACAGAGAGTGACTGCAAGTGTTTTCTTCTTCATTTCTTCTGCCAGATCTGTGCTGTCACATGTCATCCCTCTTACAGGGCTGAGACTGCAGTTTCGAAACAAGATCAGATTTACCTGCAAAAACAAATTTTCCACAGCATCATGCTGGACTAGAAGCAATCCCACACCTCTCAATTCACCTCTCTATCAATCAGACTTACCATTACTGTGCTACCTAGCTTCTAAAATGCATCACCACTGCAGTTATCACAGCTGCTGTAACTAAAAATAGGTCATGGAATAAAGGTGCAAAATGCCTCAACTGTAGCTAATTTTATAACAGTAGACAAACATGAAATATCTTTATCACCTTGTTGGAAGTCTTATTAACCAGCTCAGATCAGTGTGATTAAACTCTGCATCAGCAAAGCACTACAAGTCCTATCATAAATCTGGTCTTTCAAAGCCTTTGGTTTGGTTTTCCCTGCCCTCAGGAACTAAGTCTGGGTATGCTCATATTTCCATCTGGCTGTATCTGCAGCACAGGGGGCTGCTATCTTTTTCAAGATATGTTATTGACTTCTCTTATCAAAACCATGAGAAAAATCCAGCCCTGTGCTGGTTCCTGACCTACTGAACAAGGCAGGAGGGCTGGCCAGATAATGCCCACACTTTCCAGGAGATTTCATTGACTGATTCTACACAGGGTGAGGCAGAGGGACACCACCCCAGGAAGGTCTCCTGCACTCCTGGCACCAGCTGACATGGAAAGCATGCCCAGAAACTGAAGGACTGGAGAAGCTGAGGAAGTGGCTTTGGAGACAGGGAAGTCTCCAGGGGTCCCTGACAGGGTGAGCCTTGGTGCCAGGGCTCTTCTCAGCAGGTGGGGATCCCACTAGGAGTCCTGGGCACACCCCAGTGCTGAGGGGTAAGTGCCTTTGATCAGGAAAAATTAAAATAATACATAATTAAACACATAAATAAATAAATAACCCCCAAACTTCACACACCTGTTCTGTTTAACTTCAGATTATCTGTTTATTATTTGAAGTTGCATTTTCATGACTACCATGGGGCAGAGAGTTGCCTGCTCATGCTGTTTTGTATGGGACAGTTTGATCCAGCTGAGAAGAGGAACAAGAAAGAGGGAAAAAAAAATTTTAATCTGCTCCAGCTCAGTGACAATTTGCCAGTCCTCAGGAGATGAAGGTTTGTGGGGGAAATTGATTGGTTTTTAATTTATTTTTATTTAAAGTAGTCCTTAAAGAAGAGCTCCCACTAACAAACATATACTCTGGCCAGCTGGAATGATTAACCACAAAACCATTAGGCATTCATACAGTGAGCCAGTGCCTTTCATCAGCATTTTTGGCAATGTGGCAACTGCAGACCAGCTTCATATAATGTGTCTTAGCTTCATTTTTGGAGCAATTCCTACTGCATCACAACATAATCTGGGTAGAAAATTATTTCTAAACAAAATCAAACAATGGTTCCTCAGAAACAGAAAACTTGGCCAAAGGAATCCACCAGATTCTGTGGCTGCATTTATTGCATCAATAAACCTTCGAGTCTTGGGAAACAATAGTAGATGAACCATGTGTCAAACACCTCCTCCTTTTTATACTTTATCAAGTTTTGCATTAAAACTGCTTTTAGTGTTCCCAGGTCACAGGTGCTCAGGCTTGAGCACCCTACAGCCACGAGGGATCCCAGGCACAAGAGGTGTGCCCTGCCTGAATATTTTTCAGAAGATTTGGGGTGTGGTTGAAGGGCAGGACAGGAAAGGAATTATTTGGTTTAGTCTCCAGGCAATGCTGCAGCAAACAGCAAGGAGGGAACCACTGAGCTTTTGTACCTAGGCAGAAGCCAGGTGAGAAGCTGGCTGTGAAGCTGGCAATGGACCCTAAACCCCTCCTACTCAGGCCTGGCTTTACAGCCCAGCAATTTTACTAATCTCTCACTACACATTTTACAAAGCAAGCTATAATCTTAATCTCTGCACTCCCAGGTGATGGGATAGAGCACCCAGCCTGGCCATAAACACTTGTATAACATATCTCTGCTCTATCCTATCTCAGCTGGAAGCTCCATGCAAGCAATCAGCACAGTTGAGAGGTGAGCACAAAGCAGCCACACCAAAAAAGTGTATTTGAACAGAGATAAAGTGCAATTCAGCAGCGTGCCAAATGCTGGTCAAATTTTGCAAGGAGATAAGCAAGAAAGCACATGGCTCCCAAAACATCCTTGTCTGAGTGGCAGGACTGTCACAGACTGGATGCAAATACAGCTGGAACGTCACCGCTTTCATTCAGACTGTTTATTTTTTGGGGAGGAAAAATTGATATTTAAATATAAATATTTTATATTTATATTCCTATCTCCCCTGGACCCCAACATATCAAAGCTCATGTCCCTGTTCACTGCCAAGANTAATACTATTATGATAATAATCCATAAATATTGATTTTTAGCTAGGGTGAGGTCCAGGATCTGAAGAGTTGCTGCTATACACTTCACCCATCACAAAGTCCCTGCCCACCTTGCTGTCCCTGGGGGTCACAGCCACAGGGAAGGTGTTCCCTTAAGAGCCTTTGGACACTCACAGCACAGCAGGTGTTGCTGAACTAAACAATTTTCCCATTATTAGACCAACTTCTGATAGGCCAGGGGTAAAGGACTGCAGATAACAACTGCAGGATGGGCACTTCCATTGCTCCTAACATTTACATTACACATAACCCTTCAGAGACAAAAGAACCCTCTACAAAATATAGCAAGAGTGGCTGGATCTGCAGTCGTGCTCAGAAATGAACACATCAGGCTTGACAAAACTCACACAGGATAGCACAGAGCATAAACCAAGTTGTAGGAGTTTTTTGCTCTTGGATCTCACGGTATCCCTGCCATGAAATGGAAGAGCCTCTCCTATAATTAGCCTTAGCCTGATGTTGCAGTGTGTTTTCACAGTTGCGTCACTGAAGAGCTGCAGATGGCATTGCTGGGACTGTGCTGAACCTCCCCCAGGTATCCTCTGCTCAATGCCTGGCTTACACAATTCACAGGCCCAGAGAGGAGCCCAGTTACACCCCCACATACTATTATAGTTGCAAATAAACTGGTTGGAATGTTAAATACCTTTCAAAAGGTGGGTGTGCTTCCTGCACATTTCTAGGCTAAGCAGAGCCTCGCCCCCACCTGATTAAAGCAGGTCCCTCCCAACTGAAATAATCTATTTTATGTCTTGCTTATGCTGGGAGAACAGCAACCATACATGGAGCAAATTACACTTCCAACACCTCCCAGTGCTTGCTGCTATTCCCTAGGAAAATCCAGAAGCCTTGTGGCAAATACAACCATCAACACCTTTATAGAAAAAGTACAAATCCTCCCTCTTGAGTGTCTGAGATCCTGAGCCCTTGGGCAGCTACCCGCTGCAGGGTACTCTGAAAAAAGGGGGGAATTGACTTCAGAGAGAAACAAACAGCTAATTGAGAAACAAAAGCTTTATCATTTAATGGATCAGACTGACGAAAGTAGTAGCAAAAATCAGCTTCACATTTGTTCCTTTCTCACAGTCAAGCTGAGTTTTTGTTTCCATCCCTACTGGCATATTCAGGTCATTAGGCCTCAGTAACAGATCCATATTTCTTGCCAAGTATGTCCCACTGCCAGGACTTACACGTCTCTTGGACAGCAATGCTGCTGGCTGTCGCCTCCTCCTTTACAACTGAACACGCTGCTTCAGTTTTTGCTACTATGGCTGCACCATGAAAGGTCTTCCACTGTTGCTCAAGTGGTTCAAAAGCCATCATGAAAACTCATTAATTCTTCATATTTCTGCATCTGCCCTCAGCCTGGGGTAAGAGTCCTCACCACATAAGGTATTAGCTAAAATGTGGAAAAAAGGGAAACCAGCCACAACCAGGATAGATACCCAGGGGCTGGAAAGCCTCCCTCTGCAGCCAATTCCAAAATGATAAATAAAGTACACAGACTCAGGTGCTTACCAGCCTCACGTAAACAGTCTTTTGGTTTCCACCTGAACTGGAGAAGGATTAAGGTTTATCAACAGGAAGTAGAGAAGATGAGCATGACAAGACATAGTTGGTCTGTACTGCCTTACCCAAACAACCTTGCTGTCTTCTGCTCAGAATGACAAATGGAGTTTGCATTTCCCTTCTGAGGAGAGCTTGGTTAAGACTGTCTGTATTATTTGGTTAATCTGATAACAAAATGGGGGGCAGGGCAAAGAGAAAAACTCACATTTATTAGTGATACCAGGTATGATCACCAATATGTGATGAACAACAGCCAAAAAAAGACTCAATTTTTTGGAGAACTCTGCCAGCAGGCTTAGAAGCCATTTGGATAACAAACACAAGCAGAGAAGAAATAAACAACTAGAAAAAGGAATATTGCAAAGTTACAACATGCTATCATAGCACCAAATGAAAATACACAGGCCCCTTGACCAGTCTGCACCAGTACTTAGCTGAATGCAAGTTTATATTCCAGATACAGGAAATTAAAATATATAAACCATTCATTCTTCCATCAATTCACTTATAGGTGATGAAGACAGCCTGGCTCTGACTTTGGAAAGTGTCTGATTCGCAGTGTTTGAATTAGCAGATGTGTGGGCAACTGTGGTAAAAAAGGGAGTCGTGTTCTGTGGAAAAGCAGGCTGTATTTTGCTTCAGTTGGAAACCTTTTAGCAAATCTGCAGGATAGAGCAAATAGAGGGGAGAAAGCACATTTATACACCCTAAAAGCAGCATGACAAAGGTACTGATCATGTGAACATCTCCAAACACTGAAGTGAGGAGCCCCAGGGACTGAAAACCAAGAAGACATTAGGCAATAGCCTGTAGCAAGTGAGCCAGCTTAAGGATTTGTGTTGGCTTGGTAGCTTGTCTCAACAAAGTTTTGTTCTGTGCTTGCTTCATTGCAATGTGTAGGAAGCAAAAAAAAAAGATGAACAAGGAGATCCTGACAAAACTCAGGCACAAAAGGAAGCATGCAGAGGGTGGAGCAGGGGTGGATAACATGGAAGGAACAGAGACACTGTCTGAGCACGCAGAAACACGGTTTTAAAAGCCAAAATCCACCTGGAATTTGATCCATTCAAGGTTTTGATGAGTGCTGAGGGAGCTGGCAGATATCATTGCAAGGCCACTCTTGATAATCCTTGATGGATGATGGCAATTGTGAGCAGTGCCAGAGAAGCAGAGGAGACCAAACATCACCCCTGTCTTCAAGAAGAGAAAGAAAAAGGATCCATATTGAACACAAGTCAGCATTGTATCCTTGTGGCAAAGAAGGTTAAAGGCATCCTGAGCTGCACTAGGCAAAATATTGCCTGCAGGTTGAGGGAGGTGATCCCTTCCTTCTCCTCAGCACTAATGATGCCACTTCTGGAGTTCTGGGCTCCCCCTTACAACAAATACATTAATCTAAAGGGGACAGAGTGAAGGGTCACAAAGATGATAAAGAGACTGGAGCATGTCTTCTGTGAGGAAAGGGTGAGAGAGCTGGGCTCTGCCTGGGGCAGAGAAGGCTGAGGTGGGATTTCATCAGTGCATGGAAATACCTCTGGGGGGTGCAAAGAGGACAGGGCCAGGCTCTCTTCAGTCGTGCCCAGAGGAAATGGGCACACACAGGAGGCTCTGTCTGAAGATCAAGTAGGTGGCCTGGCTTGAGCAGGGGAACAGAAGCAGATCACTTCCAGAGGTCCCTTCCAAGCTCAATCATTCTGTCACTGTGGAAAAATTATGACTGGATTTTGAAAGCATATAGCCATAACAGCACTCTCCTTCAGGTCACTCAACCCATGCCAAGTTTAATAGGACAATGTTGAAAGAACAGGAAGGGTAGGAAAAGAAAAATATATTTCTTTCAGTCTTTTCTTTCTGTCAAGATAAACAATTATAAGCCAGTATTGCACTGCTGCCAGGCCTTAATTTTCTTCCAAGTTTGACTACCCTCAGCGTAGCACAGTGGAACACTGAGCAACCACAGCACCTCATTTCTGTCACATGAGCCATTCATGAGCCTGGAAAAAAATCATCCCCAACAGAAACCAACTCCAAACCAAAGCTCAACCACACACTGGAAAGGTTTATCCTGGTGAGCAGTCACCACAGATCAGTATGACTCCTTTGTATTTATCACTGAAAATCAAATTGACTGAAAACTGTACGGCCATGCCCACCAGACCCACAGCCTCACTCCAGACCATTAAATCACCCCAGATGTCTGTGGCTCCTGTATTTTTGTTATGCTGAGAGGTTTTGAAAGAATGCATTAGTGGTCCCTCCTCCTGCAAGATGGGAGGACAGCAATAATGTGAGAAAAGAATGGAAGACACAGGGGGTATCTAAGCACAAAGCTGGAACACAGTAGCCTTTCCATCCTCATGAGTTTTTTTGCTAGGTGGTATTTAATCACCAAGCAGGGCACCTGGAAGACAAAACACAAGAAAAACTTGTGTTTAAAGACATAGGACTTTAAAGGGATGTAGTAGAAAAGGCTGTTGAAATCACTGGACACACAGGGCAATTACTTCAGTTCATGGTTTAAATTTAGGCTTGTTCAAAACACATAAAGAAGGAATTAGCCTAGGAAGCACTGAGGTCACATCCTTAAACTTTGTTATGGAGTGATTTCCTTTTATCAGGAGCAGGACATAGCACCTCTGAGTCAGATTCCAGCACTGAGTTAACTTGGACAATACTTCTGCTGTTGTGAGAGAAGCTCCCAGAGTAGGATTAGGATCTTCCAGAAGAGTAGCTCTCAGAAAAGCATGAGGGGAAAAAACCCCACCAATGTGACTTTCTCTTGACATTAGTGCAGCCATAGATGGTGTTGGTACTACATCAGGAATTCTAGTCTTAGAAGCCTTCCACTTCTGTGCTTCAGTGCTAGAGAGAAAATAACTTCTACAAACTCAGAAGTTTATTCCTCTGCTCTGTCTTCCACCCATCTAAATATGAGTTGCATCAGGCATTCAAAGCTTTCCAAAAGTGAAATGCCTCAGGGAATACTCTGGATTATCACTGCCACAGGAGAGAATGAGCAACTCCATTACAGCCCTATTTGAGTGAGAAATTAGATATTGCTGAAATACTACCATGAAGCTGACAGATTTACTAAATCTTATTTGTAAAACAATTAAGTAGAGTGTGGTGGCTTCGTTTGTTTTCTAGTATAATGAAAGATTATTTTCTAGACTTCTTTCAATTATTTAACTTCTAGCTTAATACCAAAAAAACCCAAACAAACAAACCCCAAAAATAAAAACAACCAACAAAAAACAAACAGGCTTATTTTAAAGTTTAATATTTTTCTGGATGAGTGTCACATGTTAATATTTAAATTCATCCAGCATGATTAAATAGCAAGCTCTCTACTTAATCCAAGCAGAGGAGGAGTTGAGATGAATGAGAACAGTGGTTGTATTACTATTATTTCTTTTTAAGAATAATTATTATTTAATACTTTTTAATAATAATTCAAATCAATGGGTATGCCTTTTATGGCATGTTTATGTAATGTAAAGTTCAACACTAATAGTGCATTAAGAAGTGTGTGTATACATCTGTAAAGTAAACAAAAGGGAAATGTCAAAAGGATTCAATTCAATGCAAGAGGGACTACCCAGAAACTAGCAGTTTGAATAAGTGTTGAACAGAATACACCAAACATATTTTTCCACAATTGCTGAATTGTGCAATTATGTAACTGTGTTCAAAAAAAACCCCACCCTAGTGAAGAAATGCCCTTGGCAGCAAATGCCCATTGAAAGAAAAACATACATTTATTCATTAAATGCAACAGCAGACATACCAGACCCACAGCTCAGCGAGGTGCAAGAGCTCTCAGGGAGAAAAAGAAAGGCTTCTGCCATGGCTGGCTGAAAACATAAGGGGTAAGTATTGCTCAGTACCTGCACATCAAAAGCAGAGAGCCAGGGAAAAAGCAGTGCTTGACTACAGAGCAAATAAAAGAAACAACATTTTTGGCACTGTAGAGTTTGGAAGGGCATGCTTAGAAACTTCAAGGGGTAGCCTCCGTGCTCAGCTGTACAGGAAACCAAATACATTAACATCAGTCAAAACTAATTGTAAGATAAAAGTTTTTTAATGATTTTTTTCCCTCAGTAGAAAGAATTAAGCAAAGTCTCAAGTGCCTGCTTAAGCTGAGGGACAAGAGTTGCTTCAGGAACATTGGCAAAATCCTTGTTCTGAACATTTTCAAGTAACACATTCACTGTGTGAATGTTTTATATGACAAAAGGCAGGCAGTCCTCCTAGAAGGAGCTGCAATACCTGAAGGCTGCATTATCATAAATAGCTAAATTCTGGGAAAAGATCAAAGTGGATGCTCCTGAGCTTTTTCTATTGGTAAAGTGATAACTTGCAAGACCTTACGTCAGCCACGCGCCCTATGGTGAGAGCCGACAATGTTTCCACTCATTCCTCAGCTGGGCTGGAGAAACAGCCCAGACTCCTGATTTCTCTGAGTCACTGCTCACATCCTGCCCTGCTGCAGCACTTCCTCATTCACAGCAGAAGCTCCTTGCAGCAGCACGTCTGGATCTCAGCACGTGCAGAGGGAACACAGGGAGATTCCACAGAGGTAAGCAAGAGATCAAGTTTTCTATCTTGGACGAGAAAGTGCTAAAATTGCAGTATTTGCGCTATGGGGTTTGGCTAAGGTCTTTTACAATTGCTTCAGATGATGTTTCCATGAGAAAAAATGAAAAATAAACAGTGTGGATTTGGCTTGGGGGTTTTTTCTTTGTCTTAAGCAACAGTTTGCTAGAGAGGAAAAGCTACAGATTGAGGGGGTTCCCAGCTGTGTAACTGCTCTCCCCTGTGCTGGCTCCCAGCTGGGGTGTGCAAAATGGAAAGCGAGCCCACCACTACAACAAAAGACATTTCCAACTACTTTTCTCACTGAGCACTGCTTTGCCTTTATTTTTGCTCTTATCTTTTTGCTTTTCCTTAGTCATTAAAGTGACACAGTGACAGAAGTGACTGAACAGGGAGTCTCAGTTTAGTGAAACTCAGAGGACGAACACTAGGCTGAAAACAATCAAATCACACTTGCTGCCTCAAAATGTCACCAAGAGCAAAGGCTCGAGACATTCAGCATCCTAGCAGAAAGGGAGCTCTGGGTAACTTCTCATGTCCTCAATGGTCACTGTTCACAAACTGGCAGAGAGTAACAGCAGCTAAAAAGGAAGGCAAGAGGTCCCAGGGTCCAGGCTGCAGGTAGTGGAGAAGTCAAGTGTAAGAGGGACATGACTAGAAGGAGGGCAAACAACTGCACAGGAGGGTTTTCCCAAACTGAGTCACTGAGGTTTCTATTACAAGTGGTGGTAGAGTTTGGAAAAAAAAAAAAAAAAAAAAACCAAATTCTGTTGTACAAATAAGCTCCAGACAAACTTGGTGCCTTGGTTTTCACAGATTTATGTTAGATTAATTAAAAAAATAAACCAGAAAAACTACACAGCAATAGATGTACATGCCGTCCTTATAACAGGGTATTTAAAATAACTTTCCAGCTTAAAATCTAATTTTATTCTTGGTAGGTCATTGCTGCCTTTAGAGGGGACTGTACCCACCAAATTAATGCAGGGACAGAGGAAAGTAGGAGAAAGACACCTGGGAAAAGTACAGAGCAACAGATGCCACAAAATCCAATTTCTCACTCCTCCTCCATGTGAACCTGGAACCCAGACCCCCTCAAGAGCCAGCTCATGCTAGATAATCTTGCCTTTTTGAAAGCTAAATAGAAATGTTTCACCAGTTGACTAAAAGTGAATCCTGAGGAAGAAGTGAAATGACAGAGCTATAGATTTCAGTTGTCATTAAATCAAAAAACTTGCCATTTTTTGGAGTTTATCTTGGTAACACAAGTGTGAGTAGTGCAAAGGTAAAAATCAGCACAGATTTTTCATTCCAGAGAAATTATTTATCTATTTCTGAAAAGGGAAAGGAGATGACAGGAAATTTTCAGCTCCAAGTGCTCTTCCTGTAATACAGACCAGGTTATTGGAATATTTGGCAAGATGAGTATTACAAAAAAAAATTCTGATAGGCTTTCCCCAGTTGGGAAAGCCCTAAAAAAAAAAGATTGCATGGGTGTATACTATGCTCAGGAGACTGATATTTTGGTAGAAAAGTCACCAGTTCTGCACATTTTTTCTCCAGAGAAGCCACTCAGTGATCAGTGGGAGGTGAGGGATGGATGGGAGAAGAACATTTCACTCTACAAAAGAAAAAACCTATATTCCTTAAGAAAAAAAAAGCCAATACACAGGTGCAGTCAACTCTTTAGGGGGCTTCTTGGATTTTCCCACCTTATCATGGTAAATGCCATCTACAGTTTTCTGCTAACATAAAAGAGAGACCTGGTGGAGCAATTCTCTCTGTGGAAGAAGTCCACAACAACACTCAGTGCTGGAACACCTCTCCTCTGAACACAGGCTGAGAGAGTTGAGGTTGCTCAGCCTAGAGAGGGCTCTGTGGAGATCTCAGAGGGGTTTTCAGGGGCTGGTAAGAAAGAGACTTTTTACCAGGGCCTGTAGTGACAGGACAAAGGACAACGATTTTAAACTGAAAAGGGATAGATGTAGGTTGCACATAAGGAAATTTTTTTTTTTCTGTGAGAGTGGTGAGAACTAAAATGGGTTTCCCAGAGAAGTTGCGATGTCCCATCCTTGGAAGCATCAAGGCCAGGTTGGATGTGTCTCTGAGCAGCCTGGTGTAGCAGAAGATGTCCTTGCCCAGGGCAGGGGGGGTTGGAACAGGATGATCTTTCAGGGTCACTTCCAAATCATTCTATGCTTCTATGATGAGTACTTAAGAATCCTTTGAAAGAGTTTAGCTGGTTTGTCTTTCACACCCTTCTCACTTTCCTTTTCTGAACTGTGTTACAACCTTCCCTCCCTCTCAGGACAAAGCAACTGCCTCCTTTGGAAGCTGAGCATCCCTGAACAGCCGCCAAAGGTGACAATCCAGGTGCTGGGACATGTCCATGACTGAGCTTTGGTCCAACAAGAGGTGAGAGAAACAGGGGGAGGAAAGGAAAATACATATAAACTGTCCTCTGAGCAGTGAGATACTGTTCTGCTACAGTGCATTAAATACACACACACCTGTGAACACACTTCACTGAGTGTATCTCATTGAAGACTGATCATTTTCAGGGGCAGCTGGGGATGTGTAGACCTTGTGAATGTACCTGCAGTCATATTCTTCAAAGCAGCCTGAGCCTCAGAGACTTCCATTCATTGATTTCAGTTCACATCTGCTCACATGTTTTTAAAACAGCACCTCGACACCTTGAGGCAAATCCTAACCCAGTGCAAGGTGTGGTGCAGAGGTGCCTGTGCTAACAGGAGCTGGAGAGGTGCTGCTGTCTTACTGCAGCATTGCATGGGCATGAATTCCATGTGCTGAAGGGCAGTTATTAATTGCATCACTCCAATACCCAAAGTTTCACTCCAAATTTGGTTCTGTTCTATGGAAAAAGAACACTGGTGAGTGGTGTAATGCAGCTTTTGCTCGGTGTAGTTGAAGAATGCAACTTTATTACAGGATGGGAAGAATGGAGAAAACAGGCAAATTATTCACCTAGATAATTATGATGGGTTATAAGCTATAGGGTTCTAATTTTTAAAATTATTTCTACAACTTAGTTTTGCATGTGTTTTCCTCTCACACCACTTCGTGCATATGTTACCATGCCATTTTCCATATTATTTTGTTCCACTTATAATTTCCTTGCAAGGCTGCTGAAAAGAGCACACTAAACATGACTAAGGAGACTACTGTTTGCTTGAAGTTTTTTTTTTTGGCCTCCCATCAGTTTATGAATATAGTTAATTAGTTGTACAGTCCAAACACATTTCTCAACTAAGTGCACTTAAGTGAATTCTCCAGCTCTGGCTTCTCTCCTAACATTTGAGCACTCCATGTTCTACATTAGCATGTGCTTAAGTTCTGACCCAAAATTTTTTTGTAAAAGCAAAATTGCTTTCAGCTTCTTTATCAATAGTCTTGCCAGGCCAATGATTGCACATTGTCAGCACAGAGAGAGATCAAAGCTAGAGCCAAGCAGATCCTTTCCATTGTATCTCCAAAGAGGACTGATTTATTTTGACATCAGGGAAGGGAAGAGCATACAGAACTCCATATATTACCTCTTTGAGGCAGACCAGCTTAAACTTGGTTGTTCTTCTAACCCAAATGCAATGGATTATCCAGAGGATGACATTTTCTTTAAATAGCAGTAGCAATGATGAAGGGAAAAAAGGAGATGCCCAAAAGCATTTGAGAAACCCACAAGGTGAGAAGAAATGGAGACAGGAGTGTCACCACTTTTCCAGCTCTACCACAGATCCAGCAAGGGCCATTCCGTGGTTAATTCACTCCCAGACACTCCTCACTCAGTCACCCATAGTGATGCTTCTGAAGACTCAGGCTGCAACCTAAGTTTTTCTGGCAGCTGCCAGGACTATAGGTAGCACTGTACTTATATTTCTCTGAGATTTTTGAAAGCAAAGCATGACCCTGTATGAATCTAAAGGCTCATAGTGATAGGATCCATAGAGTAGAATCTACCAGAGCTTCTACTGTCTTCTATAACAAAATCAATATTCTTTTACAGAATGATTTGTTTGATTAAGATGAGGAAGAATTTTTTCTTGACAAGAAAGTCTGCAACGACATGTAAAGATGGGAGTGAAAGCTCCCTGGGGTCCCCATGCTGTGTTGCATCTCTTGTACTTCTTAAATCCTCTGCTGGGAAAGGGAGGAGGGGCATGAAATTAAAAGCTTTAGGGCTAAAAAGTTTTCCTGGAAAGGTCCCCTCTACAAGACAGCTATGCCAAGCTAGAGAGTCAGGGGTCAGAATTTAATTTCATTTCATCCCTAGGACCCATGTAAGTCCCTGTGCTGCAACACATTTTACTACATCCTCCCCCATTTCTTCACTCACCACAGAGGAATGAAGCAGAAAAGAGTGTGTTGATTTGTACTAGAGTGTTGTCATCCATCCAGTAAGTGTACTCTGGGGAAGTCTAATTCCATAAACATTGCTTGGTCCCACAGGGGATCTATTAAAGCCAAGGAAAGCAGCAGTGCCTTGCTGAGCACAAACTCCTTTTATGACACCAGGACAGAGCTGCACAAGTATCTGGATGAAACCTTCGGAGTCTCAAACCAAAAAGCAAAACATCTAATTAAAGAGTTAGCAGGGTTGTATGGCAGGCCTGTCTAGGGGATCTTTGGATTTCCTCATGGGAAACTTCTATCCTCAAAGATTATCTTCCACACAGTTAATTTCACCTTTTGAGAACCTCACTGTGGCTACAATTTTCACAGTGGCCATGGAATGAAGCCATTTTATTACAGGTGTTTTCCAAATACTGCTTTCACTGAAGTGGAGCACCTCAGTTCAGAGTGACCTGCACGAGCTGATCCCGGTCAGTGCAGCTTTGCTGGCTTGGCATGGTTGGCAGAGTGTCCCTGCCTCAGCTCAGCCACAGACATGCCCCACACCTCAGAAGGGAGAGAAGGATCTAACTTAGGATAGCCTTGGTTAAAATACAGTTTTATTAGCTTGGCTCCTGTTTTCTCCTGCTCTTCTGGGTTGGGAGGTGCACGAACAAGTTCCCACTCAGAAACAGCCCTCATGTCAAGGGTTATCTCCAAGGGTAAATGGAAACTTCAGCTCCAATGTGCCTTGCATTTGCAGGGGTTTTGGGATGAAGCAGCTGTAAGAGACAGAGCCCAGGGAGGTAACACAAATCATGGCAAGCTCACCTACCAGTAAGGTGTGGATCAGAGATACCCCATGTCTTGCTCAGGTGAGGCCAGGGCAAGTATTTCATCTTGGGTGGCTCCACAACGGCAGCTGCAAGGCCCAGACATTTTGCCATCCCTGAAAAACTGCATAGAAATAGGATTGCTTCAATTTCTGAAACCTGTGTTATGTTTCAGAGCTGCTCTGAGGTGTTCACTGCCCTTCAGCTGCCAATTCAATCTCTCAAATCATGATTTACAGCTTGAGTGATTATAAAAAGGCCAACGTGTAACACTCTTAATTCAGTCCTCTAAATAAACAGTCCTAGAAGCACCGAGGTCAGCTTTGAGTTCCTCACAATCTGGGGCATTGAAAGATACAAACTTAACAAGGTTCTTCAAATCCCATCTGGCAGCAGGATAGGAATGTAAGAGCTTTGAACCACAAACATGAGATCCACACTTTAACATCTAGAGAAGATTTCTGTGAGTGCTCCAAGGAAGTGCTTCAAAACAAGGTCATGTAAACTTCACATACCTTGAGTGCTTCCTATAAATAATTTCTGGGCTGAACCCAGAAGCTACTACTTTGTTTAACAGCTGTCAGGTAAAGCACAGGACAAATCACACCAAATAAGTACTAGTTAACTTTCCACAAATGTGTCAGCAATGGGAGGAAAAAAAACCCCAACTTGTTCCATGACATATTCTCACACATGGACATTTGTGTCTGCAGAAAGGGCAGCTGTAGTGATCAATGTTTAATGCCATTCCATAGTGCTCTAAAGACCCAAACACAATTAGTTTGCCTGCACTATAATGAGGCCTCAAGATGTTTGGCAGTTGCCTGTAAAATATGCACAACACCATACCTAATCAATTAGTGTCTGGTACTTTCCCCTCTGAGGATATCACATCCCTTTTCCTTTGAGAGTTTGGGACGCAGTTGGTGGCACAGAAGTCCCACCCAACACTCCTCCCCACTGTCCCAGCTGAAGTTATGAGATGCAGTTTGGGTAAGAAGTAGGTAATTGTCACATTCCTATCAAGGATCAATCAACTCAAGTTCCCATTGAATGCATCAGCACTTTTTACCAATAAGCAAAGACAATTTGGAGAAGGAGTCCTGCCTTTCCAAATCAAAGTTTCTGTGCAGTTTTCACCTCAAGTTTACTAATTTCTGAAGGCCCAAGTCTGGCCATCTCTTACCACAAATACTCAGAACTCAAGCTTTGGCATGTTGAAAAGATGGGTTTTCATGAAGAGCTGATAGCAAGAGAGGAGGTGAGCTCAGACAGTCCAGCTGTGGGAACAGGGAAGACCCACTCAGTTGCTACATCTGTCTAGAGTAGAAGTTGCTACATCTGTCTAGCACATTGCAATTACAAAAACCCTCCTGGCTACAGCTTTGTTAGACATCTCCCAGAAGTGCCTACTTCCCCAGAATCTGATGGCAAAGCAGAAAAATCAATTGTTTACTTTGGTAGCAACAGCTGTGCACATAATACTGTGTTTTATGAGAGCTTGACTGTATTGGAAACACACTGCTAAGTACTTCGAGACATGCAAATAAGGACATCCTTTCCATCCAGACAAAATATCCACAGCATTCACATTCCACACATGCCAAAAGAGCCCAGCCAGATATGGTCCTGCCTCTACCCTGCACATGGATGAATAATAAAGTATTTAGCCTACTATTTTAAACCTTTTGTGCAAGAACAGAATAAAGGAAAGTAGTCTTTTCTAAGGAAAATGCAGCAGGCATTCTTAACCAGAGAAACCCAGAGATAAACAATGATCTCTCACATATATAGAAACACAGTTCCTTCAGCTGATACTCTACACATCTTGCTTTCACAGAAAACAGGGCTATCCACTGGTGTTTGCAGTTCTCAGTTTGTATGATATGAGAGAAAGCTGAGATCCTGTCTCTGCTTTAGGTCTATTTGCACCTCAGGAGATCACTAAAGCAGAGAATATCAGAGGAGCTTGAGAATAACCAGTTTAAAAGAGCTTGTATGCTCAACATTTTTGTAATGACTCTAGGAAATGTGAAGAGAGAAACGTCTGAGAAGGCTGGCCCTGACACTACACAGCCATAACCACCTGCTCAGTTCTGGATGCCCTCATGGATGACACTGGTTCTCTGGTATCCCAGGAGAAGACATCCAAGGATTCAGAGTTCTTCGGTGATATTAGAGATTTCCACTCACACACCCCCTTGATTTTTGGCATGGCTAGAACAACCAGTGCATCTTTCTGCCCTTTATGCTCCAAGGCACATCATGCACCCAACCAGCAATTAGCAGCTGTACAATACACGTATTTAACAATGTTCCCAAAATCACTGGCACAGACACAATCACTATAGTGCTCCAACCCTTTTTTCAAGGATTTCCAAAGAACAGTTGTTATCTAGGTAATGCAAAAGTCATCACTTGTGCAAAACTCCAGCCAAGAGCTCAGAGGGTGCCAAAGCAGATGTGCCACAGGCATTTGCTACTGTGCAGAGGAGATTTGTGTCTGTGGCACTGCAGAGATAGAAACAGATCCTGCAGCTACCCAGAGATACCAGATCACAACTGTGGAGCTACAACCTGTTCCTGCCATTGCAGAAGCAGGTACTGGATCATCCTAGGCAAAAAAAAAAATCTGATGTGAGATAGCATCAGAAGATATTTCACAGGGAATCAATGGAAAGGAAAGAGCACGAGTTCAAGGGAAGTAAGGATGAGTGTTGGGAGCAGGAGATGTCACACAAGTAGTGCTTCAGTCAGAGCACTGTCATGACCTCTCAACAGCACTGGTAAAGGTAAATGTTGCTGTTTTGGAAAGGAAAGGACTCAGTCATTTGGGGGAAGGCAAATTCTAAAGACCCAGGGGGTCATTGCAATGCTCTGCTGAATTTTCAAGCCTTATGTGGGTCGTGCATTTCACACCCTCAACTTCCACTTCAGGTCTAGTTCAAAATAGGCTGCAAAACAAAGTTCACCTAAACCTTTCACAGGGGGATTTCCTACATTGAAGGTGTAGAACCACAAAGAGGTCGGGCTGATCTTTCATAGCATGAAACCTTGTGGTTCTGCACAAACTGCTGCTCTTTCTTTTCAAGTCATTGCTTACCAACATGCTCCAAACAGCATAAGCATCTAAAACAGATGCTGTTTGGCATCTCTGACACTGAGAAAGATTTCATTTGGTGCACTCTATACTGCAAAAAAGACAAGACAGCAGCGACCCACGTGCTGCTCCCCTGCTGTAGATGCAGCTGCCTGCATAGCCAGAAAGTTTCCTTTATAAAACAAATCTCACACAGTTGGTCCAGTGACTCACTGCCAAGGTACTTTGTTTGGGCCTAGGGCCACATCTAAAGGGACCTCCACCACAGCCCACAGGATGACCCTGTGTCCCCTCAGGATGAACCTACCATCCACTACCAAGTGACCACCAGATGCTATTGCAACACAAGACATCTGGGCAGAATTTATTAGCCTGAGACACCATCTGGCTGATTTCAGATATTCATTCTCCAGCCTACATTCAGCTGTGTCCTACTTTCAGATGAAAAGTATTGTGCTCTCTGGATTTAAACATACTCACTGATGAGAGGGTTATGTGGCTACAACCAAAATAAGCATCCTCTGAAGTAATGAGAGTTCATTACCAGAGCTCCCTTCTCACTGAACTATTTCACCTTAGAAGAGCAAACTAAAGGCTATTTAAAAAGTCAGTAATTTTTAGGACTGATACCCCCCCTAGTTCTTGGAAGCTATAATAAATTCACATATTGGGTTGTGATCTTCAGTTGTTAAGTTCAAGGACTGGCTTAACTTTTCCCATTCTATCACAACTCAAAGATCAGCACCAGCCAATTGCACAAAGATGTAGTTAACAGTTCACAACCTGGTTTCTTAAGAAGAGTAAGGTTTGTGGGATCAAGCAAAATACCTGCTTAATTCCTCCCTCTTCCCCCCAACATCCCTTGTAGCCCTTTGACAAATCTTGCAAAAATAAAAAAATTTTTAAAACTCCAAAGAGATTCTCTTCTCAAGGCAAGAGAAAAGACAAAACTGAGACAGTTCTGTAAAGTTAGCTCTTGAGTCCAGGGAATTTGTGTTAGAGGGCAAAAGCATTAACATCAGGAGACATCAGAGAACCCATACCAGAATTCATCTGCCCTTTCTGTGCACTGCTGTGCACTTTTCTCACAGCAGTTATGAACAACAGTTTGCCTTCCCTTGACACAGTCTATTAGGGAATGCAACATCCAATGCAAAACATTTCTATGTCAGCTGTTGGTATCTCTCAATTCTAAATTCATCCTTTGGAAAACCACCTGTAATGCTGCTGTAGCTGGATTTTCTATTCTCTCTCCTATTCTATCTCCTATCCTATCTCCAGATAAGGGCTTGCAAGGCTGCCAGAGCTGATTTGCAATAGGAAAGAAAGAAACTTCACAAAGAAATTGCAACAAGAAATGTGACAGCATAAGAAATTGTGGCTTCCATCTTACACTGTTCCTTTGCTTTCTCCTGGGGGAAGAGACCTTTTCGTGTCCACTGGGGGAAATGGGAGAGCAGGAATGGGAGGAGCTGGGTTTGGATTTTTAAAACCAGAGCTGTTGGTCATCTTCCAATTCTAGAAGAGCAACACTTCAACCAAGTACAGCTTTCATTTAAAAGATCATTCACAAAAAAAAAAAAAACTCCTGCTGAAGTCCTACAGTCTCCACCAGGAAAACCAAGGCACTGAACCACCACAGAAAAAGCAAAAGTAACACACAGCCCTTCCCCACCAAGACACATGCACAGATAATAATGAAACAAGCCTCAGTAGGTCCCCACATGGACCTAAAGGAGAGAGCAGGTAACATGAAAATTAATTTACATGCACACAGCCATGGGAAGTATAGGGCACTGTTAGGAGAAAAGAGTAGGAGGGAAAATGCAACCTCTTTCTCATGCCACGGTTCTGAGCAGAAACCAAACACAAGTGGTCTTTCAGAGAGGTTCAAAAGGAAGGAGGAGTTCCTTACTTTGCTTCCAAACTCCAAGCCTTTTACTTTGAAAAGCAGCCAGCACCTCCCTGTGCAGCTGTGATTACAGTCAGGGGTAAAAAAATGCTATTAATGCTATTGCACTAATTACAGAAATTGCTCTTTTGCTGGTGGGACACGAATGGGACAAGATCTGATCATGGTTACACAATGCTTGAGAGATGGGTGCTCCAGATGGAAAACCATTTGTCTGAACTAAATCTGAACAAGGCATTTAAAAGATCTGAAAGCTTTAATATTGAGAAACATTCCAGAGCATGGGGTCTGCAGGAAGTGCTTATGATTCCCCCTCTTCCTTCTCCTATTTACACAAATTGACTGTTACAGACATTTTCTTCAGACAAAAAAATGCATCCACCTCAACTATGAAGCCAAAAGCCTACAGTCCTCCAGCACCTGGGCAAAAAATCTCTGTATGACTGTTCTGCACTTGGAACAATTATGTACAGATCAGCAAAAGAAGCATGAAGTCCTTACAGGCATTTTTAAGGGCCCGTGCTTGGGATCCTGTTCATAACTATCTCTGACAAACAGAAGTTAGTTGGACATTAAGAGTACCATGGTTGTAACACAGCCATATAACTGGAAGCTTTCTGCTCCAACACCAGAGCAGCTAGGTTTAAAAGACAGTGTAGGCTTCAGCTTCATAAATATTTTCAAAAAGCAGGGCTTGGGAAAGCAATTCCATGGGAAAGAGGGGGTCAGGTTTAAGCCTGCAATATTTGGCAGCTCTCAGTCTTATTTTTGTCACTGGTTCAAGAGCTCTTGAACCACTAGGATTGCATCTTTTTACTAGTACAAAGTATTCCATTAATACTTTGTGCTTTACAATGGGCATCTGAGGAAAAAGCCACGTTGGGCTCCTGGAGAAGGGAACAGCTTTTCCATTTCTAAATTATTTACACATCTGTTTTTTTCCTTGCATAAAAAAGGTGCCACTGGAACCTGCAGAAATATCAGAGATAATTCACCAGCACATCAATGGTACTGGGTACATGCTGTGAATTACTTGGGAGAAGTTATTCTATAAACAGCTCCTCTCTCGTCAAAAGGTTCTCACAAACTGCAGTTGCAGGTCTGTTTACAACAACTGTGAGAAAACAAACCTCAAATAAAACCCAGACACCTTCACTTTTAACTTTAAGAGAGCAATGCTCCTTGAGAGACCAGCTCAGGCAGAGACCAGCTGCTTTTGGTTCCTTAGCTCTGACATCAGTGAGCTAATTATTATCATTGATCGGCCCCAGGATTTGTTTCAGGTCTGTAAAAACTTTATGATGAACAGTTGCTCATAAACATGTTCAAACAACTGCATTTAGTAGCTGAGTAGAAAAACACTGGATGTGACTCAGGTGGTTTCTCTTGCTCAGAGGAGCTGTTGTCAGGGTTTATCTCCAGGTGTGCAAACATTCAGCGAGGGACTCTGTCAGTTCAGTCCCAAGTGAACATTATCCTCCAGGGAAGAGCCAAGAAAAGTTACACCAGCCTTGATTAATCTCAGTTTCTTTCTCTCCTCTCACCCTGGCACCCTGAACTTCCATTTTCAGACCCACCCTTCACAGCATTTCCACATCCAGTGCAGCAGCTTCAACAGCATAGGCTGCTAATTAGCCTCATTTACCCGTGAGGCTCAACAATTTGTTGAATACTTAACTCCCTCCTGTAAAACAAAAACATTTCCTGAACTTGGTTCAAGTTTCTTCCTCTTCTCGTGTGATAGGAAATATAAATACAATGATTTTGGCATTACAAGTCAGGGATGAGATCTATTGTCCTAACAGGTCTGACAGAGGAAAAAAATAAACTGACTGTTGAACCTTGGTGGGATTGCTGTATGTATCACTAACAACCACATCTTGTAGAAAGAAGCTCTTTTTGAGACATTATGCAAATAAAAATAGCTAAGGGAAGAGAGGAATCACAATAAGGAAAAGAAACTGGTAATCCTGGAGCTTCTTGCTAGCAAAAATAAACATGTGCATGTCAGGATTTTCCCTGCTCTCACAGTATTGGGCTGGAAAGTCATTTTGGAGAATAGAAATTCTCTGACATTAGTGTGTTACACTTCCTCCTATACAAGGCATCAAACAAAAGTAATAAAGGCATTTTATTGACTATTCTGTCAGCTCAAAGCAGTCTCTTGAGCCTGAAATTGTTTTCATTCTGCTTCCTGAGAAATTCCCCCAGAATTTCCCTTTCTCCCTCTCCCTTGTGATTAGGCTACATCCACTACCTGAATTCAAAACTTCCAAGGGAGGGAGTTTTCCTCTTTCCTTCCTTGGGCTGATAACATTTACCAAGGGGGTTTTATAATCCTGGCCCAGTGTGAAAGGTAGCTGCAGACTGGATAGGAAAAAACCTACACTTTTAAAATGGATCATTTTGGAGCTTTACAATCTTAACAGCTCAGTACTGCCCACAGGATGGTCTGGGTCTTAAGGGATCTTAAAGATCATCCCATTCCAACCCCTCTCCATGGGCAGGAACAACTTCCACTAGACTGAGCTGTTCAGAGCCTCATCCATCCTGGCCTTGGGTTCTTACTTAGTGTTCAGTAACTCAATTATTGTCAAGTTACATCCTCTCTAAGTTTTCCTTGCTCTTGCCATCATTTCAGGCAGCAATACCCCCTTTACTCTGTTTTTCCAAGAAGCCTGAACCAGCCTTGAACACATCTAGCTTTGCATGTATCTTGTCCCTCTGTGGGAGCTTAGAGCTCAAATAATTGTGTGACTTCCATGCAAGCAGAGGAGCTCAGCCCATTGAATGATAGAGCTGCAAGCTATTTGCAGAAATTTAAACTAGGTGGAGATATTTCAGTGTGGGGAGGTTTCTGCAAGTAACAGACTAACAACAGGATTAGCCTTCCATCCTCATTTTTAACAAGACAGATTTCACGTAGGGGATCTCTAATCCAGGTGGCAAAAGCCCTTTAAGGCAAGTAGTAACTACAGTGGGAGAGAAAGGCCATGAGACAAAAAGCAAGGAGAAACACCTGCCAACCACACCCATACTATGCAAGAACTTCCCACATATTTCAATCCATTCTGGTCCTTCTTGCCTTATGTCTTATGAGGAGCTGTATTCAGGAATTTCTACCATTTGATATAATTAATACTTAATTCACATGTACAGGGCCAGAGGAAGGGTAGTGAGGTATTTTTATTTCACCCATCTTCTCTCCTAGTCCAGTAAGTTCCTCCCCAGTTTGTATCTAGCAAGAACCTCACACTCATCCAGTCAGTAAGAAGGCTAAGTAATCATTTCAGAGAGGTCTCCAAACTGATGCTAGTAACCCAGACTGGATCATCACTCTTCAAAACCAGGTCTCATTTTTACATCTCCAGATCATCCACTTTAAAAGTATTAGTATTGATCAGTGTTGTATTAATCCAAACATTGTCACTGGTATCAGTTAAATTAATAATGCCTCCAGGACTCTTTACATCATTTAATCTAAGGATCAGCTTAGCTGCTTGGTTGTTGAGTACTCCAGAGTCAGGCAATACCACAGATTTAAGGGTTAGTTTGAGCAGATGCCAGAGGAAAAAAGACCCCAATGAAGGAAAAAAAATTAAATCCTTACTTACATGTTAACACTCTAGCCTACAATACTTCTGTAGGTTAAACAACACTAAAGTAAACCATTATACAGGGAGTACTAGAAGCAGATGTTCAGGCAGGAACTGCCTCCAAAATAAGAAAAAAATACATAACAGATTCAGCTGAATTAATCCTTGTCTCTTTCTGCATTGTCACTTGGGAGCTACTTCTTTAAGGCTACAGTTTCCTAAAAGCTAAAGCCTCACACACCTATGCCTTTTTCACATAACTAATCTCTTGAAAGAAGAGATCCTTATTCTTGAGAAGAATAATTTATTCACCAAAAGAGGAAAAAACAAATATTTTGTTGGAACTGGAAGATAAAGAGCAGTGGAAACTCTCAGAAAGGCAAAACGGAATTGAGAAAAAGAAGAACTTTTGTGGGAGCTGTCAGAAGGACTTTACAAAAAGGAACCATGGCTTTTTGGTCTCATTCCAGAAGCTTCATCAAAGGGCACGATACCACCACACGCCATTAGTTACAAGGAATAAATCTCACCCATGAGCACGAGGGTCAAGGGGGGATACACCTCATACTGCTTAGGCTGTGCTTCCTGGGATGCCACAGAGTGTCACATCTGCAGAACTCAGTCCCAGGAGGGCTTAGGACACACAAGACAGGGATAGGTGGGGCTGGGAACACTTGCTAGAGATTTAGAGAGAAGAAATCCCTCCCTATGCCAAGAGTCTTTCCAACAGGAAGAAAGCAAATGGAAGGCACTGCCCTGCCATACAGCAGCATTCTCTTGAAAAGCTAAATGCTCAATGAGGCACAAAAGTTCTCACACAGAGAATAAAGCATGTCTTAAGAGAATGGGATGAGGGCCCACTACTGAAAATTACAGACAGATATCATGCCAAGGTGCCTAACACTGAGCCCACAGGCAGCAGAGACACGACGTCCCTCTGGAACGAGCACAAAAATCCTCCTCGTTCTTGGATTTGCTTTCACACAAGGCAGTAGAGCAGATGGCAGACAAAATTTCTCAGAAATAACAGCTGGAAATATGGGTGCCATGGATCTTGACCATCTGAGAATTCAATCTGACCAGACTTAACATGAAACCACCAAATACCCACAAGACTGTAGCATCATTTGCTCAGGGTTGAATTCTGTTCACTCATACCAAGAGCGTGCTTCCTTCCCCCTGAAACTTGAAATGAAACGTGCCACTTTTAGCATCAGTCCCCTGAGCCACCAAACTCTTCCCATTTCACAAAGCCACAGACTACTTCAGTTTAGTCTGAGAGCTGTTTAGAATGGCTGTTCTGAAATCAAGATCACAGTCTAGCTTCCCAAGGCTTCCAGTCTGCTAAGTGTGCAAGGTCACACACAGTCCATTTTTGACCAGACACCTCCAGAGTTTTGCTATTTTCCTTCAAACCCTTGGGAAGATGTTTATTTACATTTGAATTCTGGAAACTGATCCATTATAAATTGAAATTCCTGTTTTCCCTACACATTTTATTTCCATACACAGAGATAAATTCTTCTTTACCAGAGCTATTTATTTAAAAGCCAGGGAGGCTCTAAGTTCCTGCTGCAGGACCTGTACGTGGTACAGTGCAGCAAACAAGGGGCAACAGGGGTGGGAAAGAGTCTGGAGCACAAGTCTGGTGAGGAGCAGCTGAGGATGTTCAGCCTGAAGAACAGAAAGCTCAGGGAAAACCTTACCACTGTCTACAATTACTTGAAGGAGGCTGTAGCCAGGTAGGGATTAGCTTTTTCTCCTAGACAACAAGTGGCAGGACCAGAAGTGGCCTCAAGGTGCACCAGGGGAGGTTTAGATTAGATATCAGGAAAAAATGTAGGGGTTGTAAAGCACTGGAACAGGCTGCCCAGGGAAATGATGGAGTCACTATCTGTGGGAGTGGTCAGAAAATATGCAGAGGTGGCACTTGAGGCATGGTTTAGTGGCAAACACAGCAGTGGTGCTGGGCTGACAGTTGGACTTGATGATCTTAAAGGACTTTTCCAACTTTAATGATTCTTTGATTCTACAGGAGCAAACCTTTCCACCAGGAGCAAACCATGCACCATCACTCATTCATTCATTACTTCCAAGAAGGAAAATCTTTT
This sequence comes from Ploceus nigricollis, assembly GCA_013399945.1. Taxonomy (NCBI): domain Eukaryota; kingdom Metazoa; phylum Chordata; class Aves; order Passeriformes; family Ploceidae; genus Ploceus; species Ploceus nigricollis. Next base: position 933,471 of record VXBC01002434.1, on the reverse strand, counting down.
CAGATCAGAAATGCCTTTGATAATCTTTCAGTCCCCAGAGCCTGTTTGTGGCCCACGACAAGCCTTAAACAGGCCATGGGAAATTCCAGCAGCATGGGGAAACACAGGAAAGCCCAAAGGCAGCACCCCACCCACCACCTCCACAGCTGGGCTGGTGTGACTGCAGCACAGGGAGGGAGCATGCACGGAGCACACAGAGCCCCAGTGCACAGTAGATAAGGACAAATTCAGAGAATTACAGCTTTATAAAGTTCGCTAAAACAAACAAACATGAAAACCAGGCCAGCCACCCACAGCAGGGCAGCTGAAGATAAGGATCCCAATCCAAGACTCAGCAGCACATTTGCAGCCTGAAGCCCCAGGCAGTCCCCCAGGGAAGCAGAGGACACTCCTTCCCACTGCCTTGAGCCACAAGGGTGCCTACAGAAACACTCGCTGCCACCACTCACAAACTCCCAGAAGATTGCTTTCAAATTAGGGCAATTTCAAAACCTAGAATCCTTGAACAGGAAGCCACTGTCATTTTTGACTATGGATCAGCATGTATCTCTCTCCAAGATGTCTTAAATCTCTCTCCTTGAGCTAATTATAGGACAGGCCTGTAAATGATGCCTCATGTTGTTTATAAGTTGCTTTCAGATAAGACCAGAAGTAATCACACAGTTTCGATACAGGCTGTTGCATCATAAAACTTTCTCTAAGAAACCAGGCTGTAATTTCCACTTGCAAACTCACTCATTAGCTTTCTATTAACTAATGGCTTTTACCTAAAGGTAATAGGACTGTTACTGTGGTTACACGAGAGAAATGACAGAAAATTGCCTTGATGTGGGTAAGGAATAGAAAGGTGGCATTTTTCAGCTCAGGGTACACTCAGGATTTCACAAAGTCATGGAGAAAGGTGCCTCCCCCACCCTCCTATAAGCACCAGTAACAACATCATTTTGCATAAAACCATTTTCAAAAGCCAAAGGTATACAAGGGAGGGAGGGGAATAAAAAACATACTTGAAAAAATTACCAATGACTAAGCTACCAAGCTTTGCCAGGTGCACAATGAGAAGCTTCCACCTTGGCAGCAGCCTTCATTCATCTGCTTGGTGACTTTGGCTAATCCTTTCATAATTACTGCTGCCTGCTCCAGCTGGTGTCTGCTCCACCTTGCATGACCATTCATTCAGTGCTCAGTGCTGCCTGGTGCCAGGTGAAGTGGAAGAGCTGAAAAAGCAAATCAGTTCCTTCAGTTTGTCTTGCCCACTTAGTTCAGAACCACTTTGATATCGGTGTCACACCCTGTGGTCATCACACAGGAAGAGTTTTAGTGCTCCCAAGAGCATTATAACTTTGACAGCAGCATTTAGACCCTTTTTCACCCCATCCCTCCTGCACTGGAAAGGGACAATTGGAATCCATTTGCTTTGGGACACAAAGCCCTGCTCTTCTACTGGGAGCATTTGGTTACTTCACTACTTGATTAATTTAATTTTAATGCAGGCTGAGCTAGCGTGCTCAATACATGGCCTTGCACACATGACACAAAAGTTGGATGACAAAGATTGTCAAGATCATAACTTTACAATTTAATCATATGCCTTACAAGTTAATCATACATTTTACAATTTAATCATATATTTTAATTGCACCCAATGCCTTAGTTATTTCAGGTAGGTTAGCGTGTTAAAGAGTTACTAATTAGCATTTGAATTCTTCAGGAAGTGATTATTCATTGCAAAACCTTACTCAGTTAATTATTTTAACCTCTGGAAAAAGAAAAAGTCCTAAATAATTCCTACAGCTGATTTAAATGGTCAATAAATGGGTCAAATTTTAAATTTGAAAAAACATTAGAAAGAAAAAACTGTTAGTTTCCAAACTTCCATTTCATTTAAAACAGAAATGGAAAATAAGAAAAAATGAAATATCAAATAGAAACTGTTTTAAGTGCTTATACACATGGGGCATTAAACACCTTACACCAGCTCAGCTAAACAGGAACAGATCTCTCCTTTGGGGTACTAGGAGCATTAAGTTAAGTCAGCTCAAACCAGAAAGAAATGTTATTTCAACTAAACAGTACTGAATTAAGCTAAATTAAGGGTCAGGTGCTCCAGCTAGACCACCTGAAGCATTCCTGTGGTTTGATTCTGCTTCCTTAAAAAAGACCTGCATTGCTCTTTATGCACAAGCTTAACTTCAGTAGAGAAGTAACACCAGCTCGTGGATGGCAGGAGAGCTCAATATGCACAATTCAGACACAATTTGGTATCTTAACTCTGATCTCAGTCACTCCTCAATCCAAAGAGGCATTTCTGAGAACCAGAAACTCCACAGGGACTCTGTGGGAGGAAGCCAGCCAAAGGTAGGGACACAAACAAACCAGCTGTGCTGGAACAACCACCCTGGTTTTCCTGGAGTCAGGATCAAAACTGTCAGAATATTGCTGACCCTCCAGAAGAATTATACAACTTTCAGGAGCTCTGCCTTGTGGGTCATTCCTGTCTGCTGCTACTGCACCTTTAAAAAGGGCTGTTAGCTGGCCACACATGCCAAAATGTTTAGGTGTTTCTGAATAAGGAGATTATCATAAGGACCACCTGTATGTACAGAGAGAGTGGACACAGCCACGGTGCCACAGAGCTCCAGCTGCTTGGCCAGACACCTTCAGCATGGCCAGAGCCTGACAGGAGAGGCTGCTGGGGAGCCCTGGTCCAGCAGAACAAGTGTTCTCCTGGTATTTTGGCAGCCTTATGTGGAATGGAACATCTGCACAAAGCTGAGAGGGAAGATGAACTCTTCTCTTGTCACAGGCAACCACGATGACAGGACACAGCCCCACACTGCACCTGGGGAGGTTCAGGCTGGACATCAGGAAGAATTTCTTCACAGAAAGGGTGGTTAAGCATTGGAGTGGGCTGCACAGGGAGGTGGTGGAGTCAGCAGCCCTGGAGGTGTTCAAGAAATGACTGGACATGGCACTCTGGTCTGGCTGACAAAGGTTAGAATATCTCAGAGGTCTTTTCCAACCTAAATGATTCTGTGATAGGAGAGACCATCAGTGCCTCAGTTTCATTGACAACAGGTAGGCAGGAAGGAAACAGGTATGGAATAAACTTCCATAAATGTATACCCTTGCCCAAAACATTAACCTCCTCAGTGGGGAGGGAGGCAACCACAGGAGTCCAGCAGAGACAGGCAGGACACACTGTTAATGTCAAAAAAACCAATGATGGCAGATGGTTTGCCCCAGGAAGGAGTTGCTGAACAATTCATAAGCAGGGCTTGGCCATGAGGAGAGAGGGAAGAACACAAATCCAGGTCTTGCTCACCCCAGGAATCAACAGCCAGGAGAACAGCTCCAGCACCTTCCCCCACACAAAACTTCCTCAGTGGGAAGAGAACCTTGGCTAAACTTCTGATTCCACCATCAGAATCATCTCTGGAGCACACAGAGAGGAACAATCACTCAGATATTTGTACTCCTTAATCTGCAAGTTCCTATGAGGATGGCAAAAGGAAGGCCAAACTCCACTTTCATTCCCATCTCCACTCCTGCTCCATTTTGGATTTTTTTCCTGAGAAAGTACCTGATTTAAAAGCCTTCTCAAAGAAACTCTTTTCATTTTCCTTACAAGGGTTATTATTTTGTTGGGAGATGTGCAGCTTTGGTGGTATTTAGCAGTTTGTAGGATGGTGCCTACACCTCCTGATAAATACAACACCCATCCAGTTTCTCCACTTTCTTTGCTCTCAGCAGGCTGCAGAACAAGAATCCCTTCACCAGGCTGAGGGCTAGTGACTCACATCCATCCTACACAGGAAAATACATTCTTTGTATTGCAAGAGTGTCTGCAAAAGCAAACACAGAGTGAATCTACATACACAGACTGTAAATGATATATACCCAGAAATTTCTTTTTAACACAGCATGTTTTACATACACAAAGTGAAAGAAAACAGCAAATGAAGCACCAGTAAATAACCTGTTCTCTCTTAAAAGGAACACTTCTAACAAAAATTAAGAGCCTTTCACTCTTTCGCAGAGACACAAGCAGCAGCTGAAGTGTCTGGTGAAGCTCCTGACAAGGAGGGATTCCCAAGGGCTGGGAGGCACAAAAATGAAATGGTAAGCTGTGCTTTTCCTTGGGCTGTGAAGGAGCTGAAGTTTGGGAGCAGAAGGAATTTCATTTAATTACCAACAGAAAATAATCTCAAGATCAAACTATGACTATGTAGATGCAATTAACATTGTCTGTGTGTGAAGGCAAGAGGGAAGTACAGGTCTGGTGTTGGCAAATGAAGCCTTGTCCCATCGTGAACACTGAGAAACCTCAGTTCTACAGGCAGGAGATAATCCCACACCAAGACTAGATGGCAAAACAAGCCAGGATTTCTAACCCATCCAGCTTCATATGCAAATTACCTTCACATATGAGGGGGCTGGGAAAATGGCATAAATTACACCAGAGAAAAGGTCTTTGATCTCTGCTCTAGCATTCTAACAAAGCATTTGACCTTTCTCTCTTCTCTCTCCTTCTCATTAGGGAGACTGCTCTCTGGATGGTTGCCTGCTCACTGCTTGCCTCTCTGCCCAGAGGTAAATATTGCAAATTGCACACCTAGGAATTTGCAGAGGCATTTACATGCAAACACACAAGCTGCAAGCAGAATCTTGGAGCAAAACAGAACAAATGAATGCATTGCTTTGCATATATTTCATCACAGTCCAAGGTTTGAGAGTACAGGTCGTAACCCTCAGATAAACTTCTGTATCCAAAAGAAGTGGTTTTCAAATTTAAGGTGTTTCAGACCCATAAACCTTTACCTATAAAGTTTATCATGCCACATCCTTAAAAGTACCCCACCATTTTAATAATATTAAAGATTGCTTGGAATCTCATCCTTTACAACCCCAAACCATCTTGCATCTGCTTAGTTCTAGCAGAGTTGACTTTCTGACATTACATTAACTAGATACCATCTTCCCTATGAAAAGGATAAACTAGTACATGTTGTTGAGAGCACTTTATACAAGATGCAGTTTCCTTATTGACATTTAAAGACTACAATAGTAAGACCTCTGTGTGTGGTCAGGACTCCTCTGTTTGCCCAGAAGTGCCTCACATTTGCCAGACACTGTGGTGGTTAAGGATGCTACACTTCTCCTGGAAAACAAGGGAAGAACAAAAAAGCCCAACCTTCATGAGCTTCCCTGCATCACACTTTGATTGCTGAGGCAGGAGTGTTTTCCCATTACAGGAATCTTACAGATTGGCTAAATTGTCACATCCAACTTCATCTTAACAGGCTTAAACATTTCAGCAATATTTAAAACCCATAATTTAAAAAATCCACAAAATAAACTCATCCCACTTTCCATTCAAGCCTCACAATTGCAAGTGAAAGCTGTGTAGCAACATTCATCTCCTCCAAGGTGGAGAGCTGCCCCTTCCACTTGCAAAGCTTACTTGGTAGGTAAGATGAGCACTATTAACCCTGATTTTCATACCTCAGCAGCAGCTGCCACCACAAGGCTGCTTCAGTTTCCTGTCCAGGAAGCTCCTTGCTTCCACATCTCCTGCTGCAGTAACAATCTCAGTGGGAAGCCTACCAGCACCACCAGCCTTCAGCAGGACTTTACTTTTCATCTCAAGACTGGCTTCTGTAATGTACTTGACTTGCCCCCAGAAGTCTGTTCTCCCCACCAAGACCTCTTGCAGCTGTGGGCTGATTAAATAACTCATTGCAGCAGATTTCAGTCACCTGCTCTTATCCCAGCCAGCTTCACCAGTGCCTCCTTTTTTGCTCCTTCTGCCCTGATTGTACCAGCTGGAAGCAGCAGGGGCAGGGTGGGCTGAACCCTGTGGGTGTTCATAGAGTCCTCACGGGTGTTACAAGGTTTGTGCACCATGTCATGGAGGAGAGGGAATGGGTATGGCTCAGCTCAGGTATGCTAAATACTGGTGTCCTCCACCTTCAGAAAAAGAATCAAGAGGAAATAGGTGCACCTCCAAAACCAGTATCAAATGTACAGGAGTCCACAGCCAGGAGGTGGGACCCACACCTTTCCTCCCTCTTTTGCTCATTAGGAAAATCCTTATTGTCCATTTTTCTGAATGGAGCTACAAGCTCTGTTTATCATCTTTTCTTCATCCAAGTGCAACACCATGCATTGCAAGCACTCTGTCTCCTCACAGCACCCTGCAGACAGGACTTTTCCCACCAGGAAAGTCTCTCTCCCTCCTCTTCTGGAGGCTCCTTTCCTCCCCTGCCTGCCAGCCCCTGCAGCAGCCTCGGGCACACTCCCCTCCCACTGTGGTTTCCTGACCACAGGCAGGGTCAGCCAGAACCACAGTCTGCTTTCACACATGGCCTTGCCCCAGGGATACTGCTGAGCAGTGACTGACTTTCCCTGTCAGGATCAGGATGAAAGCACTAGAGACAGCATTTCACGTTCTGGCTCAAGTGTTTATTATTTCTTACCTATATTACAACCTCACGAGTCATGAGTTCTACAGCATTCTACTAACAAGGTACAAAATGGCCCTGTATCTCTCTCTCTACAAGGCCTTTTAAGGATAAACTATCCAATTAAGAAATGACACCTAAATTATTTTTACTTTTAACCCAGTAACTAATCACTCATGTTCTGCAATGTGGACTTCTCTGTCCAATTACACAAAACCACCCAAACCCATGGAGAAGAAGGAGAAGAAGAAGGACCAGCCTCCACCCTAAAACCTCCATCTTCTTTTATATATATTACTGTATTCTAAAACCTTAAACTCTAAGTTATCCACCCTGTGATATTACACACTTCTATTCAAACTACACACCCACAATCCCAGTTCTGTCATTCCATTTCGGAAGCTTCTCCATGGCCTCAGATCAAATGTAGTTCTCTCGAGGGTCTGTGCCTTTCATCACAGAAAGTTTTAAATTCTCAGCATCCAGGGTCCCAGCATTTCCCCAGGCCCAAACAGCTCAGGGAAGGGGCTAAGGCTGTTCCCTCCCCTTCTTCCTCCAGCAGTGGCCCCTCGAGGTGTGCTGGGGACAGCTGATGGCCCTGCCTGGGCGTGTCACTGATTGCAGGGCCTGGGGATTGTAGGGCGAGATGTGCTGGGGCAGTTAGGGCACAGTACAGAGGGGCTTTGTTATAATTCAAGTGCCCTTCGAGAAGCAAAACCTGGCCAGCAACTGATACATTTTGAAAATTACAGAACCACAGAACCAAATAGGTTGGAAAAGATCTCTGAGATCATCAAGTCCAACCTATGACCAAACACCAACATGTTTATCAGATCATGGCACTGAGTGCCACGTCCAGTCTTCCCTTAAACACCTCCAGGGATGGTGCTTCCACCACCTCCCTGGGCAGCCTGTTCCCAGGTCTAATCACCCTGTGAAGAACTTTTTGTCATGGCCAAAGCATAATGACCAAACGGCTCAGCTCTCCACACAACGAGGGGATTCTCCTTCCACCACTGACCAGAAAAAAGTCTTGGGATATGTGTTTTTTTCAGCTAAAAGCTGACACTGTTGGGCAAACTGGGCTGGGATTTTCAGCTGAAAACTCCGAAAACCAAAGAAAAGCAGATGTGTGGTGATAGAATTATAACTGAAGACATTTACTTGGCTCTCAGGTTCAGCTGTCTGGATCGTGCTTTTCCTTCTGCTTTCATGTCTGGATAAACACAGTGTGACACCAAAGAAGGCTGATTGAGATGGGAACAGGGTCCTGAGCATGTGACAAACTGAGCCACAGCTGATGTCACTGACTTCAAGGGGAAACTGGGACTCTCTTTGGTCTTTAGCCTGACATATGTGGAGAGCTGATGCAAGCCAGGAACACAGGAATGACCCCACTGCAACCAAGAATATGCATTTCAATATTGAGTCAGTATTGTGCTTCACAAAACTTTGGCCATGGAAGCAGATTGAGCTGTTTCACAGTGAATTTTAGCTTTTCTTTTTGGTGCAGTCACAGACTCACACTGCTTTTGTTCTGCTCCGTGCTGGGAATAACTTTTTCGTCCAAATTAATTAATCTGCATTTTAATTTCTAATATTATTTTATGCAACAGCTTTGGTCAGAGTGCTAATTTAAGCCCACATTCTGTGCTGGAAATACCTAGTTGTTCATGCTTTATAAATACATAAAAACCTTCTTCATTACCCAGTCTACCCTAGAAAATATGGCACTACAAACTGATAGGAATTGTCCTACCTGCTAGTGTCAGACTCACCCATTTTTGCAAGTTTCAGTATGCTTTCAGCTAACTTGGAAGGATTTATGGAAATAATTGGCACCAAAGTTATTAAATGAACAGTGTGTGTAAGTGGGGTGCCCTGCCTGTGCCCCTGTTTGCCCACCTGCAGGATACCTTCATCCTGGCTCTTGCACGTGCTAGAATTGGTTGGGAAGGTTGGTAACACCTCTGCCTGATGTCAGGGACACCCACCAAGTCTCCCCAAGGTCTTGGAAAAACCATTTATCTGAAGTGGGGATGACAGACTCTTCTTTCTGGCTGCTGGAAATTAACACCAAAGAGTATGAAACCACCAGACAGGGATCAGCAAGAGTGCACCAAGCCAAACCTGCAGAAAAAAGCTCTTTTCTGTCAGACCCTCTGCAAGACTTTGCAGGGAAAGGGGGTTAGGAGCCCCCAGCACATTGCTTAAAAGTTGAGAACTGTGATCTGGTAGCCAAATAATGGGAGTAGTGGGAGACCAAACTCATCCAGGATTTTTCTCCTGGTCTAGCACTGTTTTCACACTTCTTCTTTTTTTTCAGCCAGACTTCCTATAAAACCAGAATTTGTTTCATCATATTTGCCCACCCCCACTTCCCTGCATCCCCTTTTCCTCTTGTGAACTGACCTATTAATCAAAGTCAAATCAGACACCTAACACCAAAGACTGAGATTCCCAAAAGCTGGAAGAAAAATCACCACCTAAGGGGCAACAAGCTCAAGCAAAAGCCACACTTACAAAGTGGTTGCACATATTAACATCTGTCCTGCTGCACAGCTGGCTGGGCTCTGAGCACACATGGCCCTCCTGGCTGGAAACAGGAGAATTTGGGAGGGAGAGTGGCAATAATGATGTGGTGAAGCCAAAGTGTAGGAACCCTGCTGCCCCTATCTCTGCTGCACGCTGATGGAACTGTCTGGGTTTCATTCCAGGGCAGCTGGACACCACGTGCCATGCATTTGTTGGAGAAACTGTGGTTCTGCCCTGCACCACCACCCCTCCTGGAGAGCTGACCCTCTCCAAGTCAATGCTCTACTGGCAGATTGGCACCAGCCTGGTGCACTTCTTTCAGAATGGGCAGGATTCACTGGAGGGCCAGGATGAAAAGTTCCAAGGCAGAACCAGTCTTTTTCTGGACCAGATGAAGCATGGCAACCTTTCCTTAAAGATCTCCAATGTCCAGTTATGGGATGATGCTGAATATTCCTGCATCTACAGACAGAACCATCAAACAAAGAAATCTACAATTAAACTCAGTGTATCAGGTAAGATTTTTTAAGTACAGAGGAGTGAGTCAAGGGTACCATTTCTTGTTGATAAGCCATATGCAGCCATTGAGAGGGATTATTTCAATTTTTAAAGCAATTTTTAACTCAGTTTCATTCTGTTCCTTGCTTTTGTTGGAAGAATATGTGAGAAATAAAAGATAAATCCTCTTTGTTAAACTTCAGCACTTGAGGACTCCTAAAGGCAAGGCACCTGCCTCTTCATCCTCCCTTTGAGGAGACATTAAGGAATAATGTCCCCAAATTTAAAGATCTGGTTATTTATGGGTTTGTACTGTCCTTGATCCACTTTGCCCCAGAGGAACAGCAGAGTTCATTTCACTGTTTGCACGTGGGTCTGTGAAGCAGAAGTTTAATCTTTGGCAATTGCACCCAAAGTCCAGGTCACAGACCCTTTCAGAGGAATGACAGCCAGTTGCTGCTTTCCTTTTCCCTTGCAGCTGGAAGATGTGGGTCTGGTGGCATGGCTGGACAGATGCAACAAGAATCTTTATTTTTCCTCCTTAGGAAAATGAGTGAGACCATAACACATGTTTGAATAATGCCAAACATGTTTGAGCTACCTACAAGCATAGTGCCCAGAAGGATGAGGCATTGAGTTTGACCAGCTGACCAACTGAAAAAGAAAATCAAAAAAATAAGGGACACACATCAAAACAAATCATACATTTTTAAGGTGTCCTGCTTGAATAAATCAGCTGGTCAACCAACATGTGCTCAACCACATAGATTTACTTCTGCTTAAATTAGAAAAAAAATTCTTTTCAAATAATATAAATCTTTTAATATCTTTCTTTTAATGCACATAATTCTCAAGAGAAAAATGTTTTCAAAATGTAAAGTGAAATAGCATTTGTTCAAAAAATTTCGAAGCTAAATGTTTTACAGTTTTCAAAATGAAAAAAAAAAAAGATGTTTTGAAAATGCAGAATCAAAATGTTTCCATCATCTAAATTTTGGGAGCAGTAAGGTGTCTTTGATATTTTTATGTGATTATACTTAAACTGTCAGTTTGTTTGACAAATGTAGAAAAAAAATAACATTAAGCCTTAGATCAATTACCAGAAAAATAGAACAAGTTCTAAGTTCAAACAATTAACCTTGATTATTGTGGGGTTTTTTCCCAGCTCCACCTAGGATTGAGGATCCACCTTCCCCTTCTGGTAAGGCAACACTCCTTAACTTGCAAGTGTCTGGGTGATTATTCTGTGCTTTATTTTGTATTGGCAAGATTGGCAAAATGTGCTGAATAGAAAAAGTCCAATAAACTTGGGGTGCTTGTTCTCCCTCACTATGCCTGNTGACAAATGTAGAAAAAAAAATAATATTAACCCTTAGATCAATTATCAGAAAAATAGAACAAGTTCTAGGTTCAAACAATAAACCTTGATTATTGGGGGGTTTTTTCCCAGCTCCACCTAGGATTGAGGATCCACCTTCCCCTTCTGGTAAGGCAACACTCCTTAACTTGCAAGTGTCTGGGTGATTATTCTGTGCTTTATTTTGTATTGGCAAGATTGGCAAAATGTGCTGAATAGAAAAGTCCAATAAACTTGGGGTGCTTGTTCTCCCTCACTATGCCTGGCAAAATACAGCTGTTCCAGACAGGGAGAAACATCTCCACCACTGAGACAGACCTGGACTGCAGGGAGAAGAAAGGTGAAGTGCCAGGAGTCTCAAGTCCATAAAGACACTCACCAGTATGGGCATCATAAAAATCACAATCATAAAAAGCAAGTAACACAGAAGCCACTCGATTCCGGGAGTTAAGGCCTTTGTAAATTACCTTGGTGTGAATAAACCACAGGATCATCGAGGCTGTGAGACACCTGCAAGGTCATCCAGCCCCACCATCAGCACAGCAGCACCATCATCAAGCCTAAACCACGTCCCCAGGTGCCACATCCAGGTGCCTCTTGAGCACTTCCAGAGATGGGGATTCCACCACCTCCCTGGGCAACTTATTCCAATGCCTACAACCACTCTTTCAGTGATTTTCTTTTTTTCTAATATCTGATCTGAATGTCCCCTGACATAATTTAAGGCCATTTCCTCTCATCCTTGCATTTGAGAAAAGGCAGGAGAGACCAACCCTCACCTAACGACAGCTTCCTCTCAGGTAGTTCTAAAGTTAAACTACCAGATCAAGAGATCTGGGGGGTCCTTTTGGTAATAAATATTAAAAAACCCCATGATTAATGACTCCACATAAGCTCTTCTGGGAAATAAAGGTAGATTTCATCCAAAGGCAATATTGCAATATAGTGCAGATGTTATTATCTAGGTTTATTCATTACAGAGAAGTAACTACATAAAGGTCATTTGTAAACACTTCTGGAGTGAATTCAATGCAGAAGGGATGTTGTAGATACATTGTCAGTAAGTTCTTCCCTAAAAATCTTCCTTGCAAGTCAAATGACTCTTATTAGTGCTGCAAAATCTTAAATTGGCATTAAACCTATAACACTCTCTCATATAAAATCAACAGCAGCAATTTTTATTTTACTCAGTGGGGCTGGAAGATATGATCCTTTTCATAGTAATTATTATGTTACATTTAATGTGATAAGTTCAGCCACACTATGACATTACAGACAGCTTAGGCTGCTATAAACTCAAATAGAAACTAAGAAAGAGAAATGTTCCAGTGTTTTATCTCATGATCACACAGAAGAAGAAAAAAACACCAAAAAATAGTTCTTGTGCCTGATGAGCAAAAAACAACTTGAAAAAATACAGGAAATATCCATTTTTAGACCTAAGCTAGGTAGTCTAGCTGGCCCAAAGGTCTTTAAAAAACATGAAGTTAAATTCAAGATGGTATAATGTGCTTTCACACTGCTTTATAAAAGCAAATAGAACAGGAATTAGAATATCTCCAGCTGTTACCTTCCACAAGAAATCAGAAATTATTGAGGGTCAAACTTCTTAATGCAGAAGCAGTGGAAGATTCTCAAAACCAAATGTAAGTGAGTTGTATTTAAATGAGATAGTTATATATATGTTTGACTCAGCCAAAACCTTCCTGACAGCTACCCCTGAATATAAACAATTTCTTATAATGAAAAGGCATTTTCATTGAGGAAGAAAACAAATAAATTATTGAAACAAAAGGGGAGCGTTTCACTTTAGGAGTACAAACTGAAACACACACCTTTGACACCTGATGGTTCTTGTACTGCAGGGTTTTGAGGGACTTGGGCATGAGGAAAGAACAAAAGCCTAACTTTTTAAGTGTAATTTTTTTACAAAAAGGGAAAATTTTTTGCAAAAAAGGGAATATTTCCTGTTGTCAACTTCTTTTAAAGAAAATCATCAGCCATAGCTTCCCCCCTTTTTTTTATTTTCAGCAATTTCTTCAGAAAGAAAGGGAGAGAAAGAGAGAAAGGGAATCTGTTTTATATTAGCTGTTATTTCAGAAGGGACTTAGGAAAATTAAAATTTTAAAAAATGACCTGCTGAGAACAAGGGCATTATATACAGAAACAGTTCTCACATTTCACAATCAACCAGATCAACAAATACTATTTTTGCATAAAACAGAAACAATTTTCATCTGGTTCACTATGGCTACATATCTGTTTGTTTGCTGCGTGGATTATTTTTCCCAACTACGTTAAAGAGCCAAATTTTACTTTCACTCTGAGTGTCTTGCAAGACTCCTTCTGGGTCAATAAAACTAGTTTAACACTTTTTCTGGGAAAAATGAAAGGATCTGGGCCTGGAAGAAGACACGAAAGGCCAGGAGGCTTGTTGTTATAACCCTACATTTATTTCAAAGCATTACTGAGGACTATCTGATGTTTACTTGCTCTCTACACATTAATATCACAAACTCCTTCCAGGAACAGGGGGGAAGCACCCTGGCTAGAGATAAATTAACTCCAGTGAGATACTGACAGCTGATCCCACAGCAACAGGGACAGCCCTCAGGTATATAAAAACCAATATACAGCGTGTTCTGCACAGAAAAGAACTTGGAACACTTATAGAAAAAATTATCTTCTTTTTAAGTCAGGGGTTGAAAATCTTTTTTTACTTGTGTACTACATCCAGCACAGGTTGAAGGTACCACCTTGCCAAGGGTAATTTGTGCTCTGTGTCCACGTTGTTTGTTTTGTACCAAGAGTGGCCCTCAGTGCTGCTACCACCCAAAGTGTGTGTGACCTAGATTTTTTTAATATTTCTTACCATTATTTATGGACTCTTAATCAAAATATCTCTCTCATGCCCTGAGTAGGAAGAATGAAAATGCATTTTCATCCTAAAATCATGGAATGGCTTGGGCTGGAAGGAATCTCAAAGATCACCCAGTCCCCACCCCCTTGCCATGGGCAGGGACAGCTCTCACTAAACAGCTGGCTGGTTGTTGCTTTTCTGTCAGGGTTTTAAACAAAGATTCTCAGTCATCCAGAAAAGTTGCATTCATTGTTGCTGAGTTTCTGCACCTTTTCTGTGAAAAAGAAAAAATTATTTGTCCCAGTACCTTGAGACTGTTTTGTCTGGACTCTGTACAGACACACAAAAGGAGAATTTTCAAAATGAGGCAAAATCCATTGTTTTAAAAACAATCCTTCATCAATCCATCCATGCAAAATGTGTCATGCAAACTTCAAATACACTTTTTTGTCAAGCCATCACTTACATGCTGCCTTTCTCTTTTTAAATTTTTCAGAGCAGAATCAGATTCCCTCCGGAAGCCCCATGGATGTGCCACGTCTGGCTGTGCTTCCCCTCTCTTTCCTCCTCCTGGTCCCCCTGGGGCTTTGGCACTTGTAACAGGGGAAGGCAACCTTGTCTTTGGGAAGTTCTCCTCACCAGAGGACCTTTCTGGGCAGGACAGGTCTGTGGGGTCACTGTGACACCTGCTCCAGAGCACCAAGAGCTGAGAACAGACCAAGCATTTGGTGTTTACGTCCCACATTCTGATGTTCCACAAAACCAAGGGCAGCAAAACTCTGAGGTGGCAAGTCTGCTTTTGCATTTGTTTCTTGGAGTCCAGTTTTAGTGCTGCTAGGACATACAATTTATTTCGGGTTGTGTGGGTTTGCTTTGATGATAGGATAAAAGGCTCACAAAACTCCAGGATCAGATTATAGCTGATTCTAGTGAGATCTTTTGCCTCTCATTTGCTGTCCTTCAAGACAACTGAAAGGAGGAGTGAGAGTAACTACTCTCTGTGTTAGACAAAAACTGGAAGTAGGAAGACACTCCCATTTTCTGAAATGTAAGGATGGAGAACTTGTGAAACTTGATTCTGTGGAACTTCAGCTTCTGTTTTCACTCCTAAGCGTCATGGGTGATGAGTAAGAGCCCTTTTTTTCCACAAGAAATGTAGTATTTCTTCAGCAGAAGGGTGAAGCTGACTGAGAAAGAGGGTAGTAGTTCATAAAATATCCACATAAAGGAAGGAAGTGATGTATTACTACAAAATCCACAGCTAAATAAGCCAAAAAATTCAGAAGGCTGAATTCAGTATTATCTTTTTTTGTCTTGAAATATGGCAAGGCTGGATTCTTAAGCTGGAACCGTGCAATGAGAAATACTGTGACAATTTCACTTCTTTAAAAACAGTACCTTTGGAAGGGGAAAAACTGTTTTAAAACTCATCAGAATAATTGTAAATTAAATGGGTTTATTTCTAGAAATGTTCAATTCAGGTAGCAGAGGTGTCCTATGCAAAACTTGGGTCCAAAGGATCCTGCACACAAACAACGTTGAGGAAGTTCAGAAGTTTTTTTCAGGCCAGAACTGCAAGTATCCTGTTTCACAACCAAAAAGCATCCAGAGAACAGAACTGGTGACCAGCAGTGACTGAACACGCTGAGCCCTCGGGCAGGGGGAATGACTCACGAGGATGCACAAAAAGTCACTTGGATTTGGAACAGTTGCACCTTTTTTTTTTCCAATGGAGAGACAAGATTGTTTTTGCAAGGAAGGGACAGAATAAATCAGAGCTTAAAATGGACATAGAGGAGACAGTTACCTTTGAATTTCTTAACTAAAGGCCCTTTCCCCATGGTGGGGAAGAGAAACAACATCCCACACACGGCCTGTGCTGGTGCTGCAGTGAAGCTCAGCTGATATTTGGTTACCCTGAGCACAGAGCAGCTCAGTGGAATATCTGGGGTCCAACTGCACACAGAGATTTCACTCTAAGAATTGTACATAACGTGACTGTCTTTTTGTGTCTCACCCTCCAAATGTTTGTCTCAGAGTCTGTGTATTTTTCAAGACACAATTTGATTACAAATAAAAACCTGAAATAAACCAAAAAACCCTGATGGGAGCAATTGCTTGGTCTATAAGAGTTCTTTATTTGTATTTCAGTTGTTCCCTACAGTTAGAGAGATTCCTCTGCAATTAGAAGGTTTAAAAGGTAACATCTGTGTGGTGTTGTTGGCCATAAAAGTCTGGACTGCCTACCCTCATCTCAAGGACTCCACGACTTCTAAAAATCTGATAGCCACTTAAGCATCCCAGCATTTCTCAGGAATTGTAGAATCCCATAATAGTTGAGGCTGGAAAAGATCATTGAGTCCAACAATTAACTCAGCACTGCCAAGTCCACCATTAAACCATGTCCCTCAGAGCCACATCTACACATCTTTTAAATCCCCCAGGGGTGGCAGTTCAGTTAAAGAATCTCAACATTTTGGTGTCAGCTGTGTGTGAGGACACAGCCCTGGCACGTGTCCAGACATGGCTCTGATGGATCAGCAGGCAGAGAGAGACTAGAGACAAATTCCCTTGCCAGCAGTGCCCCTGTCCAGAGGGCTGCCAGGAAAAAAAACAGTCTGTCAGGAGCAAGGACTTCAAACCATATCTAATTTATGAGCTAAAGTCCATGTTTTGTGTCACACTTGAAAACAAACCAGGAGCCAGTGCATTTTAGGAGCAAACTTTCCTCTTTGCAAAGGATGTCACAAGGCAAAGGGATGTCGAAACAGCACATCCTGAAATAATTTGCTCTTGCTGTGCTAATTGCATTCCCACGTAGTGCTGTATGTAGCAACAATCCAGACTGGAATTATAAAATTCCTTAATCATAGCACTGATGGCCACGTCAAAAAAGACAAGGTTACATATTTTAGCCAGTGCAGATGGATTTTTTTTTTTTTGGAGGTGCAGGTGTAACTTGGCTGTCTTCTTCCTTTAACAATATCCTTCCCTCCTTTCCCCTCTCTTCTCCTTTCCCCTTAGCCTTTTCCTTAAACCTTTTCTCTTAGCCTTTCTTTTCTAAACTATGGCCAGATTTTGGGTTTATATCTCATCCCAGGTGCCTTCCAGTTACACTGTACATAAAACATCTAAAACCTCTCCCTCAATTCCTCCCTTTCCCCTCCCCACATCAGTCACACAGCTCTGCCTTTCATCCCTTCTTGATCAACAGGCACTGTGTGAATGCTGATTTAGCCTAGACTAAAACAGCATTTTCTCCACTCCTACATGGAATTAAAAAGGTTTTCCATACTTCTTGAGTACGAAAAGACATTTGACTAAGAGTCACAAAAGAAAGTTGAAACAGCAAAAAACAAACAAAAAAAATCAACCAAAACAAAAATATTCCCACACCTAATTTATAATTACTTTTTCTCTTCTTTTTTTTTCTAAATTCTTTTTCTGTCTCACCCTTCGAGAAGAAAGGACTATCAGAAATGTATCTCTACACATGATACACTCAGGATATGGCATAAGAACACAGACCAAGCAGTTCCTGTTTCCTTAATACCAAGAATTTTAAGAATGAGGATCTGGAGAAAACAAATGAAGACGAGGGGGGAGAGGGGAAGGAGGTTCAAATTATTACACTTACTGATGGCAATCTTTTTTGCCTGCCAAAAATTGCTGCAGTGGGCTTCTTGGCCAGAGAAGGGAAAGAGAGACCAAGCCAGGGCACGAGTGGTGCAAGGGCAGCAGCAAGAACTGAGCTGCAAGGACCCAGAGGATCAGGTACTGACAGGTCACTGAAGATGTAATGTAAATTGGTTTGTAATGTAAACTGTTATGTAAATAGGTTAGTAAATTGCAAAAAGCAAACATGCAAATAGTCTTAAAATTGCATTTAAGGAATCCAAAGTGGTAGCACAGGGTCCTTCTTGTGCTCCCAGCCCAGATGCACCTTTATTGCTGGAGTAAAGAGAGGACTTTTGCTGCCTTTTTTTCACAGTACCCTCCAACAAAGTAGAAGAAAACTAAAACACAAGGAAATCCATTTCAGTAACACCTGCATGGCTAAAACAACCTTGCAATTTCAGCCCCAAACCAGAGTCTTTTACAGGAATCCTTTTACAGCACAGAAGGGAGGCAAACTTCCCAATTGCTTTAAGCACAGAAGACACTAATGCAGAAATCTCATTTTCCCAGTGACCAGCCATACAAAGCCCTTTTGATGCAGGCAGCTCAAAGCATCTTTATAAATTCAGGGAGCTCCCCAACATCATGCCTGTGCAGTGCTGGAAAAGAGTCATTCCTGGTTTAGGGGAGAAAGCTGAAGCAGTGCAATTTTTTCAGCTGACATTGTTGACAGATCAAAAACCTGAGTTTTTTCCTCACTTTGTTTTGGGCTTGTTTTGTGCCAAAAGCAGGAGAAACTTCCTAGCTACTGCTTTACACAGTATTGGGCATTTATTCTATCAGCATCATAATTTTTTGGTCACAAACTGAAAAATATTAGAAGTCAAATCATGTAAATTCATTCTCAGAGTCTATTTTGAAAATAAACCCCTTGTAATAACTGCACAAGAACACAGATGAATCCAGTGTGTTGCATATGGAACTAAAAGGTTTTAGTGATAAGCCCAGTATAAACATATGAGCTAGATTATATACTATTTAATTTCTACCAACTTTACCCAAAAAAATTGTAGAACTCAATTTTTATGGCTGCTGTGAAAAGTTACTGAAAAAAATTGGTGTTACTAGATTATAAGCTGTAAATCATGCCCATTAAAGCTGATTTGTAAAGCCATGATATGAATATGACTCTGATGCTTTCATGTTTTTTAAAATGCTTCACATGGCATAAACTTTTTATACTTGAGTCCACATACTGAGCTGTTCTTGGGAAAATGCCACGTATTTCCTTGTTGTATCATCCCTCTGTTTTTAAATTTAATTATTGCTGTGTGCTGCTCTGTGCTGTGTGAGCACCTCCACTGACAAGTGTGAGCTGTGTGACTACAGAAGGGCCTGGGTGACCTCTAAATGTTGTTTACAACTCTCCTTTTTTTTATGACTCAGATTTACAGCAGCACTTGGGATGTTTAAATGTCCCTGTTTATTATATTTTCCCAGAGCTGTACTTCATGCCATTCCCAGTGGTTATCTCCAACCACCATTCCAATTTCCTGCAAGTGAAGGTTTGAGTGACCAGCTGACCTTGACTTGTCCTTCCTTGGCTGGGTGATGACACAGGAGGTGTCTGCCCTGAAAGTTCCCTCACTGTGCAGAACGTGAGGAGCTCACAGTTCTTGTGTCTTCCAGAGTTTCATTGGGAATGAGAGGGGACACTTTGAAAACTAAGGAGCACAAAACAATTCACACATTTAAGGAGTAATCTCCACTTCTCTCACTTGCAGTACCTCGGTGGCCCACACCTATGTATTCCATATGGCAGGAGCATATGGCTGCTAATATGCTACATTAAAGAATTTTTAAGAGGTCTCTGGACATTATTATTGCCAAAGAATGGCTGTAAAAGCCAATTAATTTTTTTTTCCAATATTTGGCAGTGACACTGGTAGGAGACTACCAGGAGTTAATTTGATCTAAGTTTACAGCAAGGCCAGATTAACGGGGCAATGCTTTCCTCTGTCAGCTCCCTTTAGTTTCATGTGATGTGGGAGAAATGGCCCATAGAGAACATCAGCAAGAAATTAATGTGGACACATTTGATGCAGAATCATAGAATCTTATAATGTTTTGGGTTGGAAAGGGCCTTAAAGATCTTCCATTTCCAACCCCCTGCCATGGGCAGGGACACCTTCCACTGGACTGGAATTTTCACCATTAATTCAGCTAAACCTGAGGGCAGTCATTCCATAGCATGACACTTAGAAGTTGGAAAACAAGTAAGGAAGGTGTTTACTTTTAAATATGCAGCAGGAAATCACGTGTCTATCAGTGCCACAATCCTCACTGCAACTTCTGTTTCAGCTTTTGGGATAGTCCCAGTTTAGCCCCTTCTCTTCCCCTCTCTCTCTCTTTCTGCAGAGATGTTGGCCACCACTGGAATCACTCTGGAGAAAATAACCAAATATCAGCTCCTTAATTCTCCTGAGGCCTAAGGCTCACCCATTCAATAAAGAAGCTTCCCCTCGGGCATTTGAAGCCACAGAAAGAAGAAAATCAGGTCAAAGAAAAGATTCAAGCCCTGGAAAGAAGGCAACTCTTAATTATTTGCAGGGGGAGGATGATCTAAGTTCCCACTCTGAAAAAAAATGATAAGTGCATATTCACACATATAAAGTACTGCTAGCTTGCAAAGTCACAGACATTTCAAGAAAGAGTGTGTTTCCTTCCAGGGATATTTCTAGTCCTTCCTGACAAACCTTCATTTTCACTCACGTTGGCCATAACACCATTAGTGTTTAAATAAAACCCCAACAAGAAAACAAAAGAAAAAAAAAACTCTATTAAAAAACCCCAAACCTTTATGACTTCATCCTACACTTTTTTTCTGAGATATTTGTATCACAGGAAGGGACTAGAGGTTAATTGATGTGTATTTGCTACTATATTTTCAGGGGGATAAATAATTGTGCTGAAGAAATTAATCTTAACAACACAGCAGGACAAATGCATTCATTGTAATGGAATTGGATGTCCTAATTATTATTGTGAAGCTAGGAGGAAGAAATATTTGTTTTACTCTCCATATGGATCCAAAATGTCAAAAAAAACTGCCGTACAGAACTGTCCCACGTTCCAGCTGTTACACAGCTGGAATATCGTCCCTGGGTAAGTGGGACCCTGCACAGAACGTTGTTCACAAAGTGCCCTCTGCTGGCTTTTTATTCCCCAAAAAAAGTGTCTCTTGCAGCCACAAACCAAAGGCTAAAAAACAAAACGGGCTTCTCAAACCCCGACTCTCATTTCTGCTTTTAGAAGAGAAAAGAGTTGCTGCCAAATTGGTGAACGCTGCAACAACCAGCAGAGAAACCTTTCACAAAACGGGGTTTGTGTGTAACCATCAATGAGGCAAAAGGGGACAAACAGAATCAAAGCTGAGAGGCAGCAACTCCTCCCACCCCTGCAAGTTAATCCTGCAAGCACTAGAACAGCAACCCGAGCAGGAACACAATTATTACAACTCCCTTTCAGTAGCACAAAGCTCTTAAATGCTTCCCAAAGATAAAAAATGTCAGGAATCCATAAGCCAGGTATTGCATGACTGCTGGTGGAGGCTTCAAGAAGCCTCTTTCACTTCTTATTTCTGGTAGCATTTAGCAAAACATATTAATCATAAACTCCTGTCCACTTGCCTGAAAGTAGCCAACCCCTCACCAGCTCCAATCAGCCCTACTGAAAGAAAGGAAAATCCCAGCTTTGCAGACAAATCTATAATAACAATCTCTAAATGCACGTGGAATTTCCCTCCAAATTTACACAGGCTGAAAGCCAAGATGACAATCCTACATCTTCCACCAAAGTTGAACAACGTTCTTCTGATAATAAAAAATGAAAATAAAAACAAAAAACACTTCACAACCAAAAAAACCCACATCACCAAATCCTTGAAAAATGTGTGTATCAGAGGTTTCTGGTCAGCATATTACTGGGAAATTAGAGAGAATTTAAAAAATGAAAGGCAATTCTGGTGTATGATTCTTTCTCCTTTAAAAAACCCCATTGTCTCTAAATTCAGAGAAATTAAAAAAGAAGGGTAAAAAGCGTTGAGAATTGTAAAGAGGCACCATCTGGATGATCCAACCACCAACTTCCCACAGCTGCTCACTGATAGTAACAGCAATTTCTTCGAAAGATCATCTTTTTTCTCAGGGCCCCTGAATCTGAAGATTCAGCTTCTAAGAAAGCTTTGTGCCACCACAGCTCCACTTACTAGGAACTGTGGATATGAGAAACCCTAAATTCCAGCCCTCAGCCCTGCTGTGGTGAGGGAGTTCATGGGAAGGTTTAACCCCGAGTTGAGTTCTTGCAGAGGAAGGTGCTGTTAACACAGGCACAACAGCTGTTCTTCCACCCTGGGGATTCCAATACCATTTCTGTTGTGTGATACTCTGTTACCAAATTTCTTTTAAACCTCCTGCAGATGTGGGAAACACATGCACTTTAAAATGTTATTACATTTTATATGAACAATGACCTCCTATCCTCTGCTAAGCCTCTGTGTATAAAACGGATCCTAAAAATACCCACTTTGTACAAGCAAAGCTCATGAAGGGGTGTTTTTGCACTGAATTATGTAGTGGCAGTGTTTTAAATTCTGTTTCTTACCAACTTGATACTGAAAATTTCATGGAGAATTTGATGCATAAGCAAAAAAAGTTTCAGAGAAATGTCCAAAATCCACTTTATGAACTATGCCTAAGTCTACAATGACTTGGTGTGTGTGTGTATGATTCCCTTGTAACCTCACTGGAGTTGGTGATCTGCTCAGGCAATCTCTGAAATCCCCCAAGAAAACAGTGCCAGCACTGAAGTACAAATCCAAATCTTCCAAATCCAGATGTGATTTTTTTTTCTTTTAGTGACAAAATATTAACCATTAGGAGGTTCCAGAAGCAAAAATGCTTATTTCCTGAACCCTGACTGAGGAAGCTGAGCATGCCCAACACTCACACTCAAGCTTCTTTTCATTCACCCAAATAAAAAAATGTCACCTCACACCCCTGGCAAGTGTTCAGCCACAAATGGCATTTGCCATACACCAACTCAATCTAAGGCTTGTAGATTCATTTATGAAACATACAATTCTCCCTTGAAAATATAGGTTCACTTCAGCAAGTCTGTCACGGAAGAGAAACTTTAATCCACGGTAAGGGGTGTCATTATGCTTGTTTTTTTATTTGAATTTGAGAAATGCTGTGTCCTGCTCAACAGAAAGGTGACAAAAAACTTGGAACAGGTGGAGAACATTCTGCTGGATTCTATATGGTAAAAATAAATAAAATTGGTGAACTGAAAAGCAGAAAAACTGCTAAAATGTACCAACCAGTGTAAGCTATCAAAGGAAGCTCCCAAACAAAAGGAAAGGCCAAGGATAAGATAAAGGCAGAAATTAATTTATTTATACATCATTATTCCAGACATTCAATAATACTTCTTTGGAGAAAGCTTTATTGCCCTAAAGCAGGGGAAGTTAGGATAATTTGAGATTGTTTTTTCCATTCACTACTTGTCATACAACAGCTTTAACAGGGGTGCTGTCCTTAAGAGTTGTGCGTCACGTCAGCGGATATTATTCTCTTCTTCATTTCAAGACCTTTTAAAACTATAATGGGCCAATGGATGAGTTTTTCAAAGTGCTGCTGTTGTGGCAGTTGTGTCCTGCTGCTGACTGGTGTTCAGAATGACTCTGTGAAAGTGGGATTCTTTGAAATGGAAACAAAATCTTTTGATTAATACAGAGTTAAATTAAGATGTGGAAGATGTCTTTTCCCTCAACAGATGACCCTGGCTGTTAGTTCCCAGACACAGGACTGAGCTTAGACACCTTGAACCATGCACTCATTCCTCTACTCCCATTCTTCATCCACTAGGTATGTTGCCATGTGCCAAATATCTGCCCTCAGCTTCTGAAAGGGCCTTGAGTCTCTTTTTCCCTCTTAGAACTGGTTTGACATTGGTGTGTTGGGAAGATTTTGTTTCAGAACACATCCAGTCAGCTCTCTCCAGATGGAACAGCTCAAGAAAATCCTCTGTGTCTCAGGCCAGGCTCCTTGTCCTCTGCAATGCCCCTCTCTCAAAAAGGCATGGAAAATCCTGCAGCTGGGAATCAAGCAGCTTCATATCAGCATTCACTAGAGTGTGAACAGGACAAGCAGGTGCAAAGGTCTCCATTGGTCCATGATATGTTTGATACTATGCCCTAAATTTAAACATTTCTGATTTTATTTGCCAGTTAATTTTAGCACATTCTTTACCATTGCCCCAATGCCATCAAAGATATGGTGTAATGCTGTTTCACACATAAATGCTGGGGTGGTCACCACCTTATTTTTTGTATCCACATGAGCTTCGTAAAAAGGAGTTAAGGAAAACACAGCACTTGCAGATGCTGCCTGCAAAAGGAACCAGCACTGAAAAAACCTCCAGCTCCACTATCCTATAAAAACTTCCTCCAAATATTTTATACCATCCAGCTGTAAAGACAGCTGCAACCTATAATCCAATCTATGACAAGGTATTTTTGCCAGTAATACAAATGCTACATGAGAAACCTGTGGAAACACCCAGAAACACAAGAAAACCTACAAAATTCACTGATGGTAGTAAAATGTCTCTGAGTACAGTCTGCAGCATTAAACTTCAGGAAAATAAAAATCTCAAAGAGAACTGACCAGCTGTAACCCATGCCAATTCATTCAGCACTTGGTGTATTACTGGGTGCCCAAGGGAGCTGACTGAGAACAACTTCTAACTCCCAGTGTGTAGTTACACAGCAGTGGTTACACAGCTGTGTACAGAAGAGTTTCTAATCCTGCACTGCACCACTACTATCTGCTACCCATTGCATGTTTCCATGAAAATCTCTGTGGAAAACACAGATTTTACATGTGTTCATTCTTTTAATGACACATTTTTAAACTGTCTCCCAACATGGAAATTACCAGGAAAGGATATGGTTACTTCTTTCACACAGTGTTTTGCTCCCAGCTCTTTGATGGCTCCTGCAGTCCCAGCATAAGGCCACTTGCCCCCTTCCTCTTCTTCGTGGCCCACAGTTACCTCAGCACCAGAGAGCACCTTTGCTGCCAGCACTGGGGAAATGCAGCACAGGCTGCAACAGAAGGAATTGTAAGAGCAATTCTACAATACCACTATTCCAGAACTTGCTCACAACTGACAAGGTTCAAATGGACACACCCTTGAAAATCTGAGACACATCACAAGGCAAATTCCTCTCAGCATTTCCTCAGCTTCTCCTCTGACAAACACCAACACAACTCTTGAAAAACACATTTAAAAAACATGCTACAAATGATACAAAACAGAAGATACTTTTTCCAGTTCCAACAACAACAGCTGCACATTTCAACAAGACACAGGTTGTCTCCATGCTCACACTTTCAAACAAATGCCATCCAACCCACATACGTACCCAATAGGTTTGCCTGCTTTGTGGAAGTCTTTCAGGACTCGCTCAACTTCTCTGTTCACCTTGCAATCCTTCCCATCAACAGCAAAGGTAGATCTGTCACAACAAGAAACTTACACAAAGCTCAGTTTAAACCTACAAACAGAGGTATTTGCCTATCTGCGTGAAACTGGCTCCAAAGGGTCATACCAAACTTAATAGCTACTAAAAAGTTGGTTAAAAACACTCCATAGATGACTATCAATGCTTCAACCAAAATGTCTCTTTTCTAAGGCTTCGGCCTGCCAGAAAGTCCCTTACTTAACAAAAACATCTTGAAATGAGAATCATCAAATCAGCTTTCTAGGATTACTGAGAAGTTGAACAGCAATCTTTTCAAAGAAAAAAAATACGTAAGAAGAAAAGGGAAGTAACATTAATGTTTCCCCAAGCCAACAAAAAAGCATCTCAATAGCAAGATAATCAGTATTCCACATGGCTAACACTTTTTCTTTCCTTTTTCTTCCGAGTCAGCTGTTGTTTTATAATTATAAAGCAACAGGGTATTTTTTGGTAGGCAGAGAGGAAGAAACAGAATAATAACACTACAAGCACCTGAAACCATTTAAGTTTTACCCTCACTTCCTTCAGATCCAAAAAGAAACACCACTTGGGGGAGGAAAAAGGACTTCTTAAGCATTATGTAAACTCTTGAATTCTCATCAACATTGTTCAGAGTATTTAAAACAAGACAATGACAAGACTTTGAAAGAGTTATCCTTATTAATTAGGAGTTATATATGTAGTAAATAAGGCCATTTATGGATTTTATTGTGTGAATCTTAGCTCATAGAATGACAGAATGGTTTGTGCTGGAAGGGACCTTAAATGATCATCTCATTCCAACCCCTCTGCCATAAGCAGGGACAACTCCCTCTAGGCCAGGTTGCTCAGAGCTCTATCCAACCTAGCTTTGAACATTGCCAGGCACAAGGCATCCACAGCTTCTCTGGACAACCTGTTCCAGTGCATCACCATCCTTACAGCAAGCAGCTGCTGCTTAGTATCTCATCTAAACCTACTCTCTTTCGTTTGAAGCCATTCCCCCTTGTACCATCACACCAAACCCTTGTAAGAAGTCTCTTTCCATCTTTTCTGCAGATTTCCTTCAGATACTGAAAGGCTGCAATTAGATCACCCCAAAGCCTTCTCTTTGCCAGGCTGATTATGCATAGTTAATTATGAATATTTAGTTGAGGAAACTGATGCTTAGTTGGCACTCACAAGTTTTTGGCAGCTCCAAATCCACCGGGGAATATCACAGCATCGTGGTCTGCTGTAGTGAGCTTAGCCAGGCTTGCGATTTTACCACGAGCAATTCTGGCAGATTCCACTAAAACATTCCTTGAAGAACCAGAAATAAAGCAATGTGATTAATTAAGCATTTGCACAGTTTTGCAGAGGAAGAGGAGGGTGAGGAAGGGAGGAAGCAAGAACATTGGTATTTAGTAACTGAAGCTATTGATGGCTCTGAAATGCTACTCCTGGGAAACACAGGCACTGACATCAAGTCCAGAATACTCATGTAATGTCTTCTCTCCAAGAAAACCACCACAGCTGGCATAAAGCTACTAAAGGCATTCAGCCAAGTACTACAAGAGCCATTACAGGCTGCTACATCTGAAGAAAGCCTAACACACCACAGACTTACCTTGACTCAGCTTCAGCTGGTTGCCCTTTACTGTGGTCAATGACATGCATCTGAGGCACATCTGGAGCGTACATCTGAACCTCAGCTCCCCCACGGCTCAGGTGAACCAGTACACTACAAACATGGAGATACAACATGCAGAAAACTTTAAGGAAAAGGCTTTATCTGACCCCTAAACCTGCTACAAACATTCCACCAACTGACTTCGAAAGATGAGGAAAAACACACATCCTACCAAAGCAGGCAACTAGGAACAACAAAAGCTTCCTTTCTCCAAGTCCCCATGTGTTATGGAAGACTCCCACAATTAACATAGACATTAACATTTAATCTAGGTCTAGGTGACACATCTCTTATTAATTCACAGTAAAAGTTAATTCCACTTAAGCATTAACAATTCTGCTGTTAGATTTAGCCCCAGGAACGAAAACTCAAGTGGTTCTGAAATTAAGTCTGTATTTGAGTCTCTTCAGATTGAATCTGGAACTCTGAATTTCTGTTTCTGAAGAGAAAACAATGAGTCTGAACCTCTCAGACTCATTGCTCTGCACGGTGCTGCATCTTTGGACAATCACTGAGTTCTACAAGAATGCAGCCTGAGCTCACAATTAGGCTGTGACAAAACCGTGAGAAAGCTTCATCATTCATCTCTCAGGGTAATTCTGACAGCCAGAGACAGCAAAACTAAATTAAACAAACTGCTGCAATGTGATGGAGACTTTTGTGGAGCCCACAGTCCCAAAAAGCAACTTACGCTGATGCCTCGTGGATTTCTGTGCCATCATAGACACCACAGCCAGACAGGACCTGCAGTGAGA
Organism: Ploceus nigricollis; assembly: GCA_013399945.1. Lineage (NCBI taxonomy): Eukaryota > Metazoa > Chordata > Aves > Passeriformes > Ploceidae > Ploceus > Ploceus nigricollis. The sequence continues at coordinate 906,145 of VXBC01002434.1, read as the reverse complement.
AAATAACAGAGTGTTGCAGGTGACACAAAACTCCCCACAGGATCTTTCACAAGGTAAGATTTAAAAAAATAGTTAACAGACAACAATTTAAAAGCAAGCTCTTACTATGCCAGTGAACACTGTGCTATTAGCACAGGTGTCACCACTTGACAAACTGCAGAACTGGCATTTCCTATTTATTGCAACCCATCACAGGGCTCAGAAATAACCACTATTTATTTCCTGGCTGATACATTTATACCACAGCTAATAAACTGACATGTTACCCTTAGGAATGTTTGTATTGTGCACACAGTGGGTTGTTCTGAGTGTCATTCATCTTTCTTATGCAGTGTCCACATCCATGTGAAACACATCCTCATCCAGGTGCACATCAATCAGAAGAGGGACAGAAATGCACTTTGAGGTGGCACCTAAAATAAACTATTTTACCTGCTGCTGTATTTTACCTGAGCATCTGCATCAGAGATCAACAGCTAAATCACTTTTAATGCAGTAATACAATTATGCCATATTAGCTATACTTTTCTTTAACAATGTGGAAATAATACTTTAAATTTGTTTATACACACCAAAGAATAAAAAGCACAAAGCAGTCAGCTACCCTTGTGTGGGTGGAGAATCTGACAAAGTAGAAGGATAAAAACTTTTTTTTTCTAAAAGCCATTGTAAGAATGAAACAAAACCAAAAAAATCCAAAGGTTTATCTAGTTCCTGAAAGTATATAGATGAACTCTTTTGGAGCTTTTTGTTTGGCTCTTTGTTCTGAAAGGAAAAAATCCAGTTAGGAAGTCAATTTCCTTTTCTCTTTTTATTAATTTTTTTTTTTTACTTTAATCTCTTCCTTCCTGGTTTTCCCTCAGTTTTTTTGAAGCTTTAGAGTTTTTAAACAGACACATGAACAGAAACTCACAACTGAAAGGAAACTCACAACTGAAAAAACCTTAGCTAATAATGTTAGACTTGAAGGGACTTTCAGGTCACAATACCCAGGTGTCTGCTATCATGGGCAGCACTTCACCAAATATCACTTTGCCAAATGAGCAAGATACATGGATGTTCTTCTGTCCATGTTAATCCTGTTCTGATATTTAAGAGCTGCCTTTAATTCACAACTTTTTGTTTCATCTTTCATTTAATTTAGACTGAATAAACAGACAAGCAACTGTGCTAAGTTATGTTCTGTGAGCAACACTTTTAAAATTTTTTTGAAACTCAGTGAAACCAAAATACTGTAACATTATTATTGTCAACTCTTCTGTATATGAATTCTTTTGTTATTTCAGTACCAGCTTGATAAGGTGTTTTACCACAGTCAAAAATTTACATCACTAATGTCAAAAATCACATTTCTTTTCCCAGCTCTATTTAAAAAGCTGTGACTTGCTAAAATGACAGCATTCCTCTTGGGTTACTTTTTAGCCATTTGGACCAGCATTCTGCCCTTTCCCAAACCAATTTCTTCATGCAGGTAAAGCCTTCTCATTTCTTTAGATTTAATGCTGTCTAGACTATACAAAGCTCGAGCTTCAAAGACGGTCCACAGAGTTCCAAAGCTGTGTTTCCATTTGGGACACCAACTACAGCCTGTATTTTCCTTTGGCAATTTGTAGCCACCTCCTTGTTTTCTTCTGTGTTTGTAACATGTTTTAATCCCTTCCCGCCAAAAAGCATAACCCAGTTCCAATATATTCACTGCCAGTACCTCACCCAGTAACACTATAAACTATTTCAAGTTAAATCCTCCTGGGTTCCTCAGTACAAAGGAGACATGGAGCTCCTGGAGTGGGTTCAGTGGAGGGCAGTGAGGATGAGTGAGGGACTGAGGAATCTCTCTTACAAGGAGAAAGGCGGAGGGATCTGCTCAGCTTCAAGAAGAGATGACTGAGACTTCCTTAATGGGGGTGTCAGAGGATGGACCAGGCTCTGCTTGGAGGTGCCCAGCAATGGGACAAGAGGAATGGGCATAAACTAATGCAAAGAAAGTTCCACCTGCACATGAGGAAGAATTTCTTTCCCGTGCAGTGACTGAGCACTGGGACAGATTGTCCAAGGAGGGTATGGAGTGTCCCTCACTGAAGATATTCCAGAACCGTCTAGATACAACCCTGTGCCGTGTGCTCTGAGCTGGCCCTGCTTGAGCAGGGCCAGCAACTCTACAGACGCCAATTTTTGCGTTTCCCACTCCTGGTCTGGCTTCCTCCAAGTTTCTGAACTGCAAGCAGCCTTTTCTTCTCAAATTCAGCCTCTCTCCAGGGTTTCCAGCTGTCGCAGCCACCAGGCGAGGCTTTCCCAGGCCGCCGCCCCGCCGCGCCCTCCCCTGCACCGGCCCAGCTGCCGGAGCGACCCCGGCTGCAGGGCCGAGGGTGGCCGTGGAGAGGCAGACAGCGGAAAAACAAACAAACGAACGCTTCTCCTCAGCGCTGCCCCGGCCCCCGCGCTCCTCCATTACTCACCACGGCGACGCGAGCGGCGCGGCAGCGCCGAGCGGAGGAGTGGAAGGAAGCGAGGCCGCCGGGCGCTGCTCGCCGCAGCGCGGTGCACAGGGCCGGGCCTCGGGAGGTCAGCATGTCTGAGGGCGGGGGCAGCGGCGGCGGAGGAGCTGGGAACGGGAGCGGAGGAGCCGGGAAGGGGAGCGGGCGAGGCCCACGGGAACCGGGATGGTCGCGCCCGGAGGCCGCTGCGCCCTTGGCGGCGCCGGCGGCGGCGCCCCCTGGAGGCGGGGAGGGGCCACCTCAAGGCCGGGACCCGCGGGCCCTTTTTCCCTTCCCGACCCTCATTTATCGGGAATGGCAGCGGTGGGAAGGGGACTGAGGGTAAAAAGATAACGGTGCGGAAGTTATAGGGGAAAAATAAGCAAGTTGGCAGACGGTACAAAACTGGGAGGAGTTTTGGGTCCTCGGAGGGCACGGAGGACCTGCAGAGAGACCTTGATGAAGCAGACAGATGGGCAATCACCATCTGTGTGAAGGTGAACATTGGAAACATGCTGGATTCTGCTCCTGTGATGGGACAATCCTGGATATACGGACAGACCGGGGAATGAAAGGCTGAAAAGAAAGGTATTAAACTATCACAGAGTGTCCAGAGAAGGGCAATGAAGATGGTGAAGGCCTTGAGGAGAAGCTGCATGGAGAGCACTTGGGTCTGTTCAGCCTGGAGGAGACTGAGGGGAGACCTCATTGCAGTTACCTTTAATATTTATACCTCTCCTCTGTTCCAACAGTGAAAAGTGACCAGAAAACAAATCCAGAAGAGCAGAATATGCTGAGAAAATCAGTTCTGAATCATTGGTAATATTTGCAGTATCTTCATTAACAAAGCCCTTTCAGCATGTGGCTTGAAAGTATTACAAGGACAGACCCAATTCTTTGTATTCAGGTCCCCGCTCTTATTAGCTAGTTCTCTCATCAATTCACAAAAACAGAGGGAATCAAAAGTTTCAGGTTTTAATGTGTTAATAAACAACATTTTAAAAAAAGACAAGAAAGGGTTTTCATCAAAAAAAGAAAGAATAAAAAAAACCCCCCAAAAAAACCCCAACAAGCTATGACATTTGTAACACATTCTCTTACAGTTTAAGTTACATTATTGAGTTGGTAATGTCCAAACAAATTTTCACTACAGTATCTCAAGGCTGTCAATCAAACCTCAACACAAGTTGTAAAGCCCCGTAAATTTTCTACAATAGCTGCTGCTATGGGTCCTCACTTTTCCTCGTTATTGAAATCTCATCAGGTTTGGAGGTTACAGAACTAAGAAAACAGTGTTCCAGAAATATGTTCATATTAAATCCAAGTAAAACAACATTTAAAACAAGCTGAGACCAGTACATTTCCAAATAAGAAATTTTTTTTATCCTTTTTAAAATTCAGAGTCCAGAGTAGGATAAGCCTGCACTATAAAATTCACAATACTTAATGTACAAGACATTTTTAATGAAGAATAAACTTCTTCCAGTTGTACTTCTAATTTCCCTAAGAATACTTTTTTGTTTTCTTACTTGAAATCAGGAATTATTAAAAAAAAAAGAAATCAGTTAATCAAGAAATCAATGCTGTCAATTTTACAGCCAAATGGTACAGGAAATAGGCAAAGTGCCATCCATGGCATATCCTACATTTCCATCACTACCTCCCATAGAACTCCATCACACTGTTAGGAATTGATGCCACTATGAGGGCCACTCATTCTCAGTGAATACCACTGTATAAAATACTGTCTGAGGTTTTCTCCCTCTCACAAGGAGTAATTAGGAACTCAAATTATCCTTATGAGCTTCTTGCATAAGATAATCACTGTCAGAATCCAATTCTTCTTCATCTCCTGGTGTTTCCTCTGCTGGACGTTTCATGCCCCGCTGCTGTGAAATGGCCAATGCGTATTTGATGTTGTAGATGTTCCAGTCACAGCTGTAAAAATAAATAGGAAAATGTTGTTTTCCTCCTAAGATAAAAACAACTCTAAAAGAAGACTGTCTCAGAAGTTTTAACAGCACACTGTCATCCCCCAAATCACTCCAGGTTTTTGATTTGCACTTTGAAATGTACCAATACATACAGTTTTGAAACATCTTCAAAGTGACGCTGGATGCTCTTCTGAAGGAACTGAATCACAGGGAGCAGCTTCACTGACCTTGGATGGAGAAAACATGCAATTTGCAGTGCAGTTCATGCTTACATATGGAAATCTAGAACTTTTCTATCCTCTTAAGATTCTAACAAGCATACAGCTTCAATGCCAACTTTTTAAGATAATCCTAAAGAAACAAAAGCTCTCTGCTTTTGACTCTGCCCACAATGATTACACTCAATACAAGTAATATATTGTGAGAAGTATTTTTTCTCATGTCCAACTGCATCTTGAAGAGCTAATTCTGCTTGCTGCAGCAATGACAGTTCCTTTCAGATGCCACAAGACTTTGGGAGTTTGTTTTAAATTGTCCTCTTCTACTTTAGCAGGAACAAAAGGAGAGATTTTGTCCCAGTCATTTCAGTAACTAAAACATTAATACCCATGCTGAAGCAAGGGAAAAGTTACACAATGCACTGTTTTTTAAATTGCAGGATTCCTTCTCAGATTACCTCTCACTTAGCCCACTTTAAATTTGTCTGGTTTTGTTCCTAGAAGTCTAAAAATTCCATATTACGGGTGGGCTGAATATAATTCACAGACCAGGCCTGTGTAGTTCTGAGGTACTCTGTAGGAAGGCAGAGTACTACCAGCTATAATAACAAGCTAAGTCTGTAAAAATGCAGTCAATACCTGCACATCACCTTTCAGTTACATTTAAGATTCATAACTGTTTAAAAATACAATTGCCAAAATCTTACTATCACTCTTGAAATCATTATGCAGTTATTGCCTAAGCAACTCAAGCAAGTTTTACCTGTTGTATTTGAAAAAATGTTTCTGCAATGTATCTTCACAAATCCAGTAACATATTCCAATTCTGTCACACACACTTTTTAGAATCTTTTTAGACCTTTAAGATCAAGTCCAAACTGTAACTTTTATCATACAGAAGTTGTAAAACTGAAGTGTTCTAATTGTAGGACATGCATTATCTAGAATGTCAGTAAATGTTAAGTAAAAGCCTTAAACTAACAGGTTTTTAATTTTAATATCCTTGTCAGCATTTTGACTTTCATGGGATCTCACCTTGTTTTCAGCTTCTGTCCATGCAGCATAAGCAACTTATGAGCCCAAATAAGATAGAACTCCAAGTGACAAGAGGTCTCAAATGCAGAGGCCAGGAACTCCAGTAACTTCTCCACATACAGGTCTGGCAGTGATGAGCACACAACATCAACTGTGCAAAAAGGAAAAAAAGCCCATGAACATTCAATAGAGTTGAGTTACTATTTGGAATAACATGAAAGAGACCACAGGAAAGCATAGGGGGAAGGAGAAGAAAGCAGCATTTTGGCAAGTGGTGGGTATTTAGTGCTGTATTTCAGGGTACAGTACCACAATCTCTCAGGGGACAAATGTTCCTCCTTTGAACCTTCCAAACACTACTGTATTTAAAAGCAAGAAATTAACTCCTCCCTCTCCAAGTTCTTCCTCCTAGCAGAGTACTCTCCCCAGCAGCTCTCCTTCAGAATTTTTACTTCCACCCTTTTCTCCTCTTTTCTAAAGTAACAGACTTTGTTGTTGCTGCTCCTGACTTCACCCAAACTTCTGTATTCAGTGCAATTAGTTATGCACAACAATCAGAGGCAGTGATACTTGAAAAGACAGCAAAGTCACCTGCCCACACAGGAAGCGTCTGAATGTTGTTAGCAACGGCACAGCACAAAGAAACACTATTTAGAAGCATCCAAAATAATCTCATATATAACTAAATGACCTCATTATATATAATCCATTCTCAAAAACAGCTTTTGCTTAAGAAACAGGCACATAATCATTCTGTTAACAGTGGATTACAACAGCCTCTCCTCAGTTGTACTCTGGCCTTCCAATCATTTTCTAAGCTCTCCACCAGGTGTTCTGGAGTATCAATGTCTTTTCTTGTGCTGTCAGTCCCAGAACCAGGCACAGTACTCCTGATGTGGTGCCACAAGTGCTCAACAGACAAGATTCATCACTTTCCTCAAACTGCTGATTACATCCTTGCTACTGGGTAATGGTCCTCACCACACAGGCACAGTGCTAACTGAGGTTAAACTTGATGTGCGCCTCCAACATCAGCTGCTTCCGAGAAATGACATCCAAAAACCCTGCCTGCACCTCTAGGCCTGATCAAATTCCATGCTGAGAAGTCACTAAATGAGCATGAAGTAGATGGGTAAAATTAAAACATAAATTAACCCTAAAAAGTCTGCCTTTACACCTCAACTTATCTTGGCTCACACATGTCTGTTTATAGGTAGCTCGGCCCAGTTTCATGGCAGATCCACTCACCTTCACTGCTAGGGACAGCCTCTATCACCTCCTGAATTAATTTCTTTTCATTCAGCTTGAAGGCCATGACAATAGCAGTAGTGTATTCCTTCTGACTCAGTGTTTTGTGGATATTGCTGGGTGTGACATCAATATCCAGCTCAAAAGGATCAAAGATTAGCCCAGTGTCCAGTGAATAGAGCAGGAGACCCTCTGTGGTGGTGGCTGCCCAGCTTCGTCCTAGAAGAGAAATAACAATATTTAACAACAAAGAGGGGTGTTCTAGAATGGAAACAGAAGAGTAATGGTAATCCTCCAGTACTCTATTCTTTCACATGTTTTATATGGAATTAAAAAAAAAAAATCCTAAATTAACTGTGGATACTAACCTGTAGGACAGAATCGCACACAAGTCACCCTTATTTCTGGTTTAAAGTGTCGATAGCTCATGTCACCTAAAAGAGAAATTTGGAAGTGATTTAACAGATTCACCACAAGCTCACAGTGTAGTTATCAACCCTGACTATGATGTTACCATTAAATAATGTGCAGCATGGTAAAATCTGGCAGAATTAAAGACTGGGTAAGGAAGGCACAGTCCACATCCAAGACATTCTACAGCTTAAGTGGTGGGACCAAATTTTGTAATCCTGATGTTAAAACTGAGCTAAACAAGTCAAACCCTTCTTATCTGTGTCAAAGGCTCTGATGCACATAAAAGTAGAAACAAGAGAGCAAAGTCAAAGCCATACCTCTTTTTACTCCAGGAAGAGGGATGGCAACACCTTCGTCACCTCCACCACCTTCATCAATCAGAGCCATGCTGCCAAATTCAGTCATTTTCCTCCGATCTAAGTACTCCTGGAAAAACATGCAAGTTCCATTCACTGCACTGAATCTCTTCTCAAATAGCAGAGCTCAGTTTAGACTGTGGTTTCACATTATTGTAACTTTGTCCTACTCCAGAAATGCACTGTTTGCTTCCTCAGCTGCAGCCCTAGTCTTTCTGCCCTGCAGGTTCCATAACTGCACTGTGCTAATGCAAGGGCTGTGTGGCCAGAACACTGCAAATGAGATTTTAGGGAATTCACAATGTAAGTGAGATTTTAGGGACCCCACTGGTCCCCCTTTCTAAATACCCATCCCCACCAGGATTCTGTTTCAGCTTGTTCACTTTCTCTCAAGGCAGATGCTGGGCTACACCAGCTCATAAACCACTGCTGACAAAGGATACTTGGAACCACAGTCAGATACAGCCTGACATGAACAATAATCATTTTTCCTGGTAAGGGGATGGTGAAAAGGGTTACTGGAATTTTTTCCTTCTGATGTTTTTCATCATTCACTTTACTTCTGAAGGAATTTAATTTGGCATTTGGCAATATTCAGAAACAGAGCTTATAAAGGTCAGTGATGTTGTTCTGTGTCCACAAAAAAAAATCCTTCATTTCTTTGCTAAGACAAACTGACACCTGGGGAGTTAGCTTAGTACAAAAGGTTGGTAATTTAAATTTTCACTTCCATTTTAACTCTAGTGCCAACTAACTTAGTATGCTTGAGAGTTCTTCCCATTCAACACAAGCATACTACAAATCTGGAAAGAGTTTCAGGAATTAATTCTGTTCCAAGAGGAATATTTACTTCCCCCTCTCCTGCACAAAAATAAACCCATTCTTTAAAAAACATTCATGAATCACTCTTAATGAGATGTTATATCAAAACCAAAGTCTTGTGGGGGTGAGGAAATTAAAAAAAGACTCCTGTGCTCACATACCTCCATTGCATCTAAAGAATGGTTGCATGAAATTTCGAATTTTTTCATAAGAATCTGTTCTTTGACATTATATATACAGACAAATTTTGACAATCCACCTGCCAGAATAGATTGACCATCTGCTGAATAGCACAGAGTTGTAAAAGATCTGGTAAAGAAAAAGAGAAAGCAGTTTAATTTCACTGCCACATCTGAGCTAAAAGACAAGAGTACAATGTGAAGACTCAGAAAATAACCACTCCATGGGAAGAGTGGAGATCTTCATTCATTCGTTCATACATACATGGTATGTACTTCACACACACATTTACTACAAAGCATTTGGTGCTTTACTATGAATCACAGACAATTTAGAACTTCAACAGCTTTATGAAATACTTCCATACTTATGAATCTGAGTCACAGCTCAGTCAATGAGCTCTCAATTACATCATGCATGACACTAAAAAACAGTCAGAAGAGCTACAGAAAAACCAATGCCATGGCATGTTTCAAAGACATGGTTGAGAGCTCACCAGCAAAAAATACTGCTTTTTTCAAAAACTTTTTTCCAAAAAGTTATTGTTTCTTTTTTATTATTATTTTGAGTGGAAGCAATATGGAAAAAACAAAAGGGGGAAAAGAGAAGAATTAAACATTTCTCTCAGATACTTTTTGACAGCACAAAAATTCAGCTTGCCTTTAAACATTACTTCACATGCATAGCAACAGGTAATAAACCCCATACTTTAATTACCTTCTTTAAAAAATGTAACAGTTTCTACATACTAATGGTTGTACACTAGTATTTCTGTAGAAAGATATCTACTAAAAAACTATCCCATAGCAAATTAACACCTTGGCCTGAGAAGCTTAATATTATGTTGGCAACCCAAGTTCCTAACAGATGAGAACGAACACGTGCTCAGAATGATGCTGACCAGTGAGAGAACACAGCCAACTACAAAAGGGAGGCATCTAGGTGTCAAGCAGGCTTTTAAAATCCAGCATCAGAATCAGAAATAGCTGAACAGCAGATGCACTCTGCAGTCTTCATGTAGAAAACAAATGGAAAAACAATTCAAAAGTAACCCAGCGTGGCACCCTCTTGTCACTGCAGCCCCTGGACGTACTTGCCCTTGGCTGACTGCTTGGCAGTTATTTTATCCAGCTCCTTCCTCCCCATCTGGAGATCGTGCCTGCCCTCAATGGAGCCAGTCTGCACTGCATTTTCATGATCCCAAAATGTTATCTGGCCATTCAAAGCAGCAACTGCGAGCTCCTTGCCATCAGGACGGAAGGCAACAATAAGAACTGCAAAGAATTTAATAACAGTTAAAAATGCAGTCAAATGCTTTTCTAAGAAAATATCCTTAATTTTTCTAGGATCTTATCTCAGCTATTAGAAGAAGTTTAAGAGTAAAAAGTATGACTGTACTTTTTCCTGTGGACAACATACAAATGTTTAGCTAATAATAAAGCTGAGCTAGAATTAAATTAAAGTATTTACTGCACTGTTAACCAAGCAAAAGAGTGAAGTATCTGAACTTTTGATTTCCATTTCCATGAATGAGTCTCTCTGTATTTGACATGTTCTGTTGTTATTAGCATATTTTACATAGTATTTTTATATTTGATAAAAGATGAGAAATGAAACAAAAATTACCATCTGAGTTTATTATTAATGTCTCCTTAGTTCTCCAGCTGTCTAACATATCCCATAATTTTACAGTCTTATCCCAAGAGGCACTGGCTAGAACACACTTCATTGGATTAAAGGACAAGCTGCTGATGGGACCCTCATGACCTGCTAAGACCTAAAAAGAGAAGAAAAAATAATCTGGAATTAGGCGAAAGAAACTGAAATCTGTGTAGTCTGCATTCAGTAAACTCCAGATACAGCTAATAAACCATGCCTGACTTGTCCACACACATTTGAGATCACTTTTGGACACAGGGCATGATACACAACAGTGATTCTCAACTTTCTATTTTCACAAGTTCTAAAAAAATTCCCTGAAGTGCCACCACTATATAGGCATCTACAACCACTCCTATGCACACACTTTAGGAATGCAGTGTGCCACCTTCCTCCCTCCTTTCAAAACAATCAGACCAACTGTGAAAAACCAAATCATTGCTCTGAGAATTCAGTATCTCCTGCAGCTGATAACACTTCAGAATAAAAACAAAAATAAAAAACTGAGAATAAGAGTAACAGAGGTTTTCACTTCATGGAGTTCCTACACCTCAAAAAAAATATCAAGGAAAGAAACTAAACTCAAAACTCTGGAGATCCAGTCAAGTATATCCTGAGTTACTGAAGAGATCTGTATTCCATGGCTGTGCCAAAATAAATACGTGAATCCCTGTGCTCTTCTACTTGTACAAGATGTACAGGAATGCTTAAGAATTGAAAAAATAATTGAAAAATCATGCCCCTGCTCTGCTCCAGCAAAACCCTTCATGAAATCTGTATCGGTTTTAATACAGCAACTACAATTTCTTCATTACCTGCAGAAAATACATGGAAAAGAACATCTTTGAACAAGGAGGGAAAGATTCTCGTGCCCATGTGTTAGCACAGCAGTACTGGTGCTACTTCATCACTAGAAAGAGCTCATTACTCAAAAATTTTAAAAACTATTTCCCACACAAATTCATGGTGAGCTCCATGCAATAAATAAAAAAAATGCTGAGAGCAATATAGTGTAGCTCTAGTTTTTGAATATAAATATAAAAAAACACTTCATGTTGTATTGAAACCCCCTGACTAATCCCAAAGTTGCTGAGTATCACCACACTGTACACAGCGTTAAATTCAAGCCCTCCCAGCACTCTGGGTCCTTACATCCAGCAGCCTCCCACTCTGCATTGACCAGATGAATATTTCAAAGGAATCCTGGGAACCAGCTGCCACAATCTCACCACTGGAGTCCACAGCTAAACAGGAGAACTGACTTGGTCGTGGAGACGTAAAGGTACGGAAATTCCGGTACCTGTTCAAGAGGTGAAATTATGAGAACATTTTATGTAGATTTAAATGTGTGTTTAACAAGTTTATTTACAAAAGGAGTTCATTTGTTTTGTAAAGACTTCAAAGCTATGTACAGAAAAAATATTGGTTTTATAAAAGTAGATGTGATGCCTCAGCATGATTGCAAGAACCAGAAGAAGTATGAAAAACTCTGCAGAAATAGGAGACAGAAATACTCTGAGGAGCTTTCTTCTATTAAATAGCATGTGTCAATTTTCTAGAAACATGGGATTGTTTACATACCCAGTTCTGTGCACAGCTGTATTATACTGTGGAAACTGTTGTTAGGCAAGTGCCTTCTCCCCATTTGAGTAAAGCCAGACAATGATTTTCCTGGATTTCCAGCTTCTCTGAGGAAAGTTCTTCCAGAATTTTCTTCACAGAAACCGGATGGAGTAAGAGCATTCCTAATAACTATCTAAATTTAAATCAAAGGCTGACCCAAAAACCAGTAAGGCAGTGCTGCTCACTTTTATGAGACTTCAAACAAGTAATCAGCAATTTGCTATATTTTGGGGGGAGTGTGAAAGCTGAGGACTAAATGAGACATGAAAGCTTTCATGCAAAGAGTTACCTGTGCAGATCAAAGGCACGCACTGTTCCATCGAGGGAAGCACTCAGAACAACATAACCAGTGGAAGTGAAAGTTACAGCAGTTACACCACTGTTGTGTTCTGTAAAGGTGACAAAACAAAAGCTGCTTGAAGTGTTCCACACTTTCACCTGCAGGACAGACAAGAAAAGACTTCTTAGAATCTCCATCATCAGCAAAGAGAGAAAATAAGGGTAAGGCAGCAGCAGAGTAAATTCTAGAACTAATTCTAGTTCTAATTCTAGAACTCTGCAACAGCATAAAAGACTTTCAGTAATAGCAGTCAAGAGGCCACAGCTTATCATTAAACCTCTTAAGACACATTTGTAACATAAAAATCTAAGTGGAGATAGACACAAACAAAGATGAAACAAAGTTAATAAAGGAAAGTAACACATGGTGAGCATCCTGTGCTTCCAAGCTCATACTGTCAAATAAGACTGGTGTCAAATTCAGAACTAATTCTAAAGTCATTACAGAAGGCACAATTGAGATGATATTCCAGTTGGATTTTTTTTTTCCTGAACAAAAATGTTATGCATTTAGCTTTCTGCAGTTTGAGACTTCTTGGTTTTGGCCAATTTTCATCCTGAATGGCAGAAACTGGCAGATCTTTTTCTGACATTTAGAAGTTTTGATAGGAAATCAGCTACTACTGTTTTTCCATTTATGTCCCAAGACAACGTGGCATTTTAAAAGATGTGGCAAAACATCTTTTAAAATAAAAGTACCTGTACACACAGCCTATCATTTCAATGCAAGTCATCCATGAGAAGTTTATTTTAAATAACAAGCTTCTGGAATGGCACATTCAAACAAAAAAAACCTGCATTTGCATAAATAATTTGAAATTAATTTCATGTCAAAAAACAATTATTAAAAGGGCAAGAAGTTGGGTGTCTGTTCATTCATCCCAAGATATCATGGGACCATAAATAAATTCACATTGATGAATTAGTTATTTTTGCATTTATGGTGACTGGACCTGCAGTAATTAAAAAAATAACCTGCTAGAAAGCATAAGTGATGCAATTTGCAGCCACAGGTAGTAACAAAGCAAAATATATATACTCTAGAGAGAAAAATCTTAACATTTAAGGAGAGGATAAAAATTTATGACTTTATAATAGGGAAAATATGTACCAATTACAGTAACAGAACTTTCTAGATAAAATGGAAAGTCAAGCTGCTTAGTACATTATTAAAAGTTCACATTCCAGCAATATTGCCTCACTTACTTTGCCATCCTCCCCTCCAGTTACTATGTACTGTCCATCTGGAGAATATGCCAAAGAAACCATGCTGTTGAAATGGCCCTGCTGCTTCAGCACGTAGGACTCGCTCTGCCATTCCCACACCAGGAGCTGACCCAGACCTGTAAGCACAGCAGGATTAACCACAGCCACCAACACAACACCCTGCAAATGCAAGCCACAAAACACACAGTGGCAACCAATGTCAAAAAAAACCACAAAGGTTGATGCCCACAGGTTGAATTCTGCATCTTTCAGTCTAATAAGAGCTTTTTCCTTTTATAACTTCAAGGCAATTTCCCCAAAAATTTCCTCCACAAGCTGTTACTTGGAATAATGTTTTCAATACTACAACAGCAATGCTACCAACCAGTTGATAAATGAGCTGGAAAGAAAAGCAGGGCTGCATATAAGAGTAAAATTTTGGGCTTCATGGAAACCATTATGGAGAAGGTGGGAATGGTGGGAACATCCAAGCAGGTTTGGAAAATGCCATGGGCAATATGTGGCAAAGGAAGAGAGGATGGCCCAGAAAGAAAGCAGAAATTAACTACAAGGGATCTGGAGTCTCCCTAACACTGTTAAGAGCTTTCCTGTATAAAATATGTATTTTTTCCTGTATCAGCAAAGTACTTTCCTGAATCATCAGAATTCTGTGAGAGATTAATCAGTGATATTTTCTTTACTATACCTAGACACCACAGATATGAGACTATCAATTATTTAATATTTGGAGTCAAAACTAGCAAGAAGAATTTGGGCCTCATGCCCACCACATTCCTTATTTTTCCCATTAATACAGACCAAAAAAACCTGACAAACCTGAACATCCAAAGGCAATCCAGTCACCAGTGCAGTTGATAGAAATAGAAGCTATCCTTTGGTCTGAAATACTGAAGTAAGAGAATTAACCAATAAACAAACTTGTGTGTTAAAACTTCAAGTCTAATATTTATTAACACTGTTCAAGGAAGTTGTTTGATTGTTTTACTGAACTTCTGTGCCACTGTAACATCAAAAACCACAAAGTTCATTCCTTTGTTCCACTCCAAACCATCAAACAATCCTTATTCAGAATGAAGGCAGAGTATCTGCATCCCACAGATGTACTTGCCAACAGAGTAAAACTCCTCAAGTTTAAGAAAATAAAACAGGGTTTTTTTGTACATGGAAATTGTTTACAGTTATGGAAAAGAATCTGATTTGATTTCTCAACTTAGACACAATTTACAGATAATTTTACATATGCAGAACTTTCCAGCTAATAGTCTCTAGAAAGAAACCGAAAATATTAAAATGGACAGAATTAAAGAAGTCTAGCCAACAACCAGGAACTCCTGAGTAGTTTCCTTATTCAGACCTCACTTTTCCAGAATAAGGAGTGGAATTATATGGTATTTATTACATAAATTTGTTTCTGCCTTTCCAGAAATTACAGTATTAAATAGACAGTCATGTTTTAAGCTTTTTGTGCTCTTTTCATTCATCCTTCACTGCTTAACATGATGTGTTCTCAATCAGACAAACATGAAACCCCTGCAAAAAAACCTATTCCCTTCCCCCACAAAAATCAAACCAAATATAGTGACAACCCCATACCTCACCTCAAGGAGTGGATCAGATTGAAATCTGGAAGCTCATGGAGGTGAAAGACTCCAGAGGCAAAACCAGTGACTAAAAGGTGTGTCTTCTTGTGATAGGCTGCAGCTGTCAGGTTATTAAAATCTCCCTCTTTATTGAAAAAATACCTGGCACCCAAGAAAGAAGAAAAAAGGTCAGTGTTGAAGAACAGGGTGTTGTTAGAGCTGCATCTCCAAGCAGCTCACCAAAGAGGCTGATGAGCCACCTTTATGTCATCTCCTGAAGTCAATCAACCCCTTCTGGCAAGAAACCAAAGCCTCAAGACTTAGAGAGGGTGCTGTAGTAAAGATCCCATTTACAATTTCTGAGTTACAAACAACAGCACACCACGAGCCAGTATTTCTTATATTGTTAAAATTACACTTGTTATTCTGAAGGTGAAAGGTAGGGCCCATCATATAATCAAGGTAAGACAGACAGGAGTTCTACCCAGAACTACATAAAATGGGATCTGCAGTAAATTTCTAAATCCTGGACAGTTTTATACTGCTTTGAATAAGTTATAACAGATGAAAAAAAAAGAAAAACCCAGTACAATAAATCCCCATTACAACTTTCATTTTTGATAACTGAAAACCACTTACTTGGCAACACGTGAATATTTAACTTTATTTCTAGTTTCTTGTTCACTTGGATCAGTTTTCCCATGAATTTCTTCACCCTTTGGCTCTTCAAGCAGCTCTTCATCATCTTCTGCTGCCTTCTTTTCCTTTGCTGCATCTTTAGGGGGCATGGGCTTCAAACCATCCAGCTCAGTGTCACACTGCCACACACACAGAGCTGCATCCTGGCTAATTGTGTACAGCTAGAATACAAACACACAAATTATATTGTCCAATACCTATTCTCTGTGCTCTCAAAAATATGAATATGGACTTGCAGAAGGGTTAGCAAGTGTGCATTCTATTCTCAGGACAGAATCCAAGGTGCTTTGAACTGGGAGTTTTACTTGTCCTGAGAACTGGTGAATTATTTACCTGCCCTCAGAAAAATTCTGCAAGGATCAAAGGCAACTTCATTACCAGTCAGCATTACAGCTAATCTATTTTATTTTTTCATATTTAAAGCTATAATGTTTTGGGGGAGCAAATTTAAACACATAATTATGGCAGAGCAATCAAGAGACACTTCTGTATTTTCTAAATTCTGAGATATTATCAAAATAGTCACCTGCAGATAAGGTTCTGTTTCCACTATTTTAATATTAAAATTCAAGTGTGTTGTGTGACTATACATACATCTAGGCTGTTCTCTTCAAAAAAGCAGGCTACTATGACATCCTTATGGCCTCCAAGAGAGTAGTAGATCAAGTTTGCCCATCGTTCTGCTCCAAACACCCACGTAGACATGTCCTTGCTCCCCACTGCAAAGCATCTGCAAAAGAAAAATAGAAAAGAAAGTTAGAACACTGGACTGCAAAACTCTTCCCTGGGTGGAGAATGTTCTGAGCTCAAATCCACCAGCCAACACTTTAATTTTACAAACAAGTGTTGTAAACTGTGGTTGGTGACTGTAGCAGAGATAGAAGGGGTTAAAACACATTCAAAAGGTCAACCCTGCTCACATTCCTAAGATATGTTCCTTTTATGAATTACTATGCATTTTCAAGTAAGAATCCACTGTTGATTCCCAATACATGCATTTTTTTTACTTTCTGGTCTGCCTAATTATATTTTTTAATTAAAGACAGAATTTTTAAAGCTAGTACAATGCTTCAGAGGAAAGAAAATGGGACTCCAACGTGCATTTAAATATCAACATGTGCAGGTAAACAGTGCTTCAGTTTAACAACTCACTTGGAATCATCAGTCCAGTCAATACAAGTTGTTTCATCATATGGGCCATAGTAGGTTTTGTCCAGAACAAATGCATTAAATTCTCTTTTCTTCCCAGGAGCATGGTACAGGTAAGCAAGATTGTCTTTTGTAACCACAAATTTCCTGGCATAAGGAGAGGGGGAAAAAGACATAATTGCACACAAAAGCTGATAAAGCAAACAACTGTTCAGTACAGACTGCAATACAATACAATAACTGTTCAGTACAGACTGCAATACAATACAATAACAAAGAGGTTCCTGCACTCCTGAAACAATAAAAATGGATTGCTTTTGAAAAAAACCAAAGTACCTGCAGATTGATATTATCCCCCAACTTATGCACTCTAAAAGAGAAAACCTTCAGGAAAAATCTGAGGTTGAATAATGAAATTCTTATTCTCAAAGCCTCAAAATAGAAGGAAAAATTCAAACACTCAAACCAGGATATTCTATTTCCAAGGCTTTGCTTTCCTTCTTTTCTTCCCCTCTCAATTTTACGAAGTGACCCTGATCAGCTCAAAATCTTCCCTCACTCACGAATAGGAAACATTCCCAAGATTAGTTAGGATGTCTTCACAATCACAACTAGTTAGTGGGACAATTCCTGCTGTTTTGTTCTAAAGCATGCACTCTTTACTTACTTGCCATCAGGGGAAAAGCTGACACTGTGAACTGGCTTGTGAAAATAAAACTGATGTATCACACATTTCCCAATCAAACTCACAAGCAAGGCAGCTCCCTCTGTAAGGGCAGAAAAAAAGGATCATGAGAATAATTGCCTTCCCAAAGAAATCATAACCCTAGCAAACCTTCTTTTCTTAAAGAGGAGGGGGGAAAACTTTTCAAGACAGGGTGCTTAATATTATTAAAATTTAAGAAAATACAGTCCAAATTATGAGACACTATCCTAATTGTTAACAAGTTATTTTTAAGTTCTGTAAATAAAGATACCTTCCCCAAAAATACTAACATAATTTTTAAAGCAGACCTCTTCTAATTTTGTGTTAAGGTTGAATACCTAACAATACAGATTTCCTCCTCTCAAGGCTGCATTTTTACTGAACTCTTTTACAAAAAAGATGTCTCTTTGTGCAAGTACCTTCATCAACTAGAATGGCAAGGCTTCCATCTGGAGAGAGCCCCACGCACACAATATTGAGCCTTGTAGCCAACGGCAACGTCTCACACTTGTTACTGCAACAAAAACACAGAACAGTAAAATGGCAGAATTAAATATGTCAGTGTCAATGAAATATGGTTTGATACCTTTGTTAAGACCACAGACAAAACTTAATGTAAAAGCCCCACAACTTTGTTTAGCTGTCACAATCCCATGAACACCAGCTAGGTGGGTTGTTCTGTGCAGGGAAGGAGTTGGACTCGATGACCCTTCCAGTCCAGGATGGTCTGTAATTCTGCATAAGAGAATTGTCATTCCAGGCTCCTGACTGGAACGCAGGCACAGGGAGCACCAATCACAACTCTGGCACACAGGAAAGGCTGATGATGCTCTAATTTTTGTTATATACAAGACAGAAGCACACAAAAAAACCATACAACTAAATCAAACACAAATCTATTTATTCCCTTTTCTTTTTTTTTTTCTCTGAAATACACCTTTACATAATTCCCCTGCTATTGTCCTCATGGGTGTATCCGCCCAACACCGTGAGAGGTATTCCACTAGGCAGGCTTCTACCTTTTAATGCTAAAGCAGACGCTTTCCCGGATACTTTGGCAGGCCGAGCATCCTGGAGAGCCCCACGGTTCGGGCTGCACAACCTCCTCAGAGCTTTATTCCCCCCGAAACCCCCGCGCTGGCAGCGCCAGGCCCTTCCCCGCCCCTCGCCGCTCTCTCACTTCTTGAGGTCGAAGAGGGAGATCCTGTTGCCGACGGGGCTGAGCAGGGAGTTGCCATCGCGGGTGAAGCTGAGGTTGCCGCGGCGGTACACGGTGCCCAGCAGGCCGGAGAACTGCGAGGGCAGGAAAGGGCAGGGTTAGAGGGGCTGGGGAGATGGGGATCGAGGGAGATGATGGGGAGATGACGCTGGGGATTGTGCTG